>CM055957.1:55556840-56156840 GCA_029490685.1 Schizonepeta tenuifolia | reverse complement strand
AAAAAAATACTACATCCGACGAATAAAACTACGCCCACCCCCGACGTAGCTTCACCTCCTCCACCATCTTCCGGTGAACTTTCTGCTGCTCCGGCGTCATAAATCTCGTGTCCCTAGAGACAACTTCCAAGTCGGTCGCATCACGTCTCTGTTGAACATATTCGGCCCGGATGCGTGCATTTTCCAGCTTCGCTCGAGCTGATTCACGCATCGCCACCGCGATCTCATGCTTGGCCTCGGCGAACTGGGTAAGTCGGTCGCCATATCGACCCAAGACGGACTCGAATTGGGACAAGCCCTCTACCGGCTTCTTTCCTTTGGACCTTGCCCTGGCCCTTGCCGCATCTCGACCCTCCGGTCGGGGAGGCGTGCTTTCTCCTTCGGTGGACTGGGCCTCCTCCGCAGACGGCTGGGACTGAGAAGAAGTGTAGTTGCCCTCCGTCGTAGTCTTCGTCCTCTTCATGGACGGTACGTCTGGGAAATTGGCGAGGACGAATTTGGGGTTGTCTTTGAAAATGTCCCAGGCTGTGAAATAGCAGAAAGCAGGTCCCTGGGTATTGGACTGGTAGATGGCTTGGGCCTGGGCAATCACATACCCGTCATCAGCGCCGCTTGGCCGGCGAGATTGGGCTTTCTGGAAAGCAGTAATCCAAGCTTTAACAGCAGTCTGGATGCGGCCGAAGAAGCTCCTAACGGCTTTCTTGTTAAGCTCAAAGTTGAACTTCCTGTTGAAGCGCTCTTGGATAGCGCCCCAATATCTCTCGCCGGACTGATCGCATCCGACGATGGAGTTGCAGGTCTCCTCCACCCAAATCTGAGCCATGTAGTTGGCTTGTTCGTCGGTGTAGTTGTGCCACTTCGCCCGGACGGGTTCCTCATCTTCGTCGGCAGCGGCGGCGGAGGTGGCGATGGCTTTGCCCTTCCCCTTCTTTTTTCTTCCTCCGGCAGCGGGTTGGGACGGCGGCGAAGCCACAATGAGACGATCCTCTGTGTTTGTCGCCGAAGAGTCGGTGTCGACAGAGAACGTTGGGAAGGATTCGGTGGAGGCCGGGATGTTCAGGTTGATTGAATCAAGCCCCGCCCCTGTGAAATAGTTCGCTTCGTCGGACATGTCCGGATACCACGCCGCCGAATATGGGTTGTTGGGATCCATTTTTTTTTTGGGATGAATTTGTTGAAGAATTGTTGGAGATGAAAAAATTTGAGAGATGAAAATAAAATGAGAGGCGTGATAATGTTGGAGGTGAAATGAGTATATATATGTGTTAAAATGAAAAAAAAAAAATTAGTATGTTACCGTTGCCGGCAACAATGCCGTTGAATTTAAATTTTTTTAACGTTGGCGTGTGCAATGTATGCGCCGGACGTTTTTTATTTTTATTTTTTAAATTTTCGAAGGCGCGTGCGTTGCACGCGCGTGCTCGAGCCATGCTCGAGCTCGCGAGCTCCGCCACGCACCTGTCTCGAGCACCCCCCTGCTCAATCTCGGCTCGAGCACCCTTGCTCGAGCCGCGTTGTGTATAGCCTAATAAAATACTACCTTAATCACACTCTTTATCATCTAATTCTTTTTTTTCTTAATCTCCGTGCTCATCCCAAATGGGACTTATTGAATGGGACGGAGGAAGTATAATATTTTTCACAATTTTAAGGATTTTTTTTTTAGAATCATAATTTCAAAGATTTGATTGAGATGAAAAAAAGCACTGGACACGATGTGGCATTATGGTTTGTGAAAATTAACTGAAATCAAATTTAATTAATCAAACCTCTAATAACCGTAGTGTTCACATTTATGGCTAATATTCTTGCCCTTGAATTCATCTTTAAATACAAAATTGTCATTAAAATTGATTTCAAAACAATTTGCAATTGATTGATGATTCAAAACTCCCTCTTTATACATAATAGATAATAGATAATAGATTTTGGGTCCATCTTTATGTTTCTTTTACTATTTTTTATTTTTATTTTTTGGCAATAGAAAAATAAAGCTCTATATTTTGTTGAACAAATTTGTTTATTAAAACATTGTTGAACAAACTTGTTAAACTAAATGGATGATGTTGATTTCCTCTCAGAGTTCGTTTGGTATCCATATATGTATAGGTATGGGTATCAATATAACTCATATCTATATCTTGTTTTTTGTATATTCATATGCCAATTTTTAAAAAACAAAATCATATCTCTACTTTCCTCCCCACTTAATATAAATCGACATTTTCAACATATCAAACACAAATATCAAATATCAACCTCAAACTCATACCTGATATCTGATACTCATACTAATATATGATATATTGGTATATGAATACTAGGGGTGAGCATTCGGTTATTCGGTCACCGAACCGAACCGAATTGCAAAAACCAAATTAAAACTGAATTATATAATAAATAACCGAATCCGAACCGAACATGGCTAAAACCGAACAAAACCGAACCGAAATATTTCGGTTCGATTTCGGTTAAAACCAAATAAACCGAAATAAATACACAATATATTTTCTACATTTTAAATAAGTAATTAACATTCAATATTAAAGAGTATTGACTATTTTATTGAGACTAATTGAGAAGAAATGAAAAGTTATTTTATTTCTTTTTAAGAGTATTGACTATTTTATTGAAAAGTAATAATAATCATTTTAATTTTTAAATATATATAAAAATTAATAAATTATTAAATCAATTATTAATTCGGTTCGTTTTTCGGTTAACCAAATATTTTTTTTCAAAAATCATATCCAAACCGAAAAACCGAAAAGTACAAAATTCAAAACCAATACCAAACCGAAAATCAAATTAACCGAACCGAATTAGTATTTCGATTAGGTTCGGCTCGATTTTTCGATTTTAACCAAATTTTGCTCGCTCCTAATGAATACCAAAAGGGTCCTTATATAAATGAATGAGAACAAAATATATAAAAATACTAATAAAAAAATATTCTCCATCCACAATAAGTGTAGCACGATTTCTTTTTAGGTACGTACATGCAGTGGCGGATCAAGGGCCCGGGCGACCCCGGCAGTCGCCTGGACAATTTTCTTTTAAAAAGTTATATCTAGGTTGAATTTTTTATTTTTCTTCCATTATTACATGTATAATTGTAAGCTCACCCGTCTAAATCTCTGACAAAATATATAAATGTATTCTCATCTGGCTATTTTTTAAATCCTAGCTTTGTCCCTGGTACATGATAAATGTAGCACTTTCCATATTGATTTTACTGAGTTGGCAGAGTGTTATGAATATAAGACAAGTAGAAACGAAAAATATGAAACGAAAAGAACACAAGATTTACGTGGAAATCCAAATCGGGAGAAAATCACGGGCAGAGGAGAAGATTTCACTAATGGGAATAAACATGATCAAATATGAGATACAAATTACAATAGGAGAATACCTATTTATAATAGCACAAAATAAAGCCATAGTCCTAGTCAAACTAGGAAACAACTTATGGGCCAAGATTCGTGTCACTAATATATAACAATCTCCACCTTGACACGAAATCACAAACTATCCCCCAAAACAACATCGACATCGACAACAAAACTCCACCTCTTCCACAAAACCCCTAAGGGATCAAATCAACATCCAAGACCAACAAAGTTCAAGCAACGCTCAAACTTAACATGGGAAGTGCCTTTGTCATCATATCGGCAGGATTATCATGAGTACTAATCTTGCTCACAACAATATCACCACGAGCAATAACATCACGTACAAAGTGATAACGCACATCAATGTGCTTAGTCCTCTCATGAAATATTTGATCTTTTGTAGGACAAATAGCACTCTGGCTATCACAAAAGACTGTAGTAATATGAAATCCTTCCTCAGTTTGGCAAATAAACCCTTCAATCAAATGGCCTCCTTAACCGCTTCGGTAATGGCCTTATACTCAGCCTCGGTAGTAGATAATGCAACTGTGCTCTGCAAAGTAGCCTTCCAACTAATAGCACAACCGCCTATGCTAAAAACATAGCCGGTAAGAGACTTTCTTCTATCAATATCGCCTGCAAAATCTGAGTCTACATAACCAACAACTCCATCTCTAGTCTTCCCAAACTCCAAACAAACATCACTTGAACCTTTCAAATATCGAAAGATCCATTGGACTTGTTGGGAAATTTATTAAAGTTTTGATTGATTCCAAAACCAATTGACCCCAACCGAGTAGATGTTGCCAGATCCTAATGTTAGTAGTTAGGCTCGCTGTTTGAGTATTGTTAAGATTTTATCTTTACAGGACTCCAGCTGAAAACGGAAACAAGGCTTCACTCGGATAGAACATCAGTTGTGAGGAAGACAACTGAGCGTTCATTAGATGAAGCATTGAAAAAGGGGGAAGTTACACTCAAGCGATAGAACATCAGTTGTAAGGAAAACAACTGAGTGTTCATCAGATGAGAAGTAGAAAGAGGGAAGAGAACATCAAATGAAAGAAAGTCATCTGAGCGTTCAACCCAACTGATCAGATACAAGGAAGACAACTGAGTGTTCAGTTTCAGAACATCAGTTGTAGGACCTCAAACCAAGAAGATCAACAGCATGAAGTTCAGATCAGCTGAGAGTTCAATTGTTAGCATTCAGACAGAACATCAGCTGAAGAACCAGTCAGATGTAGATCGAAAATCTCAACCAACCTCTCCTTGATGAAAGTCTGACGTTGAGATTTGAATTTCAAATAAGGAAGTCACGTGAAGGTTTGACTCTCTATCATTACCTCATTTGGCCCAACACAAGGCTGTCTCAGATGGAAAGCAGAAGCATGCAGTTGCCAAATCCGGAAAGTCTGCAGAAATGAGAGACAAGCCATCGCTATCAAAGAACAGAGATCAACAGCTCTTCCAACGGCTAGTTGATTCTCTCCGCCTATAAATAGAGGCATTCATTCACTCACAACACAAGACACACACGAGACAAGACAGACAAGAGCAAAGAGCGAAAGAAAGAACTAAATTCCTTACTCGAGCTGAATTAGATTTAGTTTCTTAGAACATCACTTAGTTGAGAGTTCTAGAGTGTTAGATTTTGTCTGAGTGTCTTTAGATCCAACCTTGAGAACATCACTTTGTGAGAGTTCGTAGAGTGTTAGATCATAGCTCACTTCTTGTTCGAGCTATTAGTTGGAACCCCTTTCTTTCACCTGAAAAGGTTTTAGGACCCTACTCTTCCCGTAACTGAGTAGATAGGTTGTTTAGTACCCGAAAACTAAACTGTAAGGTTGATAAGTACCCGCAAACTTATCCTTAACGGTTGCAAAGCCCGCGTAAGCTTTGTGGTTTGTCCAGAAGAACTTGGACTGAGTTGTGTGGACTCACAACTCCCCGTGGACGTAGGAGTTCTCTCCGAACCACGTTAAATCTTTGTGTGTTGTGTTTATTTTCAGTTATCTTATTGCATATTCAACTGACTATCTAACCTGCATACAAACTGCACTCTTTCTCAACTGTCTTGGTTCTTGACCAACCGTGCATAAAAGCGTGAGTTATTTTATACGAGTTTATTTCCACCACATTTCGCACAGCACATCACTTCCAACCGAGTGTTTCTTACTCTGTTGTGATTCCAACTGAGTTGTATTACTCGGTTGAGTTGTTTTTAGGGGATTGTTTTAAAAAGTTTTTATCTGGTGTATTCCCCCCCCCCATACACCAGAACTCGTATCGGGACCATCAGGACTACTTTCCAATGCTCATTTCCTGGATTTGCCAAGTAACGACTAACAACACTTACTGCATGAGCTAAGTCTGGACGGGAGCACACCATGGCATACATAAGTGACCCTACTGCACTAGAATATGGAACTCAAGGCATATATTCAATGTCTTCATTCGACTGCGGCGATAAAGTAGAAGAAAGTTTGAAATGAGCTGCCAAAGGAGTACTAACCGGTTTCGCATTCTGCATGTTGAAATGATGAAGAACTTTCTCGATATACCCTTTTTGACTTAGGCATAACTTTCCAGTCTCTCTATCTCTTGTGATCTCCATTCCAAGTATCTTCTTTGCAGCTCCCAAATCCTTCATATAAAACTCAAGACTTGTTTTTTCACCTTTGCTATCTCCGAACTGCTATTCGCAGCAATCAACATGTCCTCAACATAGAGTAGGAGATATGCAAAAGATCCATCATCACCAACATGATAGTATACACAGCTATCAGCATCACTCCTCTTGAAGGAATGAGTAGTCATAAACTGATCGAATGTCTTATACCACTGCCTCGGCAACTGATTCAAACCATAAAGCGATTTCTGCCATAAACAAACGTATTCCTCCTTTCCAGGAACTACAAACCCTTAGGTTGCTCTATGTAGATTTCTAAATGCAGTCTTCACGTCAAGTTGCTCAAGCTCCAAATCATGCATTGCAACAATGCTAAGCAAAGCTCGTATTGAACTATGCTTCACAACAGGAGGAAATATATCACTGTAGTCTACACCAGGAATCTGACTGAAACCTTTTGCTACAAGTCTCGTCTTACATCCCAAATCCTCATTTCTCTTAAATAACCACTTGCACCGAATAGCTTTCTTGCCTTTTTGGCAACTTCACTAATACCCAAGTGCGATTCTTCAGAAGTGATTCGAGCTCTTCTTCCATAGTAGCTATCCACCTTGCAGAACTAATACACGCAATTGCCTCTTTGTAGGAGGCAGACTCTTCACACGACTCGATCTCCTCAGCCACATGCAAAGCATAAGCTTTCATGTTAGAAGATTCAACTGGTCTTTCTGCTACCAAACTAGAAGACTCAATAAACCTTTCAGGAGGCTTTATCTCACGCCTTGGTCGATCTCTTGCAATGCAATGTTGTGGAGTTGCACTTGGTGGTTCAGAAATTGAGCTACTTAGTTCTTCTGACGTAGCTTCAGACTTGATCAAAGGTGCAACTTTTGATCCAACTTCAACTTCCAACTGCATATTCGGACTAGACTGATCACCAATGTAGGAGTCTTGAGCAATAGCATTACGAACCATAGAAGTCTCATCAAAGATAACATCTAACTTTCCCTGCACATCATGAACATGTGCAGGACAACCAAAAATTCTCAGGTTAGAATAATTTGGAGAAGAACCAGACCATACCTCTTGAGCAGTTTTCTTGTTGAGCGGGCCAGACGGAGAAAGATTGACCAAATAACATGCCAAAGCTGCTGCTTCGGCCCAAAAACTCTTCATTCCCTCAGCCTTGAATAGGGACTTAAACTCTTTCGAACAAAATTCCAAACCATTATCAGTGCAAAGATGCTTAATTGATCTTCCAGTCTACTTCTCTATCATAGTCTTCCACTCCTTGAAAGTAGAAAACACATCGCTCTTCTCATTCAGAAAGAAAACCCACACTTTTCTTGAAAAATCATCAATAATTGTCAACATCCAACGAGCTCCTCCTTTGGACGTCACTCTAGCCGGACCCCAAACATCAGAATGTATATACTCCAAAATTCCGGCTGTGTTGTGAGTTCCTTTAGAGAACTTCACTCTCTTCTGCTTGCCCAAAACACAATGTTCACAAAAGTTCAGATTGTTGATTTTCTGCCCATCAAGTAGTTCTCGCTTGCTCAGCTCAATCATTCCATTCTCACTCATGTGGCCAAGTCGCAAATGCCACAATCGAGTAACCAACTGACTGTCAGACATATAATTTCCCAGTCTTTCTTTTTCCTTTCATCACAACAAGAGAGCCTTTGCTGACCTTCATAACTCCACCTTCACCAGAATACTTGTACCCTTTTTCATCAAGATTACCAAGTGAGATTAGATTTCTCTTCAATTCAGGAACATGTTTTACTTCTCCAACCGTGTGGATCATGCCATCGAACATCTTGATTCTAACTATTCCAATACCCGCAACCTTGCAAGAAGAATCATTTTCCATAAGCACAACACCTCTTTCTGTTACATATGACGAAAATAAGTCGCGGTTGGGAGTCATGTGGAATGTGTAGCCTGAATCCATAACCCATTCGTCATGAGGTCGTGTGCTAGAATCAGAAGCAATAAAGAGTTCACCATCGCTGCAATCTCCATCGGCAAGGTCGGCCTCAGTTGTTTCATTTCCCTTGTAACCTGCTCCATTCTCTTTTTGTTTCTGATGCCAAGATGCATTACTGCCAGCCTTCTTATTTTTCTTCTCCAATTTCAGACATTCGTTTTTGAAATGCCCTGGCTGTTTGCAGTAGTTACATTTATACTCAGGATTGCGAGATTTATATCTCGCTTTCTTTTTCTTTCTATCACCGTTACTTCTGTCTTGTGGCCTTCCACGAACAAACAAACCCTCAACCAAGGTATCAGAACCACTAACAAGCTGCTTCATCTTTTCTTTTGAAAATAAAGCATCAAAAACCTCGTCAAGAGTAACAGTATTACTGCTATATAAGATAGTATCACGAAACGTATTATACGATGCAGGCAGCGAACATAATAACATCAAAGCCAAAACCTTATCATCATACTTAACATCCAAAGCTTCTAAATCACCAACAGTTTCTTTAAAACCAGTAATATGCTCTTTTAGAGACGTACCTTCTGCCATGTGATGAGAGTACAAACGTTGCTTCAGATGCAACTTATTGGTAAGGCTCTTAGTCATACAAAGTTGCTCCAACTTCAGCCAGAGACCGGCAACAATGGTCTCCTTCAAAACATGATGCAATATCTGATTTGATAGATGCAGATGTATATGGGAAAGAGCTTTACGATCCTTCTTTTTCTTGTCCTAGTCTGTCCAGGAACTAGGCATCTTTTCAAACCCCAGCAAAGTCTCGTCCAAATCCATGTGGGCGAGCACAACGCGCATCTTCACCTGCCATAGCGAAAATCTGGTGTTGCGATCCAACAACGAAATATCGTACTTCATACTTATCATCGTAGCCCCAGGTTGAAACCTAAGCTCTTGATACCACTTGTTATGAATATAAGATAAGTAGAAATGAAAAACATGAAACGAAAAGAACACAAGATTTACGTGGAAATCCAAATCGGGAGAAAATCACGGGCAGAGGAGAAGATTTCACTAATAGGGATAAACGAGATCAAATATGAGATACAAATTACAATAGGAGAACACCTATTTATAATAGCACAAAATAAAGTTCTAATCCTAGTCAAACTAGGAAACAACTTATGGGACAAGATTCATGTCATTAATATATAACACAGAAAATGTGCGATGCTCCAATTATGGAGGTTCATTATGGATTTGAAGGATTAACGAGTCGAAACTGTCGATTTTGGAGATAAGTAAAATAAAATGTCAAAGGATATTGCTATTTAGCGGGAGATTATGAAATTTAGTTGAATTAGGAATTTCAAAGTTTATGGGCCTACAGTTGTGAAATTAGAAATTTCAATTGGGCCTTTCACTAATAAACTTTCAATTGTATTTAAAAGTTGAAATAAGATTAGCCCAAATTCTGGCTTTCCCATAAAGATATTTTGAACCTTTTTATAATCTATCCACATATATTATATAAATGAAAATGACTTTATTCTATGTGGCACATCTCAAATTCTTTTATTCTCATTTATTTAAATTTTCAAATTTTTAAATTAAAAATCAATATAATATCAATATATTTTAAGATATCTCACTCTCAAATCTTAGAATCCATATATATTTAACGTAAAAAAATCTCTCCATTCTCATTTATCTAAATTCTCAAATTTCTGAATTAAAAATCAATATAATATCAATATATATTCTAAGATATCTTATTCTCAAATCTTAGAACCCATATATATTTAACATAAGATTTTAGCATCATATTTAGTATAATTTGATAAAAAAAAAATATTTAATATTAATTCGGTCAATTTAATTAGTTAGACGGGTCAATTTCCAACTAACGGCACCTCAACTTAGGATACCACGTGGCATATTTACATTCTGAATTTGAGAAAAAAATAATTACTTTTAATTCGGTCAATTAATTAGGTAGACAAGTCAATTCTTAACCGATGGGTACCTAAACTCGGGATACCACATGACATATCTCCATTCTTTATTCTTATTATTTTAAAATTTCCATTTAATGCATTTTTTTCCAGTTTTTTCTAAAATTTAGAATCATCATCAATGTATTAATTTTTGCGTTATTTGTAGTTGAGTTTCCAACTTTGCATAATACATAAATGTAATTAGCGAATAGTAGTATACAGTTAAGGACGAGAACGAATAGTACAATCAATTTTTTTGGTTAAATTTTGGGTCTATACAAATTTTAAACGGTTTTCATAAATTACGAATTTATAAATCAAAACCGTGGTTAGCGGGCCGATTCCGACCCGAAAATGTTGTTGTAGACGAGCCAATTCCCAACCGACGATTTTTTTTTGTTTGTTGTTGTTAAATTTTGGGTCTATATAGATTCTAAACAGTTTTCATAAATTATCCACATATAAATCAAAATCGTGATCAACCGACCGATTCCGACCCAGAAACGTTGTTGTAGACGAGCCAATTCCCAACCGACGACTTTCTTTTTTTTGTTGTTAAATTTTGGGTTTATATAGATTCTAAATGGTTTTCATAAATTACGCACTTATAAATCAAAATCGTGATCAGCGGGCCGATTCCGACCTGCAAAACGTGGTTGTAGACGAACGAATTCTCAACCGACTGGTACCTCAACTCGGAAATTTTTTCATTTATGCATCTTTTCATGTAATTTCTAAAATTTAGAATCGCCGGGTTTTCAATTTTGCGTAATCTATAATTGTAATTAACAAATATTACGACGAGAACAAATAATACAATTTAATTTTTTATTAAATTTTGTATCCATATAATTTCTAAATGAGTTTCATCAATTACACACTTATAAAGCAAACACCGAATACATGGTGGTAGATGGGCCAATTCCCAGCTGACGGTATTTCTATTCGAATTTTTTTTATAAAGAAACACATACGACTGATTTTTTAATCGGGTTTGAAACAAGTACGGGTATATAAATTTCAAACAAGTTTGAATAATCCTAAATATACCGTCTCGAATTGTTTGATTAATTATCTTCGTCGGAAAACGTTGAATGTGTAGGAAAATTAGCAGTAAATTTACTAACAATTTGTCCACAGGCCAATTCCGACTCAGAATTGTGCCCATTGAGGGACCGATTCAGTACTTGCAGAGCATTTTTTTTTTCTTTTTTCTTTTAATAATTTAGGGAGACAAATAGATATTTGTTATAAAAAAGAACGACTTCAATTCTCATACAAAATCAACACAAGACAATATCTTTGAGAAGTAAATAGTTTTTGTCTCACAACAGTTTTGACAAGAAAGAGAGATCTGAAAATTATCTATAAAAATAATAGGTGTGAATTAGGTTTGAATTTTTAATGAGTATTACTGAAATAAATAAAAAAATAATTAACAAACAATACCTTTCTTATATTATCAAATATTAAATTTTATTAATTTTAATAAATAATAATTTCTCGTCGATTTTCGACGGGCTACATACTAATTTTATTTAAACAAAAAAAAAAATCTATAGGTAACTCGACAATCCTAAATGTAGTTTTGGGATACTACAAAAAGTTGAAGGACGTTTTCCTTCGTATACTCAGCCCCCTAGTTGGGAATTCTAACTAAAATAAAATGAAAACCTATCTAAATGTAGCACCCACAAAAACTACTTCTTCCTCCACAATTAATTGCCTAATTTTTTTATTTGTGATCCTTGACGATTAATTTGTTTAGTTCATTTTGGAATGCTACACCAACTCAAATTCCTTATTTCTTCAGTCACAAGTCACAACACCATACCATATTAAATGTGAGACACCTTCTCCCTCACAATATCTTCACCCACCTTTTTCTTAATCATGGGTGTATGAAGTATTTATTTAATTGAGCAGAAGATTTCTCAATTAATGAAGCAAGTAGGATAGTTATGAACAAGGGGCTAAAATTTTTGGGTCTTAACTTCTTGATTTGATATTTGCCTAATTTGACTAGTTAATGAAATAATTTTCCCTTAAAAAGGTGTTTTTGGGGATTTATTGTTTTATGTTACTAGTATTTTAGATAGAGTTCAAGGTTAGAAGGACAGAATAATCTATTTGAATAACATGTGGGATGAAAAGATAATGATAAGTGTTGTGTGAGTATAATCTTCCTTTATTGAGTTGAGGGGATTTCTGGAGCAAATTGATCCATCGCACATGCACATATCATGTTCAGTACCGTAACCAAAATAAATTGAAATGGAGTATAAAATTTCAACAAATTATGAATTACATTATTATTTTATACATTTAAAACTAGTTTATTTATTCACTTGAGCGTGACTGTGTGAGAAATTTTGGACGGCACTCATTCGAAATCCTATCCATTAATTAATAATGAATTTCTTGAAGAAGAAAAAGGAAAGGAAATGAAATGAAATGAAGGTATTATTATTATTATTATTATTATTATTATTATTATTATTATTATTATTATTATTATTATTATTATTATCTAGAAACCGCGATCGGGGGAAAAGCAAAATAAACACGCCACAACCCACCCGCCTCCTCTACTCATCATTTCTTCGATCACTCCGAAGTCATCCCGCCACCTTATACGACGCCGTTCCCTCACGTGCCAATCGATAATCCGGGTCGGGCCTCAATCGAATTCGGATCCAATCGCAATCGCCGATGATGGGAAAACTCTATGTGCAGATGGCGCCGCCGGCGGATCTGAACCGCAACACCGAGTGGTTCACCTACCCCGGCGTTTGGACTACCTACATATTGATTCTCTTCTTCTCCTGGCTAGTCGTTCTGTCCGTCACCAATTGCACCCCCGGCATGGCCTGGACGATCGTCAATGTTTCCCATTTCCTCGTATGTTATTGCCGCTCAATTTTGTGTGTTTTCTATTTTTCTTTTTGGATTTATTTTGGGCGTTTTATGCCCCAGGGTTAGATGGCTCTGATTGTTTCTTAGGTTCTGTATCTGCGCCTGAAGTCTAGCTCGGATCTCCTGTACATCGATATGATGTTCGAGTTTTGCCTCCAGTTGTATTCTTTGTTTTTAATTGTTAAAAAAAATCAATACGGAACAATCATAGGTGTATAATTTGTCATTTCTGGAATTGTTGAGTCTGGCCCGATTCTAGATTCGATTTGACGATTGAGAATGTTTTCGAAATGCAGCTCAAATAAGCTTTTGGCTATTAACCCTAGCCAAGGTGTAAGTTGTTTGGTTCATTTGTAGCCCGTCCGTCGTTTATATGATTATGTTGGATAGTCTTTAGTTTGTATGATGTTCTTTACATACATATTGAAAGTTGTTAAGAATGATCATGAATTGCACAACTGGTGGAGAAGTTTCTGTACTGGGGTTTGGTCTATTAGTGAACTGTGGCTATGAATAGATGACTCAGCGGTCCTTTAGCTGTTGATTGTGCTTGTTTCTTGCATAAATGCTTGAGCTTCAGAGTGGTGTCTATATGTGTTCTGTGGAGTGCTTCTAGTATAGTAGTGTTTCTTGCATCTTATATGTCTTAGAATTCTCTCTACATGATCACTGTTCTCTCCTTTCTATGTTATGTTTTGTGATCACTGTTTTCTCCTTCATATGTTATATTTTCTGGAATCTGAGATTTAGGATATTTTAGCACTCTCCTAGGTGTCTAGGCATAGTAAACACTATCATGCTTTTCCATATTGGCTCGTAGGCAGGGCAATGGATTGTTGGCCATTAGGAACTTGGCGGGAGGGATTTTAATATCAAAGCTTCAAAAATTGCTTGATGGGGCTGCTCATGTAGAATCTGGTTCCTCTATAACTTTTACTGCTTGTCCAAGACCAGTGCTCTAGTTGAATGCAATGTGAAAACTTCGATATATGTGTTTTTGTGATTGTAGTTTCATCGCCATGTAGTTCTTCTTCAGATGTTTTTAAGTTTATTTTTAATCGATGATCAATATGTGCCTAAAGCTGAACTTCTGTGCTAGCTGAAGATCAGTTTGAAGTTTGCTCTGGTCATGACAGTTTTTGTTCTGTGTGTAGGTAACTTATCACTTCTTTCACTGGAAAAAAGGAACCCCTTTTGGTGATGATCAGGGAATCTATAATGGCTTGACATGGTGGGAGCAGATTGACAATGGAAAGCAGCTCACTCGCAATAGAAAGTTTCTCACAGTTGTTCCAGTTGTTCTGTAAGTTCTCCATGCATATCTCCTTTAGTTTTGTTGTTTTATATTAGAAATGGTGTTATAGATTTATGATCTCTTGAGGCTTTTCTGGTGTGTGCGTATTTACTAGAGATTTTATTAGAACGAAAATTGTTGTGTGTTTTGGTTTGCTTCACCCGTATATTATATAATGGATATTCAGAGGGCTGTGCTGTGATAATAAACCGAAATTCCATGTGCCCAATGTTTTATCTCTGTATTAGTACTACTTTACTGGACTAGCACGCCTAATGATTCTGCACATGGTTGCTGCCACATGAGTGTCTGAATGACATCTTAAGTCTTTAAGAAGCACCATAGTGAAAAGGCGCTTATATGACTATGCTTATGTTTTGAAAGACGAAATTATAAATAATGAGACTTGGTCAATTTGGAATATTACTTTCTCCCTTTTTTGTATGGATGTGAATGAAAAATGGGGTATTTCCTTATTATTTCTGACAACATATTAATTCTTTTTCCCTCTTTTTCTTTTTTGGTCATTTGTGCTGTTGACAGTTACTTGATAGCCTCGCATACAACTGATTACCAATACCCAATGCTGCTCTTCAACACACTTGCAGTGACTGTGTTGGTTATTGCCAAGTTTCCTAATATGCACAAGGTTCGAATCTTCGGAATTAATGGGGATCTGTGAACTGCCACTTCGTCCAACAGTTCATCTTAACTTAGTAGTTGGAATGCCTGTAAAGAAGGTTATGCATCTTTGGTGTATAGAATCTGAATGTGGAAGTGATGAGTACATTTTGGTCATGTAGCATATTTTGCTCTACTGTTTTTACGGACATCCTCAAAAGTCAAAACTGAAGCACTAAATGTAAACAAGCTGTTTATTCACACTAGAAATTTTGTATACTTGGAAGACCACTCATGTTATCACTATCTTGCTCTGGCTTAAAGCATATACTTATATATTAGTGTTGAGTAACTATTGTCAGTACATGTTAACTACTGCTCATATTGGCTGAACATCAAGGCTGTTATTCTCCATTTTTCCAATTTTGATAGCTGAGGCTATAATTGTCAACTTAGCTATATGTGAGATGTTACCTCTGTGATTACACTCTTGGGATTCTGTATACTTTGTTAATGTCTGTTAGAATAGCACATGCAGCAGATGTGATGACATGTATTTACAAGTGATCAATAATAGTAGCTCCAAACCACTGTATGTTTTTTGTGGCGGACTTTTATTTGTGGTCTGAACGTTCAACTGTGGGCGACATGTTTGCTATGATTGGCACTGATCTGATCATATGACTAGATGTCAAAGGGGTTGGGCTGGGCCTGCCCTACGTAACAAACAAAATGGTCCAAGACGGGTTGGGCTGATGTGTTTTTTCGGGCCGAATTAGCACTTTAGGCCAAGCAGAGCCAGACTGAAAGTTTTTCGGGCTAGCCGGGCTATATTGGTCAGTCCGCCCACTTTTCTGAGCTTTTCATTATTGGTTGCTACTCCCTCCATCCCACCGAATACTTGGCCTGTTTCCTTTAAAGGAAACAATTAGTATATATTTAGCAATGCATTTTTTCTTAGTTTCCGTGCCCATATGAATTAGGCCGTATTCGGCGGGACGGAGGGAATATGTAATTAATCAGCCGGACAAGTGATTAGGTGACGTTTTTGGTTGAGGCAGGTAAATTAAAATGGCCATTTACGTATTATTTATATGTCGGCTTTGAAATGATTTCAAAATTTATGGATAGAACTTGGTACTTACTATTTACTTAGTTCATAATATAGAAAAACTGATTTAAAATGGCCTGCGTTTCAAAATTGAGAATGAATATGTGCTGTCAAGAATTCAAACTCACATTCTTGCCATTGTAAGTGGTCTTTTTAAAAAAAAAAAAAAATTATTTATAATGTAATCGATTGCTCTTACTTGAAGTGGTTTCTTAGCTGGAAGAATCTCAGTCAACATGAGAATATAATTAAAAACATGCACCTTAAAGACTTCTATCCTAGGGATCGGGGGTTTTCTTTTACTTTTACTACTATATTATTTGGGTTGAGTGGTGGGTGGGGGTAAACTAAGATCAACTTTTCATTAAACCTTGAGAATATAAATATAAATGCTCCATATATGTGTGTGTGTGTGTAAAAATAAGGTGATTATATGCAGAAGGAGGAGGGAGATGCACTTTATAATTAACACATGATAATATGGCATAAGAATGGGGAACAATCCCCAAAAGCACTATATACCTTATTCTGTTAATATCATTTCCCTACAGCGCGCTTTAATCTTTCTGGTGTACAATTATATGCATATATTATATACACCAAGTTTGGGTATATGGAAATAATAAATCGAGTGTAAAAGCAAAAGTTGATCAATTTGAGCGCTTTCTGTGTCTCCTCTTTTCGAATATTTCAAAAACTAAAAATAAAAAAAGACGACGATGTATAATGTCCATGAAACTTCGTCAAAGGGGGTTAATTGAATTAGACTTCATATACACAAAGAATCTCCCTTTTATATGCGCAAATGCTTAAACAATTAAGACGAGAATAACATACCAATTCATAAATACTACACATATATAATGCACAAATCTAGTTGCACATAATAAGCAACAGCCCTAATTCTAGTATGGTAACAAATAGAACTAGAAGCTCACTTCATGCCATTGAAGCTACTAGTTAGCTTCAATTACATAACACTTTGCTTAATTAAAAGTGAAATTAATTATGGAAAAAAAAAAAAAAAAAAAACCCACTAAGAAATACATAACACTTTATGCAGTATGTATGTTAGTTTCTGAACAACTCCAAACAGCTAACCAACCATGACACCAAAGAAAGAAAGAAAAAATAGATCAAAAACAAGGAGAAAATAAAAAGATATGAATATTAAAAAAAGAAGTGATGAAAGCAGCCTATTTCTTGTTATTTTTCTTCTCTTCTTTTTCACCAAGAGCCTCCACCTAACATTCCATTCCAAAATCCATTCGAATTCTCCTGTCCCTTATCTTGACTTGCTTCATCATTCGCGTTCGAGTTTCGTCTCGTTGCACCTAGCGCAAACAATAGGCTTCCATTACCATTTTCTTGAGGTACATTAGGGTTCTCGTACCGACTCCCACCAACGCCTTCTATCGGAAAGGAAAGGGCCGGCTTGCATTCTTGAAACGGAAAGTTTGATGCAAAAATGGCATTGTTTTGATGATCAAGAGCAGTTGTGGCCATAGGGAAAAAGGAATTCAAACCCCTAGCTGCAATCCCATTTCTGAAGAAATTTAGGGCTGAGAGAGGAGTTGTGGAAGAGGAAGTGTTTGCAGTATTAGATGCAGAGTTCATAGCATCTCTACTAGTCTCAATCTTGGGGAATTCAAGGAACTGGCTGTAATCATGTGGGCCAGCATGGAACCCTAGATTGAGATCCTGCCCTTGATCATGAATTTTAGGGTTTTGGGATGAGAATGGGGAAATGCTTGGAGGGTTCAGATCAGGGAGCTTGTGAGATGAGAGTGGTGGTGTGATCATTGAGAGCGAAGGCGAAGAAGACGAAGAAGAAGAAGATCTCTTGTTCTTTCTAGAACCTCCACCTACCGGAACATTCCGTAGGGTTCCGCCCTCGGTCCAGTACCTTCTGCAGGTCTTGCAAAAGTATCTGGGCTGAGTGAGGCTGTAGTTGTTGTAGTAGCAGAATTTGGTGTTTGTTGAGTTGCATCTTGGGCAATTTACAGCTTGATCTTTCTGAGGCCTCACTTTTCTTTCCATTGCTGGCTTACTGCATGCATTTGGACCACCTATTTCTGCCATGGATTTTGCAACTCCAAATTCCTGAAATTTAATCACCAAATTTAAAAAGGTGAGATTTTTTAGATTTGGTGAAAAGGGTTTTGGCTAGATGTGTTTGGGATTGGTGAAAAAAGTTAATAAATGTAAAAAAAGAGCTAGTCCTAGCTAGGAAGAAGAGAGAAACAAAACTTTTTCCCAATCCTTCAAATATTCTCAATTAATATACACATGCTCCATGTGCTTAAATTTAAGAATTCTTGAAAACCTAATCTCAAGAAGAAAGAGGAAAAAAGGGGAACAAGAGGACAAAAGAGAATGTAAATTATAGTATGATTTACTTCCTCTTGTATATACCTAAGAATTGATTAAATTTCAGCAAAAGTTCATTAATTAAGTCAAGAAAAAGTGTATCTTTATTCTTTACATGCATCTACTAATTCAGTACATGAACCCTAATTCTTAGCTGGAAAAAGACTGAAAAAATAAAAAGAGAGCAAGAAATATCTAAGAAAGGTGGAAAAACAAAAATTAAATTAAAACTCTTCTCACCTGAGTCCATTGAGCACTATCCATGGATGTTTCTGAAGAAAGGAAAAAAGGGCTATTGCGAAAAGGCAAAGTGATGGAGGAAATTCACCAAGTTTGTCTGCAGCTGTCTTTGATGCAAAGAAAGAATGTTTTTGAGCTGGTTTGTATGTTTGCTCTTTCTTTTTTGAGTTGGCTATAACTTTATGGATGATGGGAGGAAAAAGGGGAATTGCTGTGGATTGTTTGTTTTGACTGCACTCATATCACTTAGATAATACTATAATTTTTTTAGGTTTTATTTAATCTAGTGTGAACTTTTGTCTTCTTTTATGTACTAATCTTATTTAATTCTCTGGTTAGTGCTATGTGAATGTATATCTTCTTTGGTGGGTTTCAGCTTTTTTGACTCTGGAGATGTATTCTTCATATTTGATGTCTCTTGTCATTCCCACTTTATTATACTTATATATATAATATCAATTTACAATTGATTAATATGAATTCGTATCATTTTGAAGATTATGATTTGGTCATTTTGTATACATGGATGTTTCCTTGATATATATATTTAATACTATAGTTTAAAAAAATAAAACCCTTTTAAATTTCCTAATTCTTATGTATTACAAAAGGGATATATGTATGTGAAATGATTTAAAGATTTGAAATTTAAAATAAAAGGCATCATGTTCCACAAAGACACATATTAGACCATCTTTCTTCCTTTATGCTTTATTGATGGATCGTTTCTTCCTTTTTATGCTTCTAAAGGGGTGATGTGTTTGCATGTTCAAAACCATCATCATCACGAGAAAACCCTTTTTCTTTAAGGGGAAAGTGACTAAATGAGAATGTTATTATTACATGCATGAGAAAATTAATTAATTTATATTTCACTTCATAAATATTAGTCTAATTAATTAAATCTTGATGAAATCTTTTTATGTGATAAATTAACATCTATCCCTTGCAGACGTTTTAACTCTTTCCCAACTGATAAAACATTCTTCAACTACTTTTAAACATGAGGCCACAGAAAGACAAGAGAGATTGCTTACCAACCCAAATTGCAAATTTTGCAATTTTATCTTTTTGCTCTTTGTTTGTATACATCTTTTGCATGCGTGTAACTTTCTATAATGACCATCATATATGTAGGAATTTTATTTCCCAGCCACTTGAGTATTTTGAAAATGGGATCTCAGTCGTTGAATATATATGTAACATAACAAACAAACCATGATATCATACTGTAAAATCTCTATAAATTAATACTCTATATATAAATTAATAAACTCTCTAATATAATAAATTTCTTAGGTTCCAATTCGAATCCTTGTAAAAAATCATCAATTTTAATAAGATAATAATATAATAATTTTTTGAAGATACCCTTTGTAAGTATATAGGTCCGTCAATACTATAAATTAATAATCTTAATTATTACAATTATATTTACTAAAATAATTTGTTAAAATATGAATTTATTAGTATCTGTTTTTCTTAAAACTTAAGTTTAAGTGGATTTCATCTCTAAGTTTCTACTTACATCGAAAACAGTGTAGAGTTTTTCATTTAAATTTAAATATAAGTGAAATATAAATCTAACTTTTCTAATTGCATTTGAAAATTTCAATGTCGAGTTCTTCAACAAAAAAAAAAGTTAAGCATGAGTCTCGTATTTGATGCTTTCGTTTACATAAATTTCTTTAATTTTAATATATTAATAAATTATGTACAATTTATTTTTACTCATGATCTTTATATCAGTTATATTTATTAAAGTTAAAAAATATTTTTTTTAATTAATAGATTATTAATTTATCGATATATTAATATCTTAATTAATAAAATTTCATGGTTCCAATATTATTAACTGCAGTTCAAAATCTATCTATTTATATTTCTTTATAAATAGTTTAGTTTCATCATTATATGTATATGTATATGTATGATCGATGTGTTTGGTGTTGATTAATTAAAATAATATAATTAAAAGATCGGATATGAGACAAATTGATATAGACACACACACGTACACATATGTATACCCAACTAATGTGCAATTGACGGGATATTATTAGACACAATTTGGTTGGTAGTTATAGAAATTTATTTAGAAAGTAAAAATTATTTTTTCTTTGTAATTAAATAGAAGAAGATTATTTCTCAATTCTCTCGTTTCAGTTAGTAATATATGAATGAAAATTGTATAAAATTAGGATTTAAGATAAATAGGAATACTGAATTATGGTTGCGTGACGTATGACCTAAATTCAAGGAGAGATATCAAATTTGCATGTATATTAATGATATGGGGTAATGTTATTTGGACATAGTATGTCCATACATACAATGGTAAAAATAGGAATTTGACGGAATTTTTTAACTAATAATTTAATTTCATAGTTTTGACAGTTTGAGTATTAATAAACATACACTTTTTAAATTTTAATTATGAAGTTTCATCCCAATTTAAATTCACAAGTTTAGGAGTTGAGTGTGAAAGAGATCAATTTGGGAGAGAGTGTGCATGAGATCGATATTTCAGAAGGAAATCTGAATAGAAAAAAACTTTTGAAGGCAATCGAACTATTTTTTTCCTATTTCAAGCACGTATATCCAAACATAATATGTCTGAATAGAATTATTGTAATAATATATAGATAACCATCTTCATTAATTCCTAGATTATGATTTGTAATACAACTCATTGACCAACTGAAACCTAGCGGGCCGGTGGCACAAAGCAGTCCAATTAAAAGCTCAATCCATAACAAATGGCGTATCTTAAAAAGCATTAAATTAAAAGCCCAATTGGATAAATTTATTATTTTATTAGAATATTAAATTGTCGCTGCAGGTCAAAATTGAGGTGTAAAGAAGTTGTTATATTAGAGTAAACAGGCATGCCAGTATAAAGGTTTCGTGGTGTAGTTGGTTATCACGTCAGTCTAACACACTGAAGGTCTCCGGTTCGAACCCGGGCGAAGCCATTTCTTTTTTTCAATTTTTATTTTTTTTTTCGAATTCAAGCATGTACAAACGGTGATTGAGAAAACGGAATCGATTTTTAGATTTTATCTCAAAAGTTCGAAATTGAGGAGTTCCGAAAAAAAAAAAAAAAAAAATTGGCTACACACTAAACTAACAGGCTTCGGGCCCTTTTGTGGCTGGCCCATTTAAGTTTTTGTGTCTAAACTACCACCGATTGTTTAGGCCCACAATTTTGAGGTCGCCGGCGGCGGCGGTGACAGCGAAAGGGCAGCGCCTTGTATTTCCACTAATTCAAAGCTAAGTCCTGCTCGCTTTTCGTACGTTTTGCAAGTCTTCAAGTGAATATGGATATGCTTGTTTTCATGCATCATGTATTGTTCTAATCAGCCGTTTTTGGGATCTTGAATATTGCAGATGGTGGTTGATGATGGATTTAGTTCAATATTCCTTACTTTAGGTTTCTTTTCTTATGACTTTGAAATTAGTTTTGCAAAAATATAACAAAATTGTAAGTTGCTCTTAGGAGTAACTTGTACATGTGTGTAATAGTTGGAACTGCCCTCTTTGAGATCCTTATATCTATTTGTTGGTGCTATACCTTACCTGCCCCCTTGCTTAAACTTAAAGATTCTTTCTTTTTGGACTTGAGAAAAGAGTTTGATTCTACGCTTGTGTGTGATATTAGTATTTGAGAGTAATTTCTATCAGTCCAAAGCTGAAAGAGTTGATTAATTGTTATGAGATTGATGTTAAAAAGGCTTCAAATGAGATGATGTGTGTGACATTAAGAAACTACTCAAGACTTACATTTAGATGCAAATATCATTGCAGATTGAATTCGACCTAGTTATGAATTGTGATGCAACTTACATGCTTTTTTTTTTTTTGTGTGCGGAGTCTTCTGTCTGTCTTCTCTCCACAGGATGTGGATCCCTTAAATAAATAATGCTAATCCTAAATTAGCATTAGTCTTCGGTTTTTGTCTTCCTTGCAAAACATCATGCTTAAATGAGTATCTCAGTTATGAAAAATGCAGAAGCAATAAGCTCCATTTCTGAGTGGTGGAATACTCATTTGAGCAGGATGATTTCCAAAGAAGAGATGCGTAATGTCATATCATGTTTCTGAAAGGAACTCAGCTTATTTATATTTGTGCTCAGAGTTTTATCGAGTAACTTGTTGACTGTCCCACACTTGTGAAATCTCAGTTACTCTATCTTATGCTAGTTATTATTTAAATGGGAGGCTTATAAAAAGGTTGGAAAACTATATTTCATTGTATTTCTTTTAGTGTTGTTAGAGTTGCAGTACAGAGAATAATTGTGCTTCAACAAGGTTTTGATCAGTACAATAAGTTAGTATCCCCTTTTTGCTACTATAAATAGAGGGATATATGTGGGATTAGTTACAAAATAAGTGGGATTTCTTTCCCTCCCGAACTTTAGTTGTTAAGGTATGCATTTACATGAACTTAGTTGCCATGTAATTTCTCTTTGCCTACTGATGATCTATCTTATCTGCATATAATTGTTTGAGGATATACTTTTGTAGAGCTTTGAGCTACGAGGAGCAGAGAGCATTGATTCCATAAGGTACATTTCAGAAAATTCTGCTTTCTTGTCAATAAACCCAATGCCACACGTCATTCAAATAAGCTTCCGATCTTCTATCTTGATTTTTTTAGAAGAATATACTAAAAATAAACGAGAAAAGGCAATGGCTGGTATCGGGGATTATTAATTCTAGCCCCCTTTTAACCATTTTGAACCAAACAGAATAGAATGAAAATGCCATGTGAATCTGTATTTGGTGGTTTCTTTACTTCAAGTTGGTTTTGAATGGCATTATGAAAGACTATTGATATTTACTTGTACATTGTAATACTGCTATGTTCTTGAAGTTTTTTTCACTCTGATGTTCACCTTTCTTGGTTCTTCGGTTTGCATTAGCATTTAACTGAATTCCATAACACAGTTTTCTTTCTTCTTAAACCATTATGGTATCATTCTTTCTTTCTTAATGCCTTAGAGAAACAAGTTTACATTTTGAAGACTAAAATTTTGTGGTACAAACTTTCCATTTTTAACAAGTGTTTTTACCTTTACCTCAAAGGGAAAGAGTTAGTATTTATAGCTCACTTTCAATATCAGCATGTTCTCAATGTGCATTGATATTAAGATGTCTATCATCACCATTCCTCACATACAACACATTCGTATAGGTGAAACTGAACAAATAAATCCAGAAACAGAGAGAATTTTTCTTTTTGTTTAATTATTGAGAAAAGAAACCAAGCCACAGATAATTAATACACACTTCTATTAAAGAATCCCATCATGGTAAAGATCAAAAGCCCTCCTTGTGATTCTTGTTATCCACGCTTCCATTCACGATCACATCTAGCAACGAGGATAATCAGCTGGAGGATGAGGAAGTGTCTCGAGTGGTCCTTGCCCGTTTTTTACTATAAGCGCCACAGCCAAACCCCATGATAAATGTATTTCCAGATGGCAGTGCATAAACCAGACCCCTACACCACATTTATTAAGCCTCATCAAGTATGTTTCATGAAGTCATGAAGATGTCTGTGTTAATAAATGTGCTTGCAAAAAAAGCTTTATGCAACATATTGCCCTATAATCGCATCACGTTTATTGTTCCTCGTTCTGATATGCAGAGATATTATCATATATTTCATATATGATATCATCATTTTGTTTTGGTTTATGCATAACATTATTAGTGGTGTCAAAAATTGGCCCGGCCCAACCAGAATTATCTGGTCGGGATGGCCCGGAATTCCACTTACACTGTGCTAACTTTTAAGTAGATCAATACCTGGATTATCAGCTGTAAATCTAATTGCTGCCCATCCACCAACAGGAACTCCAATAGTGTTCATGTAGGGTGGATCCACCAAGTTGATTTTAGCTCTATCCGGATCATAGTTACCCGTGCCATAGCCCACGACGTAGAAACTGTAACCATGAAGATGAATTGGATGATTCTCAGTCGAGACAGTTCCAGTATCCTGCAAAATTAGCTGAACCGTCGTCCCATACTCGAGAACAAAAAGCCTTGTCCCATTCATGGCACTGGTGTCGTTAGGAGCATTATTAGGCGCCCCATTAACAAAATCGTAGAATTTAAGGGGAGCCTTAGGGAAATCATCACTAAAGTAGCCACTTTTTTCTTTGTAATAAGCTTCTAGAAGTGAAACATTAGGCCTAACGAAACTTATGTTGTTCATGGAAGCAGCAAATACCCCACCATTTTGACCCTGACAATTTTTCTTGGGGTTTTTTCGATTACACTTTTGCACATTTACCCCTATGGTGACAAACAAGTTCTTATCTATAATCTTAGGAACATCTGAAGTGTTTAGCCCTCTTAGCCCATCCATTACGGTTTTAACGGCTAGATTATCGTTAAAACTAGGTAACATGGCTGGTAATGATAAGCTGTTTGGTGTTGCTCCTAAATACTGAAAATATCCTACTGAAGTTATGTTCTGAAACGGTACATTTCTTGCGGACATGTAAGGCCCGACGGCCATGGAGTATCTGCTTATGGGCTGATTTGCAGTGACCAGAACGTTGAGTGTCTGGCCCGGCCCAATCATCACCTTGTCTGTGGTGAACGCCTTTGTGTACTCTGCATCTGCTTCGACTATGGTGAGTTTGTGATTGGCAATTCCGAAGAAGTTTTCTGTGTTCAATCCCGCGTTGATTAGTCTCAGCATGTAGGTCTTCCCAGGTACCACGTTAATCCTGTAAACATCTGAAGAAATGACAACGTTACGAGTTAGTTCTTTTTTTTTTTTTTTTAATCATATCGACATGTTACATCTCATGTTTCACTATCTCATCAGTGCACGTTATGATATATTGAGTTGTATGTGTCATGAATGTAACATATGACGTGGACCGGTAAAGTGAAACATGAGATCCGACATGGAGTAGCTCTTACCGTTGGCAGAGCAGTTATAGTTGGGGCCGGGGTGGCCGTTGATGGTGTAAGCATCCGCATTTGGAGCGCCTCCGCCGCTGGCTAATATAGCTTGCTCGACTTTCAAAACATCTTTCAACCAATATTCCCCTAGTATTTGGATAGTACAATATTAATCTTGATTATAGGTAGGTATATGACCCAAGTATTTCCAAGAATATAAGATATGTTTAGTAATTACCTAGTATAACAATATGCTCCTCGTGGGGGTAAGGGAAAGGGTATGGTACACCGGGTTTCGGGTAGACGATCAAGGCCCCGTAAACTGTTGCTCGGAGCCATGAGACGTGGGCATGCCAGAAGAAGGTGCCCTTTTGTTGAACCAGAGTGAACTCGTAACTGAAAGTCTGCCCCGCTTGAATCGGGCATTGTGTCACGTAAGAGGGGCCGTCGGACCAGCACGACAACCTCTGGCGGACGCCATGCCTAGATCCAAATCAAGTACGAGGTGATTTTATTACGGGATCACACAAAATAGGAAATAAATCAATCAAAGACTATATGGTAAGAGGAAATATTAATATATATACCAGTGGATTGTGGCATTGTGAGGCGTCAAATTGGTGAGTCGAATAATGACACGATCGTCTTCTTGAGCATAAATAACTGGGCCCGGGTACATTTCATTAATCGTGATGATCTCTTTGCTGTTGCATAGTTTTGTCACCCTCTTCGTTTGCATCTATTGAGAATAACTAGTTAATTACTAGTATAGGGGAGAGAGAGAGAGAGAGAGAGAGAGAGAGAGAGAGACTATTGTTACAATAGATAGAAGAAGTATATAGTAGACCTTGAAGTCGTAGTATCTTGTCGAACTCCCGACCGGCCATCTCTTGATTCCATGGACGCTATGGGAGATGGAAAGTAAACTCAACAGTACACAAACGAGGGCGGTGATGAGTGTGGCTGCCATGCATGAGAGAGAGAGAGAGAGAGAGAGAGAGAGAGAGAGAGAGAGAGAGAGATTGTTCAAACTATCTGCAGCAGTGAAGGGCTTATTAATGTGGCAATCAAATCAACCAAGTTAATAAATAAACACGTAGCCAATAACGGTATCTGTTCTTTTCTTTTCTTTTTTAAGAAGTTGATGAAGGTTAGATGAAAAATATTATTTCAAAATAATATGTATGTCAGCAGCATCCATGATTACTCCCAAGTTTATTATTACTATCATTGTGCATTGATTTTGATTCACTCATACATGCGATTTGCACACAATAACTCAGAATTCGTGCTCATTAATTCAGTTATCAATAACATGTGTCGTATTCCAAAAGATAAAATAAATTAACACGATTTGTCATCGTATAATAATATTGGAGTAGAAAGGTGAATTTGAATTTTGATCCAAAATAATCACATTTATAAAAATTTCAATGAGTAAATTGTTCTTCAATCTTCTTGTGTGAGAGACCAGTGGTCTAAGCAGTTGGCCTAATCAAGCCCATGCAAAACTTATAAAGCTAAGCTGCCCATGCCATCATCTCTGTATTAATGATTTCAGGTATTTAAAAAGCACCAAATTCAGAATTAAATACTAGCGAAGCTTGACTTTGATGCACTGCACCCAACCCGGTTACTCTAAATCAATAATTGCTCATGCTTAGGTATTTTTGTTATTAAGTAAATTAAATGAGCAGTTGAAATTTCCATAAAAAAGCAGGCCCAAGGAGAAACTCACTGTTCTATCTTCTTCTATCCTATGCGCTGACAAATTGAAACTACTATATATTAGGACTGAGTGTTACAGTATAACTAACTTTTAAACAAATCTAAAAATTAATGCAAAAACTTTGCATGCCTTGCACACTTCTTCTTCCTACTTCACATATTTAAATCCATGGGGTTTGAAACCGAAGCTTGTCAAAATTTGCTATTTTCTTTGTTGGGAATAAAAGTAGAAGGAAATTGTTTTAACTTAGTCTCATAAACCCTTTAATTTTCAAGTAGTACAAATTATCGTGACTGAAAGAAATCTTCGTATATTGCTAATGACTGAAAAATAATTTCATACAGAACTGTTGGCTCTCATTTTGACTATAGCAACAATCTTTATGCCGTGAAAAACAACTTCCTTCATGCAATCGATCTAATTATTGATTGAAATTCTCCAATAAAGGAGTAAATGAACCAATTAGCGACTAATCGGGCTAGCTAGCTTTAGCTTGACTTGTTTAACTTTTACACAGAATTGAATTCAATTCAACCTTTCACAATTAAGCTCGCTAAGCATATAACTGCGTTCAAGCTTGAAAACAAGCAAACGAACAAATTGAACTCGAGAATAGGCTCCTGAACATGTTAAAAAGCATATAAACTAGCAAGGCTAATGAATCCAATACCTTCATGCTCATGCTCATGCTCAGGCTCGTTTATTAAATCATTCGAAAGAGCTTTCTTATATTCCAATAACTGTGGAGTCTATCATACCCCAAGTCTTTGAACCAAACTCTGTAATATCAACACCGACTACTCTACTTCATTAGCATCCACATAATTTGTCTCATAAAGTAATTTCCTATTGAAACAGAAAGTATTCAAGATGACTACATGCATCTTATTTCATCAATGATTGGATCCAAAAAATCAGTTTTCCCACAAAATTTCATTTCAGCAGTAACAAAATCTAAAACTGTAAATATCTCATTAGATTTGGGATGATACTTATCTTCAACCAGAAACTTATGGAGTGTGCCTCCTTCTTCAATAAAGCTATGGCCTGCTGTCTTAACAGTGTTGGAGCCTTTCATAAACTTCCTCAGTTTAGAAACTTCATCCCATCTATTAGCCTTTGCATAGATATTTGAAAGAATCACATAGTTTCCTGGATTCCACGGCTCCAACTTGAAGAGTGCCTCAGCAGCCCTCTCTGCAAATTCGACGTTGCCATGAAAACTGCAAGCTCCGAGCAATGCTCCCCACACGACTGAGTCTGGCTTCATCGGCATGGCCATAATGAGTTCATAAGCTTCTTGCACTAGTCCTGCTCGGCCCAGAAGATCCACTATACATCCATAGTGTTCTAGCTTTGGTGAGACGAAAAACTTTTCCTCCATCATGTTGAAGAGTTCCCTGCCTTTCTCGACCATCCCTCCATGAGTACATGCTAGAATCACCCCCACGAACGTTACATCATCTGGGGCGACTCCTTCCCTCTGCATTATCAATCACAAGCAAAAAAGATCAGTTTTTAATTTTTATCAATTTTGTGGCATGCAACTACATGCAACTCTGTTTCTGCTGCTTTGCTTGAGCAATCAAGATTGCTCGAACAGAGAACCCTTAAAGCATTCAGAAAGCTCACCAGCATTTGGTTGAACAGCTCCAGAGCTCTTTGACATCTTCCATGGACAGCTAAACCCATGATCATAGTATTCCAAGAACATAAATTTCTATTTCTACCACCACCAATTTCATCAAACAACTGCATTGCCTTCTCAATCACACCACACCTTGCATACAGCTCCAGCACCGCGTTACAAACAAAGGCGTTTCTGAAATAACCATTCGCCCGAGCATAAGCTTCGATCCTCTGCCCCACATCCAATGCACCAAGATTAGCACAAGCAGGAAGAACACTAGCAACGGTGACATGATTAGGCCTAACGTTTCCCTCTCTTTCCATCTCCAAATACATCTCCAAAGCCTCCCTGTATCTCCCATTCTGTGAATACCCCGATATCAAAGCTGTCCAAGAAATCACATTCCTCGACGGCATATCCAAGAAGCAACGCAACGCTTCATCCAAATCCCCTCTTCTGGCATAACCCGAAATCAAAGAATTCCAAGTGGGCACTTCTTTGTCATGCATCTCATCAAACACCTTTCTTGCCAAACGCAGAATGCCCATTTTGGCATACATGTCAACCAATGAAGTCAAGGCAAAGACGTCGCGATCATGCCCAAATTTGAGAAAATGGGCGTGGGCCATTTGGCCGTGGGGACGACTAGAAAGCTTTGCGCTGGCGACAAAGAGGAGGGTGAAGGAATGCGCAGTTGGGAGCAAACATCGGTGAAGAAGTTGGGAGTAGAGAGAGAAGCATTCAGAAAGCGAGCCGTGAGAAGAATGGGCTTGGATGAGCTTGTTGTAGAGGGACGGAGTTGGGTAGGGAATACTGTCGAGCACCTTGTGTGCATAGGTTACGTTGGGGATTTCTAATAGTTTGGTGATCAAATATTTGCCGAAATCTGCGCCGGTCGTCAGTGAGTGGGCGTGGAATTGTTTGAGTTGGTTCATGCGACAGATCGAATTCTATAATCTCTACAAATTCTTGCATCTGAAGGAAGATTGATGAGTAAGTAAGGAGCACTTCAAATCGAATGAGCGCCGAGCTAGCTTTTCAAGTCTCGGGACTTTTGATTTTCTCAAAAAAAAAAAAAGAAAAAGTCTCGGGACTTTTGAAGTATAATTTTGGTTTTGGTTGTAACCTTTACGAATTTTTGTATATATATCAATCTCCCAAAAGTTTCTAAACTTATTATAAATCAGTACAAAATTGAGTAGACATGCCGGCACATGTATATTGAGATAGTCATTATGTATGCTAGTTATATATGTTATCCGTATATATATGGTACTGATGTATGAGATACTATTTATCTTTTATATATTTAAAAATATTATTAACTTTTTATTATTAAATTGGGATATTAATTTTAACTTTTTACTCATATATTATTTGTCATTACAATCTACTTTTTTATATACTGATATAAGATTAAATATCGCTATAAATATTTTTTTGATCATGCTACAAAATGGTCTCAATTTCTCTAATATGTTTTATGATTGACAAACCAGTTGAATATGTTAAGATGCAATGGGATGAAAAACAATGCAATTACTTGTATTTGAAAGTAGCAAAGGAGCAAAAACTCATGCAATGTAACTGGAAATTTCACAATTCAGTATAAATTGGTACTATTCTTAGAGAGACCAATAAATTTTCAGACTAACAAAATAAACAATATTATAGAAACATGGACATAAATATTTTATGATACACAGAGAGTATATAATTAGATACATCAATCAAAGAGGCATAGTTATAGGATAATGGAGCTTATCAATGGAGAAACGGTGGTGGGAGGAGGCTTCAGAAGGGAATCTGGTAAGCATAAGGGGACGATCGTCGGCCTCTTCGTCGACGTCGGAGTCCAACGTGGAAATGTTAACACACGAGCACCTCTCCAGAGACGAGAAGAAGGCCGCAGCCACGCTCGCCCCCACCCACCCGGCCACCCTGTCAAGCTTCTCGCACCTCATCAACAAAGGATTATGTTTATGTTTTTTCCTCTCACGGAGAGAGAGAGAGAAAGAGAGAGAGAGAGAGAGAATGGAATGTAGAGGAGTAAATTGGTGGGCTAATAATATTCTGTGCCTTGTAATGGCTGGTTTTGTTTTTCGAATGCCTTAGCTGGAAAGGAAGAAAAGGGGCTTTACTAAAAAATGTACTAATATTTGGCTAAAGTTTTGGCAGTGGATATATAAACTTCTCCATATAGCTAGATCAGAGCCTCTCACACACTACAAATTAAATAAGTCAAAGCCTCAAACACACTAACAGTCAAATATACATAATCAGATGAAAAGCTTAGTTGTTTATGCATATAATCATTAGAAAGCTGGCACTTAAAACTACATGAGCTGTTTGTGATCATGGCATTAACCAACAACTTAAAAACAACATGTCTTGGGCTCACCCAAAAATCCAGCAGTTCTAGCCTGATAGTAAATAATTTTTGGTATGGTTAGACAAAGTTATTGAGATAAATCATCAGATATATGAATTTAGATTTTCAACAAAATCAATCAAGCAGGTAATGGACTTCCATAGCAAGAAATGTGCATCATGTTCTCAACAACTGATAATTGTGCAAAAACAATAGAAACTTGTTCTGCCAGAAACCATATACATGCATGTTACAAAAGATTACCTTTATTGAATTGAAACAGAAGCAAAAAGGAGTGAGAAGCCTTATATCAAGAGTTTGTGGCATTTTTTGAAAGCCGTGTATCTTCAGCAGAAAGCTAGTAGGTCCATGAGGCAGAACGGGTGAGCCTTGGCTTTGCAATTTTTTTGTCTTCTTCAAGTGATATGATGAGCAGATTGGATGGATTCTCTATCATCAGTTTAGCAACCAGATATCCTGCAATAGACCACGTCTGATACTTCCTCGCCTGCTTTCCAATGTAACGGCCAGTAATTCCATCATAGTATTCAGGCCATCCGTCTTTGGAGAGACGTTGCTCAACCAACTCTATGGCTCTCTTTGCAATTTGAGGCCTTCCCGTCTTTATGCTTGCTGCTGTGAGCAGCCACAGAAGCACTGCAAAGAAAGGTTATTCTTACACATATGAAAAAGGAAACTCAATGATATTACATGCTGTAATATAGGCATTAGACTTCAATGCATTAATGAAATAGCAACAGGGGCATACATATATATATATTTCCATGTTTATGCATATCATCAATCAAATGACAAAACTGTGAACAAGAAATCAGTGTGAGAAAAGCTTAGACACTGACTATTATCCATAAAAGAGAACAGATCTAATTAAATAAAACACTGAATCTTTAATTTGGAACAAGAAAGTAACATGCATCATTGGAAAAATTGCACAAGGTTTCAGTAGAGTAACCTGGCCAAGAACCACCATTGTGATAACTCCATCTTGTGTTCTTTGGATCACATCCTGTTACGTTCTTCCATTCATGCCCTTCAAGTGCTGGATACGTAATTTTGAGGGGCATCTCCCCAATCAAGTCTGTCCAGCGCTCCTCGATCAAATCCATAATTGCTGTGGCCTGTGCTGGTGTTGCTAGAGAGCTTAGGATAGCAATGCAGTTTCCAACCAAGAACCACCTGAAATCCATGCGTGCTGGGCTTACATTGCCAATGAAGTACCCACCTCTCAGTGGCATGAACTCAAACACCCAGTCTGGGATAGATTCAGGAATGACATTGAATTTGTTGACAGCAGTGTGAGAATACTCCTCAGTTTTATAGCGGTATATGTTATTCAGTTGAGTGAAGTCCAGCCAGTAGTAGTTCTGCATATGGTAGCTCAGAGCAGTGATCCGTTTATCAATGCGCTCAATCAACTCCTTACCATCATGCTCCGGTTTCAGCAACTGTCTTGCACACCTCAGTGCAAAAAAGAAGAGTGCCTGGATCTCAATTGGATAACCATAAACTCCCTGTCCAAAATGCAAGCAAATGCTACATCAATTCAAATGCAATAGCCATTAGCAGAATCATACCATGATTGGAACTATAGATTGCAGACTATTTACCACTTCAAGGGTAGACCAAATCAACAGCAGACACAAGCATCATTAAGCTACTTTCTTTGACTAATCAAATAAGAAGATGGGAATGAAAGATGCAGAGAGAGAAGTTTACCATTCGCCTATCAATCATGCTGCATCCATCCGCACATAAGAGTGTAGGAAATGTATCGAATCCATCCGATAAGCAGAGGTTAAGTATCAATTTGATACCTCTCTGAACTTCAGGTAACTCGGCAAGAGAATAATCATGCGTGCATTTAGTATATGAACGCAGTAATATAATCCACCAAAATCCGGAATCAACCGGCGCGACTCTTCCAATTGCACTGCCTCCAAAGTCTGCTTGTAGAACCTCCTTCTCGCGGATTGGGTCTTGAATAACCTTGAAACTAGCAGGCATAACACCTTCTCCAAGTGTAAAGTTGTCTATTCTCTTCTCCCATCCCTGGAGGTGGAGTGTCTTTAGTAGAAAATTCTTCACTATTTCTACATCAGCATCAGTTTTCATCAAGCAAGCCAACCCGGTAGGAACAAAGTCTCTCACAAATACCTGAAAATCGTGCGCATGACATATATATGTTCAAATTAACTATTTGAACATGATCACTTTACAGAATCCAAAAGTTTGATGACAGTTCTAACTTGAACTTGAAATGACACTAGTGATTCATACAATGTAGATATATATTATAACCTCCAAAGGTCCAACGCAATGTAACGGAACACCAAATATGAGAAGGAAACTAGAGTAAACTAAATTATGAAGGTTCATAAACTAGAGACACGGTCGGAACATGCAAAGGCCGTGAACAATATTATAATGCAATTGATCACCCTTTAAACTATAACAAAATGTAGATTACGGAGCGATGTTAAATACAGTTATGCATCTCAATTTTCGATATGCTTCTAAAACCGTGATAACTATAAAACGTAATCATCGCTTAGATATTTTCCGATTAAAACGTATAAACATCAGTGCGAAGCATATGCATCAACAAATTAAGTCGCATATATACTACGTATATTGCTACCTGATTGTAGTTCAAGGTCTCGCTGCTTGCATCGTCGTTGGCCGCAATCGTGCCAACACGCTGTCCTTTGAAGTAAACGTATGATGTACTGAGCCGCTCCCACGCCTCCTCCATCATCGACGCAGCTGAGCTATTTTCTCCGCTGCCGTTACTGATATGCGACTCCATAAGACTCTCCATACCCACCCCCACGCTTGGAGAGGGTTTAAGAACTGACGTCGTCTTGCCTCCATTACCGTTACTGGTATTAGCCTCCGCTTCCGACTCTTCGCTATCGGCTAATTCACCGTCGGAACTGCTCGGAAACACCACATTTACGCTCAATTTCACCTTATCCCCGCGAAGTGTTCCGGTATTCTTCACGGTGGTAGCTGAGATATCGAGATCGGAGCGAGTAGCCGGAACGTCTCCGACGATATTCTTCCACGCATCGTCGACGGTTTCTGGAACTTCGATTTCCTCCGACGGTGAATTCCCCTGCGACGATTCGAAATCATCGCCGGTGACCTCGAGAGCAGACGTCGGAGACATTATGCTGAGAGCGAAAGAGTATTGAGTTGTGGTGCGTGTGTGTGACAGTGTGTGAGAGAGAGGGAGAGAAAGAGCTGGAATTGAGTAAACTCATGCAGAAATGAGAAATCACGGAGTATTTATGATAGGGGTGCAGATCAACGGACTAGTTTCCTACAGTTGGGCGGGATACAGTTCTGCCTCAAATGTACCAAAGTCGCTCGTTTATCATCCGCAAATATAAAATTTGAAATTCGTAGAGAGCAATTGCAGAGAAATGCAGGCGATATGACGTGTGAATTTCGTTTTGGCGGTTAACTGAGAGAGAGAATTTGAGAGTGCTTATTAGAGCCAATAACCTCATGACACGTTTTGATGCCTCCAACAACTTCCATATTCCACAGTTAGATAAAAATAAACTCAGACCGTGTAGAAAATATTTTGACTTGTGAGGTAAATATAGAGGTAAATATAGAATAAAGATATCCGGCCACACTGTGGCCAGTCACACGCGTCAAAAAAGGAAAGTCGATTATAAATATAGAAATAATTACATTTCACTTTTAGGGTTTATGGTTCGCAATTAGAGTATATTTTCATTTTAAAAATATATATTACCATTTTTAGTTCGTGTAGCTGGCCACATTGTGGCTGAATATCATTACCCGTAAATATATTAGGGGAAATATATCAACATCATTGCAAATTGCAATATTTGATTTCTTCTTTAATGTTGATGTTCTTATTTTTAATTTTTTGGTGAATTTATACACAATACTTTATTGTTATTCCTACATTCGAAACATTTAGGTGTTACGTTGCCCCATGAGATCTAATTTGAATTTTTTTTAATCTTGTATAAAAAATATGTGCATTTTCATATCAAAATATGTTACATCATTTGGATTTTGCGATACCGAAATTTAGACCATACAACAAAATTAAATTTGTACCTCAAGGTAATATCTAAAAATAATTATGATATTTTTTCAATTTCACATTTAATTATATATATATATATATATATATATATATATATATATATATATTGGGAAACACTCCCATACGACCTGCTGCATGTGATATGCGACCGGGTCGGGTCGGGTCAACCCGGTCAAAGTTTTTTGTTTTTTTTTTAATTTCAGTTTTTTTTTCGTCTCCGCCTTCGCTCCAATTACAAATATAAGGATAATCGGCGGGCAACAATTTGGACTTTTTCGGCTCGCTCTGAGGCCTTCGGCTCCCCTCGCTCGAATCTTGACCAAAGAAGAAGCGGCAAACAAAAAAACGAAACGACAAACAAAAAAACGAAGAGACAAAAAAAAAAATAGAATTTAAAAAAAATTAAATTAAAATCTGGAAAAAAAGAAAAAAACTGAGCGCGTGCGCCCCACGCGCTGTCGCACGCAAGTTTTTGTGATATATATATATATTAAAAAAAATCGACCTATTTTACAATTTTTGAATTATTGAAAGTTGTGCCACAACGGTCTCAATTTTACAAACAATTTAGCTTTGTGTGGATACTAATGGAAGAGGGAAATCTCTGTGCATGCCATCGTTGCATCGGATAATGAGTTTTTTTGCAATGATAATAGTACTTTGTTTTGAAAGATTAGTAATGAACATATAAAATCATTAATAATGATATTTTGATACACTATGACTAGTCTCATGCGTGAAAAAAAGGAAAATTGACTGTAAAAATGAAAATTATCACGTTTCCCCCCTAAGATTTATGTTTTCCGATTAAGGTATATTTCCATTTTTAAAACAAATATTACTATTTTTAACTCGTGTGGATGGCCACAGTGTGTCCGAATATCATTACTCTAAAATCATTTACATGATGTAGGGACTTTGTTTTTGTGGTAGAACCAAACTATTGGTTAATAATTGGAATCAATATCCGAAGATACAATTTGATTTCCTTTTCTTTGGGGAAGGCCCTGGAAGGGTCTTAGGGGTTTTCTCTGATCTGGCCTCCCCAGAGATAGATGCCAGCTCCAAATTGCCTTTGGCAGATTTCGGTATATGAAGGGGATCCCTCGTCCGAAGGACCATCAGCAATCCCCGCAACTATATTATCGAAAAGCTCATCTTGTTTCCTTTCCAGCGCTGAATCTAAGTCTGCAGCGTTGGGATTCTCGGGAACCCCCAAGCTAGAGAGCAGAGCATTCAAATCGATATCAAATGAAATTGCTTGGCGAAGAGTTCTTCAGCCATGTCTACGATAAAAGAAACAAATTTAGTTGAGGAAACTTGAAAAATAAGAATGAAATAGCACAATCATCAAAAAGAGCGGGAACTACCAGACTTGTGAATCTTGAGGGGGCGAAGAGGTTCGCCCAGGAATCCAAAATGACGAAGAATGCCCGGAGATTGCAACATCTTAATGATGTTAAATTTATTTATTTTTCTCATTTTTCTGAGCTGTGGTTATCACTATCGGCATACAAGGATAAAGCCTCCATAACTCGGACATCGTGGGAAAGAAGTTGGGAAATGGCAATGCGATGACTAGGGTTCTTAGCAGAGTAATTCCAATTACGAGCAGGGAAGGGCCAAAAGTCGTCAAGAGGCATGATAGCAAAAAAATTCGTTTTCCATTCTTTATCAATACTTTCTGGGGAAACCGCAAAATGAGCAGGGCTCCTGCGCCGGTTCCGGAAGCAATAGAAGTTGTTACTTCTTTGAATATCGAAGCAACAAATAAAGAGGCTAGACTGAGGCTCGTATAGGAAACCAGAGACAAGGATGTAGAAACCAATCACTGTGCGTATGGCGGAAGGGGTCAATTGATTAGGCATAATGCCCAGATCTGTGCACACAGAGTACAAAAAGGGATGGAGAGGGAACCTGACCCCGGTCAGAACTTGATTCTCCCAAAAAATCATGACAGGAAAAGAGATCTGATTCGCAAAGTTATTGGGGTTCACTTGGGCAAAAACGAAATCGTCAATTTAAGTAAGCGCTGGATAGATTCGAATTCATTCCCCAACAATAGAGAATTTCCTGAAACTGCCGGTGAATCAGTATTCACTAGATGACTAAGGAACTCTTTCAACCTAGATTTCCTTTCCTCTATTCTAACCTTAATATGCTTAAGCTCAGGGCTAGGGGTTTTCGAATCCGAATCCCCAGAAGAGGCAAAACTGGGAGAATCAACATAGTTTGTTATTTCGTCATCTAAACTAGTGTTAATGGATTCCGCGACAAAATTCGACATCTCCCCCTCAACAAGTCCGCAGCAATATAATAGAGACGAATTATGAAGATACACCTAAGAGTATAACGTCGAATGAAAATACTTGGAATTTCTTGAGGAAAGTGAAAGAAAAGGAATTGAGGATGAAGGAACGGGAGAACAATCGCCCGACGCCACGAAGAATGAATGATAAGTTGTAAGAGAATCGCCAGGCAGGAGGAACGAACAATCACAGAGAGAGAAATGGGGAAAGGTAAAGGAAGAATTAAGGAGGAGAGAGACTAAGATGAAAAAGTGAATATGTGCGGACTGGCGAGAATAAATAAACCGCCCAATTTTCAAAAAATGGCGCAGTTATATGATTAACATCCTACGACGGGAGATCAAGAGTCTTCCGATGTGAACGGCCAGGATCGAAGAAGAAGTTTATGAGAGGTTATGACGTGATGATGTGATGGCGTTATCCCTGGACTTTCTCTACTCTAAGTGACTTGATAGTGCCACGTCACTGAGAGTAAGAGAGGGTGGTTGATATGGGGTTTATATTCATCGGGCCAAGGCCCACAACTAATGGTAAAAAGCCCAACGGCCCATATCCCTTGTCTAGAACTAAGAGGCCAAATAACCGGTGCAAGGCCCAATCCGAAAAGCCCATGCCCACATCTCTTGCAAAGTTACTATTTTACCCCCAAAATAATCCCCTATAAAAATAAATCCTGACCCCCCAGCTAAAGGTATCGCTCACACATCTCTACCTTTTTCTTCTCGCCCAAGTAATTGATTTGAGCATCTGAGGGTCCTCACCGGATTCAACCCCCGGCATAGGACTTCCCTTTCTTTTTTGCAGGGGAATCATCACTACATCTTCTGCGAAGGGCATCTTCTGCGAAGGGCATCAAGAGAGGTAAATCAGCTTTCTTTACCTGAGGATTGTTTTCTCCAATTTTGTACTTTTTTGTTCTTTTCTCTTTGTTGATAAAGCCTTAACCTAGTCTTATCAGTTTTCTTACAATGAATTTTAATGATTAGATTAATAAAATTGTTAGAATGCTTCAATGATCGAAAAACTTTTATTACCCATGTACCTCAAAAAAATTTCTATCATTTTTTTTGGGCGTTCTCTAAAAATATTACTATTAGTTATTTTTAGACATAACCTCTTATAAAATATTGTTCTCCTATTTTCATTTTATCAACTTATTTAATTAAAATACCACATAACATGGCCCACCACGATGTTGATTAATTAATTGAGCATTTCACTATCTTGGGAATCTTTCTCCACCCATAACTCACTTTATCAACTTTATTTACTTAAAATACAACATATGATCCACTACAATATGAATTAATTAATACTATATCACGATCTATGTGAGATCCTTTCCTCACTCACAACAAATTCAATCAATTTTTCTTCACTGACAACTAACCCAATAATTTTGTTCTTAATACTCGTACCACTCCTTTCTAAGAAGATATACCAGGAATGAAGGTAGTAAAAGATAATGTAACTAACATTTCAACCATTACAATGATTATAATACAAATGATTTTTAGTATCAAACCTTTTTCTTGAGTTTGGCTAAGTCATTTTTACAATGACTTTCTTCTTCTCATTTGAAAAACATTGAATTTTGTAGGAGAATGATTACTTTTTCTCAAAAAAAAAAAGGCCAAACAGCAAACAACCTCTAAATTTATTCTCAAAAATAAGTTACAAGAGATATTATTGTTTAAATAATTTTTATTTTCGTTTGTCGGGAAGTCAATATGTTAGCACATCAATGAGCTCAAGCTTCTGAATGTTTTCCTAATTCGCAAGACAAATCTCCTTTGTCTTTGGGTGATTTTCTTCATATACTGTGTACTGTTAAGAATTAAACGTTGATTTAGCTTTTAATAAAAAAGACATAAGTGTGGCTTAATTGATCCAATATCATTACAATTTACTTATATAATTCTAAATTTCTAAACTAAAAATCACGCTGAAAAAAAAAAAACAAACAAAAATCCCTCAACAATTAATTTTTTATGGAATTTCAACTAATTCGGTTTTTTTGCACAACTTAGCTGAGTGTCACTCGACACATCTCGCAGCAAATTCCACTCCATCCCCCGATAATGGCGGAGGTTACTCCGGCAGCCGTTTGTCCCCCGTCGCCGCCGCTTGATATCGGCTCCCGCTTCCCGCTCCACTTAATCAAATCCGAGATAATTCCGCCTGCCCCCTCTCGATCCGGCTCCGGATCCGCGGCGGCCGCCGACTTCCTGCTCAACTTCGCCGGGCACTCATGGATCGCCTACGGCGCCGCCTCTCTTGCAGTCATTTCTCACTTCCCTGATCCTCTATCGGAGGCCGAAACGGAAATCGGGCCGATATATCGTCAAGTGATCGAGCTATCTCGAGAGGCCGACGCTCAGGTCTCCGCCGTGTGTTGGTCCCCTGCGACGCCATCCGTCGGCGAGCTCGCGGTGGCTTTGGGTGATTGCATTGTGTTGTTATCGTATAGCGAAGATGAAAATTCACCCAGTAAGTTCGTGGTGTCGATTATTTCAGTTAAATTTTATGTTGTGAATTTATTTGAAAGGGTAAAATTGTTAAACGGTGACTTAATATGAGTAGAAATTAGGAAAATTTTGATGAAACTTTCTGCATTTACTTTTTTGGTATCTTCTTCCGGAGTTTAGAGTTCTTAACTTAATCATCAGCAAGATTTATATATGTAACCTTGTGCATGCAGAGGCCATACTTTCATTACTCATCTGTTGTTTGGGTTGTGAGTAGCAACTAGCAACATAGTATACATCTCTATTGGGGCAGATGAATGTATGATGATCTTAGAACGCTATTGACTATTGAGTTTTTTCTTTAGTTCTGGCAATGTTTTAAGTTAATCTCCCCGGCTCCCTCTCCCCTTGGAATCGAATACAAACTTATTTACTGAGATTCAGGTTCTTTTTGTTGGAGGCAGACTACGATGCTTGTGTTATCCATGAAGGTCGAGGTTATCCAGTGGACAGGTTCAGGAGATGGAATTATTTCAGGAGGCACTGATGTTGTAATGTGGAGAAGGAAAGAGAAGTCATGGGAAATAGCTTGGTCATTCAAACCTAAAATCCCTCAAGCTCTTGTCTCTACCACCTGGACTTCCAGTGGTTTTTCAGCTACCGCACCATGGAGTGAAGTACAACTTGGAGGTTCATCTGCTCCTTCCAATGATGCAAGAAATTGTGTATTAGTTTTTCAAGTCGATGAACATTCTAAAATTTCACAACATGAGCTGCGTCACCCAATGCCCGTTGCGATAATACAGTGGAGGCCATCAACAGGAAAACCATCAGGTAGGCATGCTAGGGATGCTCATAGGCCAGTCTTGTTAACTTGCTGCCTCGATGGAGCTGCTAGGTTATGGGGTGAAATTGATGATGGGAGGATTAGAAGAACTGTAAAGGATAATAATGACCAGAAAGCTAAGTTATCATTTTGTGTCCTTGCCGTAATCGAGGTAAACCAAACCCTTAATGGTATTCCAGGGTCTGATGTCTTTGTATGCTGGGCAATGGACTTTGTAGGCGTGACAATTATTGATAAAGAAGTTTGCTACTATTCATGCTCAGACAAACTTCAGCATGATACAGCTGCTAGATGTGAGTGGTTAATTGGTTTTGGTCCTGAAAGAGTGTTAATGATGTGGGCTATTCACTGTCTTGATGATTTTGCTCCAGTGAGATTCCCGAGGGTTACTTTATGGAAGAAGCAGGATCAAGGTAGTTCTGTAATGGAAGCAAGCCAATTGCTTAGTCACAAAGTTTGGATCATGAGGACTCAAGTTTCTGGCTCTCCCGCTCTTTGCTCGTTGGTTCAATTGTCACCTTGTAATTCATTCTCTTGGTGTCAGTTTTATTCTCATACCTCAACTAGCATAGAATTGGAATCTGCTAGTGACAATTATACCAAAAGTTCTTTAACAGCTTGTGCCAAAGGAGTGCTAGTAGTTGAAGGCCACAGCAGTGAAATTTTACAAATAGCAATTCATCCTTTTTCTTTCGAAGTTGAACTGGCTGCTTCCTTAGATAGAAATGGAATGCTTCTTTTCTGGTCATTTTCAACCTTTTTCAATAGTCATATAGGCCGGCCAACATCTACTCCCTCTTGGAATTTCTGTGGAAAAGCTCCTGCAGTTGATCACTCTCCTAATTACACATGCTTGAGTTGGGCCCCCACAGTGCTAGATAACGATCATGTTCTTCTCATGGGACATTCGAATGGCATCGATTGCTTCGTGGTTAAGATTTTGAAAAACAGTGAACAGAAGATCACTTTACACAGTTTATTTTCATTGCCCTTCATTATTGAAGGTCATGAACAAGGGCTAACCAGAGTCAGCTCCATCCCTTTGCCTTCTAACTGTAATGGGAACTCTGTTTCTAGTAAATTTCTGCTAATAGCATTATGGATGGATAATTTTATGGCTCTATCATGGGAAATAACCATCCATTGTTATGATTCACAAGAGTGTTTGAATGAGCACTGGAAAACATTCGAAAGTGATTTTTCTGGTAAGAAGTACTTGGTTGCAGTCGACCCTTCCTCATCAGTCATTCCTGTAACTAGCAATGACGACAAGGTTACAAGTTGTGCTGTAGTCTGCCCCAGAGGCTTGGTTTCATCTGTAGAACAAAAGTTGAGTTCTGTTGATGAGATTGGCAACATTTGCTATGCGTATCATATAATAACTGGTTGCTTTAATGGGAGCTTAAAACTGTGGATGAGCATGCCAGTTGATTCCTTGAGCTCGGACAAGAAGTGGGCTCTTGTTGGTGTACTTACTTCTCAGCAAGGTCCTATACTGGCTGTATCTTTGAGTCCCTGTGGTCAAAAGATTGCTTCAGCCTCCACAACTAGTCACCCAAATTATTCTACTACACTTTGCATTTGGGAATGCATGCATGTCAAAGGTGTGGGCAGCTTCATGCTAGAAGATAAACTATGTTTTGATGTGGAGATTGTTGCTTTTAATTGGTTAAAATTGGGAATTGGTCAACTATTACTTGCTGTTTGTTCCCGAAACGACTTGCGGATATATGCTTTACAACTCCGTGGGGGTCAAGGTGTATTGAATGAAAAGCCTTTGGAAGAAAATGCTTGGACATGCATTGCAGTTAATAGTCATCTACCTCCTATTTCTGACTTTCTTTGGGGCCCTAAAGGCTCAGCTTTAGTAGTTCACGACAAGTATTTTAGTCTTTTCAGTCACTTTTTGCCGTTATCTGATTGCACCGGCTCCCATGACAGCGTGCATTGTCCAACTTTTACTGAATCTAAAAGAGCACCATCGAACATAAAAGGCAAATATGAGTTGCAGCCCCCTGCAAAGACGAACAAAGAAGATTACGTGAACTCAATCGTAAATGGCGAGAGCTTTCAGTGCATGTACAATTATGCCACCGCAAAAAGTTTTTGGAGCATGTCAGAAATAGCTGAAGTGGTAGGAGGACCTCTGCCTCTATTTCACCCTGAGGCACTCTTGCATAACCTGTGTTCAGGTACTGTTTGTCATGAAATGGATAATAATATTTTCATGTTAGTAAGTTTTGTGCCCTCTTTTTTCCTTTAAACTGATGACAAATGTGCACTTGATTCTTAAACGAGCACGAATGATGCACAATCCCCACTTCAAAAATAGTTGCTGTTCAAATGTAAACCTCGAACTTATGAGATGCTGGTTCCATATGTCTTAACAGTTGCAGAAGGTTCCAGAAACATGGAAATCCATCAACTACATGTTTCCAAGTTGTTTGAAATGTGAAAACTAAAAGCAGAATTTTCATCTGAAACTAACTCTTTCTCGTTATCCTTGGATGACATTATGAGAGTACAATTTAAAAAAGTTACACCATATATTTAAAAGTCATTGATCGCTCTTGCTTTGTCATCTTATTCTACTTATGGAACTTCCTAATGATCTTTTTTTTAGTTGTTAGTATGTTTGAAATTAATCATTGTTTTTCTTTACCATATTGTTTTCTGGCTTTAGGTAACTGGAAACGTGCATTTGTAGCTTTGCGCCATCTTGCAAAACATCTTGCTTCTAGCAGTTTGTCTGAACGAGGTCACGGTGCTAAAATGCTTAGCAGTATAGTTTCACCAGTTCCCTTGTCGGATTATCTTGAAGGGATTTTTCCACGACATTCAAGTGATAAGTTATTTGATTGGAGCACTTCCCAACTTCAAACGGGGTTATTTAACTTTGTCCCTGGGGATGGTTATGGTGCTCCAAATACTACTGTGACTTCATTGTCATCAAGATCTGAATTTGATGACTTCATTGAATCTCTTGAGGGGTTGTATTCTTATAAGCACATAAATATAGATGAAAAGATGCAGGCTATTGCACTTGTTGATCTTTTACGAGAAGTTGGTAATGCTAACTCGACTTCTGCTTATGGAAGTCTAGATGAACCTGGTAGGAGGTAAGTTTGGATTATTATTATTATTATTATTATTATTATTATTGTTGTTTTAAGTTTATATACCCTTTATAACCTTAATTACTCTTCCTTTGATTAATTACTTCTCTGCACGTGTAAGATGGAGAAGAGTGTAAGACAAAAAGACTAGCAATTCACCTTTTCTTTCACCACTACTCCCTCCGTCCCAATAGCAAGGTCTCACTTTCCTTTTTCGTCTATCCCATTAGCATAGTGCCATACTATAAATGGAAATAATTAACCCTTCAAAAGCTATAGGACCCACCACTTTCTATCTTTTTACTTTTGTTTCTTAATAGTCGTGCCCAAAGTAAGTGAGACCTTGCTATTGGGACAGAGGGAGTATTACTTACCAATAAATAAGGTCAATTTAGGAACAAATTTTATTTATTAATTTATGTGCTTGAGGTTAGGATGACTTTTATTATGAATAGGAGGGAGTATTATTCTTGTTGTTCATGCACTCTATGGTAGTTTTTTATTATGACGACGTCGACGATGATGATGATGATGATGATGATGCACTCTATGGTAGTTTTTCTATCAACTCATCACCATTTTTTCTTTTGAAGATTTTGGGTTGCAGTGAGGTTCCAGCAACTATATTTTTCTCAAAGATTTAGTCGGTCGCCTCTGGTGGAAGAGTTTGTTGTCAGTTCAGGACTAATTGGGTGGGCTTTTCATTCAGATTGCCATGACAATTTGTTTAATTCGCTGCTATCAACAGAGCCATCTTGGGAAGAAATGCGTAGTATGGGTGTTGGGTTCTGGTTTACGAATGTATCACAGTTGCGGGTTAAGGTATGGTGTGAGCCAATGCTAAAAAGTAGACTTAATGTATCATTTGCTTTTGCATTGCTTCTGGACTTGAACAAAATCTGAATAGGAAAAGCAGGATGTGCAGACACCGCAACAATTGAAACGCTCACATATTTAGCTAATGACTCTCAGCATTCGACATGTTGCCATGTTTGGGTTATATAATTATTAATCTGCTTGAGATTATCTTCATTAGAAGAAATACCCATAGATACTTCTTATACTCTTCTTGATACGTATTTGATCTCGATCATATGGCTAGAAAGAGTCCCTTTAAACTTTTCAATTTGAAGGATTCTATTGTAAGCAATATCACTAGAGATTGGAGTTTAACATTTTCAAATAGAGGTTTCAACAGTTTGGAGCCACATAAGACTGAACCAAAAGCAAACCGCTTTAGATGTTTCTTTTTTTAATAATTATTTTTGTTTTTCTTATTCTAACTTTTAAAATTTGACCAATTGGAACCGAATTGGTGAAAAGGTAACATGCATGAAAGTGTGGCAGTCTTGCCTCTTAGTTACTCTTTAGTCCTTAAAAGAAATGATTTTTTTTTTTATTATTACCAAGGGTGGGGGTCTGACTTCATCTTTCTTACTGCAGATGGAAAAGCTGGCTAGACAACAGTATATGAAGAAGAAAGATCCTAAGGCTTGTTCGCTTCTTTATATTGCGTTGAACAGGCTTCAAGTTTTGGCTGGCCTCTTCAAAATAAGCAAAGATGAGAAGGATAAACCATTGGCAGGATTTCTATATAGAAACTTTCAGGTATACCTGATGATCTATCACAATTATCTTTTACTAGGAATACAATTATTTGCTCAACTGCAGCAGACAATTTTGAGTGTCAAGACCCATACAATTATGCAGTTATTTTGTAATTCATAAAGTAAGATAGTATTAGGTTGGTGAACTTGTGAGAACTTGTGGCCAACAAAAGACTCAGGGTAATATATGCAGTTAAACAAATTCTTAATAATGTAACTTCTGATCTTATGCTCAATATCACATATTATGCTACTTCAATAGCTACTAAGTAACACTAAACAAAATGAAGTAATAAAAATTACTCCTGTAATGCCAATTGATTTGATAAATCAAGTTGGGGAAAAGGATAAACTGAGTGAAATCAAAGGAAAGTAAAGCACAAGCTTATTTGTTGGCTAGGAAAAAAAGATGTTGGGGCAAATGGTAATGGTAACGTTTGGTGCCAGATATCAAATACTCATTTCTCACTTCTCTCATAATAAACTTTCTCACTTCTCTTTCAAGTTCATTTTCTTTCTGAATTTTTCATGGATAACAGCCAAATACTAATTTCCTTTTGCATTTCTTTCTCCTTCTCTCACCAAAACCCTTTCACTTTTGCTTTGTGAATAAATAGTTTTTGTCACTATCACCTTGATGGTACATATGGAAGTAACTCTTCTGGATGGTGTGGAATTGTTCCTTTGATTTAAATAAGTTACTTGGTCCATTTTCTTTATAGGATGATAAACATAAGGCTGCAGCCATTAAAAATGCTTATGTATTATTGGGAAAACATCAACTAGAGCTAGCAGTAGCTTTCTTTTTGCTCGGAGGAGATGCTTCTTCTGCTGTGACAGTCTGTGCCAAAAACCTTGGAGATGAACAGCTTGCTCTTGTAATTTGTCGTCTCATAGAGGGATGTGGTGGACCTTTGGAGCGCAATCTTATTCTGAAGTTTCTCCTCCCATCTGCACTATCAAAAGGCGACTTTTGGATGGCAAGTTTTCTAGAGGTAAGGATAATCTCTATAACATTTTATATTTTAGATTCCTCTATCATGTCCTCTGTGGATATTGTTAAATTGATCATTTCATCGTTTTGGGGACACAGTGGCTACTGGGAAATTATTCCCAATCTTTTTTCAGAATGCTTAGTGTTGAAGTGGGTTCCGAGATCAATATTGCTGTCCTTTCATCCTCCAATACATGTTTTCTGGATCCAAGCATCGGTCAATATTGCTTGATGTTGGCAACCAAGACGAACATGAAAAATGCTATTGGGGAGCTTAGTGCTGCTAGACTCTGTCAGTGGGCATCTCTGATGAATATTACTTCCTTCAGAAGATGTGGGCTTCCTGTAAGTGTCTCTACACAATTTATTTGAAGTATATTTAGGCTGTATATCTGGTAAAGATATTATATTACAATTACTATGTTTATGATTTTCTATTTGTTTTATGCTATGTGGTGCTATAATGTCAACCCTGAAATCCAGTTTTAATACTTAAATTAATAGGCTGTAGGCAATAGTATATGTACGTTGATGATTATTTTAGACTATGGAACCGGAAATAACTCTACCTATAGACCTCTTTGTCTTTGTTATTGTGAAATTATGATAAAGGATTGTAAAATTTACTATTTTTGTAGGCAAATTAAATATTAGCATGCTAAACTTCTGCATCACCATCAGAAGAGTTTAATCCATTTCAAAATTGATTTTTAAATGAAAAGGAGTAATGGTCAATTCTATTTTGTTTTCCAACAAGCTTGAAGCGTTGGAGTGCCTTTTGTCATCTGTTAGCATATTCGGTGGCCCTACCCATGAAAGCTTGATGAATAACCCAACTGGTGATCTTCCTGCTGAACTGACGAAACCATCTATATATGAGAACTCATCAAACTGGATGTCGGAAGAGACGTCTTTCCATTTCATATCGCATTGTAAGTTAAATTTGGCATTGCAGTACATGTCAACCTTGATGAAAGAACATCCAAGCTGTTTAGACAATGATAAACGATCTTTCAAAGATATAAACCTGGAGGTTGACCGTCAGGAATTCGAGATATTACTGAAGGAATTCGAAGACAAATTGTCAGAAGCTATTGCATACTTCCAGCAGAAATTCTCCTTGGCTCCTCTCCGTTTAATCATCATGGTAATTATTGTTGATCTGAATGATTGCATTCTAATTATTTTGGGATTATCTAAACTTTCTTGTTTTCCTCTCACAGATTGTATTATCTTTGTACCATAATGGTCTAGAGTTCATTGGGCACTACATATTACAAGATTATGCTCCAAAGTTCTTTTCACAAGAAAAGAGTAATGGGCCTGATAATTTGTTTTGGTTTCCAGCCGATTTGTTGAAAGCTACTGAAGAAATGTTCTCACTGTATGCAAAATATTATGTTGCCTCTTGCAAACACTGCTCTCGATCAACATATTTGCCCCTGGATAGCTTTGATAGTAAAGGCGGCAGGTTATGCTGGCTTGCGGCTTGGGGTTTGTCCAATCAGGGCATAACAAGGACACTTAAGTGTATACGAGCCATGTTACAGCTGTTCCTAAGATCCCAAGCCGTAGATTTTCAGAAGTTACTTTTATCTATTCTGAGTTTGTTTGAATATCAAATACTTTTTGCTTCAGCTTGGCTTCAAAAGAATTTCAAAGCTATTATTGTAAGTATCGGACCTATTCTGTCGAAATTACTGGTGGAAAGTGACTCCTATGAGTTGAAGATGGAGGAACTGAATAAACTTATTAATGAGATTGGGCATATGCTTGGTCATGATTTACTGTTTGTTGAGTTAGGAACACATGCTGAAATCACAGGACAAAAGCAGGAACCAACTGGAGCAGTTCCAGATGGCAAGACCTGGCATATTATGAGTGCTTCTTTTTGGGTGCACATGTCTAAATTCCTGGAACATCAACTCAGTACGTTGCCTCAAGTACCTGATGAAATTAGTTTTCTCCGGTCTTTCCCTGTATTAGAACTTAATGGAAATAATCTACAGCAACAGGCTGGATTGGCCTCTAGCACTTTGGTTCAGTTTCTAAAGCTCACGTGCTCAGACATTTCCTTTTATTGTTCAAAGCAATTTGCAACTTACCTACTTCTAGATGTAAATGTTTCGAACACAAGGAACCTCTCATGCTTTGAAGATGGTCTGTCTCAACCAGGAGGGGACAATAATAATGAGATGGAGGAATATGCAAAATTGTTAGACAATGGCAACAAGTTGCCAGATCTTGAGAAATTAAGGCATATTTGTGCTGGCTCCAAAATTCTTTGTGGAGCCTTTCAGCAAGAATATCGCAATTGGCTACCATACTTTAAGCAGAAGTCATCTGGTGGATGGAGCCATGCATATGCAAGCATCACAGCAGATCTTGGATCTGAGGAAACTTGGGACAAAGAAGATGGATTTGGTAGTCCTCGTGCAATTGGATCCCCTTTAGCATGTCTATCCCCAAATCATCCTTTCGAAACTTCTGGTGACAATGGTACCTGCGACTCAAAGAGGCTTATGCCTTTCCAAAATCCTAAAGAAATATATAGGAGAAACGGAGAGCTTTTGGAGGTATATCTCTTACTCTATTCTAGCCCCAAATGCTTATTCAATTGCATATGAATTTTTTATTTCTTCTGACCTGCTATAATTTTTGAAGCAGGCTCTGTGCATAAACTCCATCGATCAATCCCAAGCTGCACTTGCTAGCACTAAGAAGGTTTGCGTAAACTACTTATAATTTTTATATCTGTTCAAGCTTTTGTCAACAATTTGGAAGCTAAAATTTGCTTTGTTCTGTTGTCTAGGTATTTCTTGTATTCACACGGGTGCTCGTCTCTTGATTTAAGAAAAATTCTCTTGCAATAAATTATGCTAATGCTTTCCAATTCAGGGGATAGTATTTTTCAGCTGGGAAGATGGGATGCCTGACAGATATAAAGCTGAATGTATTTGGGGAGAAGCTGACTGGCCCCATAATGGGTGGGCAGGATCCGAGTCCACCCCAGTTCCTACGTATGTTTCTTCTGGTGCGAGCCTGGGAAGTAAGAAGGGTACACACCTTGGGTTGGGAGGAGCCACAATTGGTTCAGGCTCCTTGGCAAGACCAGGAGGAGAATTAACGGGTGGTGGAGCCTTTGGCATTCCAGGATATGCTGGTATGGGAGCATCCAGCCTTGATTGGGGTCTCCAAGAAAGTTTTGATGAGTTTCTTGATCCGCCTGCAACAGTTGACAATGTAAGGACAAGCGCATTTGCATCGCATCCATGTAGGCCCTTCTTCTTGGTTGGTTCTAGCAATACTCACATTTACCTTTGGGAGGTATGTTTCTCTACTTCCATTTCCCCCCCCCCCCCACCCACCCTGCCTCTTCCACTTTATATCTTATACTTCTGACCTCACCTCTATCCTTTTCATTTATTAACTTCTGCCCCCGTGCTTTTCTTTCTATTAACCTTTTTGCTTTTGTACTTCGAGATTTGACTAATGCCCCCATACCTTCTTAATTATGAAACAAATGCCCCCTACTTTATTGATCAAGGGGCAGAGTTTGGTAGAAATTGAAGTACAGGGGGCAAGTATAGGAATTAAATTTCAATGGGCAAATGCAAGTCCAGGGGGCAAAATATGCAGTTTCCTAAAATTTCTTCTAATTTCTCGGTTATTGTTTTTCCATGAAAGTTCATCTAAAATATGGTGCCATGCAGTTTGGAAAGGACACAGCCACTGCAACCTATGGAGTACTTCCGGCTGCAAATGTTCCTCCGCCCTATGCTCTTGCCTCTGTGTCTGCTGTGCGATTTGACCACTGTGGACATAGATTTGTGACTGCTGCATTAAATGGAACTGTTTGCACGTGGCAGCTTGAAGTGGGAGGAAGGAGTAACATTCATCCTACAGAATCTTCTGTCTGCTTTAACAATCATACCGCGTAAGTATCTACTTTAAAACATTAAACTGCTGATAGCCTGATAAAATCTGCATTTATGAACTACCAATTCTTGGCGTTCCTGAGACTTTCTGCCAGAAGTGAATTATAGAAATGACGGTACAATTTTTTGCGAGTCCAGCTGAGCCGCTGAAATCCTACAAAAAAATCTTGCTCCATAGGAACTGCATAGTTTGGGACAAAGATTACTGGCATTTTTGGCTGATACCTATTTTTCGTAGTTTTTGTCTTGGGGATAAAGTCAGTTTCTTGATTGTTCTTTTTTGTTTTTTCCAAAAGGACATTACTGTATGCTAAATCGCTTGAGAAATTGCTCTGCTTTTTCCTTGACAGCCAATCACCATTGGCATTAGTATGCTCCCGGTCTTTATTCCTTGTTATTTAGTTCTGTTTTTGGTGTCATCTTGTTGTTGTAGGGATGTAACTTATGTTACAGCAAGCGGATCAATTGTTGCTGCGGCAGGATACAGCTCCAATGGCGTAAATGTTGTTGTATGGGACACACTTGCTCCTCCAGCTACGTCTCAAGCTTCAATAATGTGTCATGAAGGTCTGTTTCATCTAAGTTTCTGGTGAACTATTTCCACATTTTGTTAAAATTTTAAGAATGTGCCTGTTGATGGTGTGTCGAGAAGATTTGGCATGTGTTAGGATTATATCCCAACCTTGTAAGGTAGTAGAGTATAGAGACATATAGGAGAAGATTAGTCAAATGTATCTTCACAAGAAGGGGTCTCCCATATATATACGGAGTAGCAAACTAGGGTTACAAACTAGGTTAAACTAATTCCAAATTAACTACAAATATCTTTGAGGAAAACCTAGATACAATAATATTCTACAACACTTCTCATTTTGTGAATGTGAATGGGGAAAAAGAAGAAGGAAAATATGTAAATGATTCAGCTCTTTACTTCATTAGAGAAGAGTGCAATTATGTTCTTGGTCAAGGAGATTTACATGGCGAGAACAACTAAGAATAAATGCGAGTACACTTGTAATCGATCATTGAAAAGATCCATAATAGTTAAGCTGTTTAGGTACTCTGTCTCTTACAGTATTTTTGGTGTACTTTGTAAATTCTTGTGTTATCTACAAAATTGGCCCATCAGTTTTGATTTGATGTTGACATGACGAGATACTGAGTACTATTCCTTTCCCTTGATCCAGGAGGTGCTCGCTCCCTTGCTGTGTTTGATAATGACATAGGAAGTGGTTCCGTTTCTCCTCTTATTTTAACTGGCGGAAAAGGTGGTGATGTTGGGCTTCACGATTTTCGCTACATAGCTACAGGAAGGACTAAGAAACACAAGCACTTTGATCATGGGGATCATAATATGAATGCTTCATCTTCTGTTGATATGCGGAGCAAAACTGGAGACCAAAATAGGAATGGAATGCTCTGGTACATACCAAAGGCTCACTCAGGTACTGTGACTTGTATATATTAACTCAAATACGACAGAGCTTTAAACTGACACTACAGTTATCTCCATGAAGGGTGTATAACCAAAATATCCACAATTCCAAATACTAGTTTCTTCTTGACTGGTAGCAAGGATGGAGATGTGAAGCTTTGGGATGCGAAGAGGGCTAAGTTAGTTTTTCACTGGCCAAAATTACATGAAAGGCACACTTTTTTGCAGCCTAGCTCTCGTGGTTTTGGTGGAGTTGTTCGGGTAATCCAAAGAAGTTACTCTTTATTGAAGAGGCTGAGTGCCATTTTTAGTCTCTATCGTCTTGTTTCAAAATGAACAACTAAATATCATACCCTTGTTTTGCAGTCTGCAGTTACAGACATTCAAGTTGTCTCTAATGGCTTCCTTACATGTGGAGGAGATGGTATTGTTAAACACGTCAAATTTCAAGACTATCCTCTGGAATAGAAAAATTAAGATCCAATGCCATCGTTGTCACATATGCAAACAGGTACCAGACTTTATCTCAGCGAACTATAGTAGATGCACAGCTTGCAAAAATTTTAGTTCCGATATTCTACCCGAGATCTCAATATTGGCAGCGACGATCTTGTTTCCAGACTTGGCCATGGAGCTAACTGTCTCAGTATTTCTGCTATCACAGTCTTCAATTCAATGGGAACTGAAGTGGTAGCATCATCATTCAGTTTCGAGGGACATGATGCAGGAAGCGTAGCTCCTGTGCATTTGAAGTCATACAAGCTAGCAGATGGGAGTTACTTGCTTCTTTGTATTATCCATCAACAGCAGATTTTTGATATATCAAACGGCAACTGTTACGGTTCTTGGATGAAGGGGGTTGGGCCGACGAGCTAGACCATGATAGAGGCTTTGTAGAATATTTTCTAAACATAAATAAAGCACTTCCTAGTCAGGTTTGATATGCAATGTACATTATTTTGAGAACAGAAACATACTGTATATATTAGATGAAATGTCAATTCTTTTGGGTCTATTGTGGTCTTGGAGTGTATCATCCATCCTCTTTTCCTTTTAATCTGGTGAAGTGTAGCGAATTGAAATACAGTGTTACCAGAGATGAGTACAATACAATCACATTAAACTGATACTATCAATTTATTAATATTGCAGTGGTTAATTTGGACCATGCCAGGATTTTGAACAACATGGATCTAATAAAATTACAGACGCGAGAGGCACAACATGGTTTCGTGGTGTAGTTGGTTATCACGTCAGTCTAACACACTGAAGGTCTCCGGTTCGAACCCGGGCGAAGCCATTTTTATGGACACGTTTTTTATTTCCCCAAATCAATTCACCGAGACAAACGACGCCGTACCGTCTCCCACCATCTTCATATTCCAGTAGTAAATCTCTCCTCCATCCACAAAAAACGTACAGCTATGACTACTTAAATCAGATTTCCCGAAGAAATTTTCACCACCAGCTGTCGGCAGCTCAACGTCAACGCGGATAGCGGAACTATGTCGGATTTTCGGTCGCGGCGGAGCTCGCCCCGATCCAAGGCTGACCTCGCGACGTCGCTGCGGCGCGCTTGGTACCATTTGAGGCTGTCGGTGCGTGATCCGACTCGAGTACGGACTTGGGACGCCGTCGTTTTGACGGCAGCCAGCCCTGAGCAAGCCGAGCTCTACAACTGGCAGCTCAACCGCGCCAAGAGAATGGGCCGCATTGCCCCATCCACTATCACTCTCGCCGTTCCTGACCCCGACGGCCAGCGCATCGGCTCCGGTGCCGCCACTCTTAATGCCATTTTCGCTCTCGCAAAGCACCTCCACCAACTCTCTTTGATCGATGCTGCGGTATGTTGTGGAATTTCAGCTACTGTGATTACTTTTGATCGTTATTAGTATTTGAGACTGTGACTGTAGTATGGCCTGTGATCTTCGTTTTTCTAATGCTGTCTCGGGTGGTTAGAATATTCGGAGTTGTGAGGACTTTGGCGCGATATATTCTTTCCAATGTGAATTTGTCTAAATTGTTGGCTTTAAGCTTAAGGATGTCAAATATCTTGTGGAATTTATGTATGCTTTCTATTGCTATTATACTTAAGATAGATTAGATTGGAGCAATGAGGAGTACACGTGAACTACATCGTTAGAGTTCAATCTTAGGCCTCTTGTTTATAGGACTTTTCGTCATTCTTCATCTTGCACCAGGCCTTATTTGGTCAGTGGTGCTCAATTCAGTTAGTCAGTAAGCTATTATCACATATCATCCTTGACAAGCAGGTACCTGGAATGAGCGACTGCAGCTCTACTTCTTCAATATCTAAAAGCTCTAGTGAAATTCCACTTCTTTCCCTTGTTGAAATTATAAAAAAGAAGCACGTATTACTCCTACATGCTGGAGGAGACTCTAAGAGGGTCCCATGGGCTAATCCAATGGGGAAGGTTTTCCTTCCACTTCCATATCTGGCGGCAGATGATCCTGATGGTCCAGTACCCCTGCTCTTCGATCACATACTTGCAATTGCTTCTTGTGCAAGACAAGCTTTTCAGAATGAAGGTTACTTGTTCTGTTCTGTTAGCTGTAACAAAATGTTTCAAGGATTCAATCTTTGCTGCTTCATATGTGATAATATCACCTCTTATGGTTGTTAAGTTTGCATCATACACTAGGCTAGAGTTCTCATGGATATCATTCTTTCTTCTAGCAAGATTACATTAATAAATTGAGATCTCAATTAACAGGAGGGATGTTCATAATGACTGGGGATGTTCTTCCTTGTTTTGATGCTTTCAGCATGGTTCTTCCAGAAGATACAGCCTCTATTGTTACTGTTCCTATAACTCTTGACATTGCGTCCAACCATGGAGTTATTGTGGCATCCAAATATGCGACAACGAATGATAACAGTCCAGTCTATTTGGTTGATAATTTGCTCCAAAAGCCTAGCTTAGAGGAACTTGTAAGCCACCAAGCAATCCTTGATGATGGCAGAACATTACTTGACACTGGAATTATAGCAGTCAAAGGTAAAGCATGGGTGGATCTTGTCAAGCTTGCCTGTTCCAGCCAACCAATGATTTCAGGACTTCTGCACACAAAGAAAGAGGTTATTAGATTTTCCTTAATGTTTCCTTTGCTTTCAGTTATGCAGCTTGTTCAGAACATGAGTTCTACAATCTGCTTCTTGTATTGATGTTTCAAAGACTCCAGCTCTAATCTTCTTGGAGCCTCTGTCTTATCTTCTATCTTGTGCAGATGAGTCTATATGAAGATTTGGTAGCAGCCTGGGTGCCTGCTAAGCATGAATGGTTGAAGCCACGCCCTTTGGGTGATGAACTTGTTGCAGCATTGGGAAAGCAAAAGATGTTCAGCTATTGTGCTTGTATGTTGAGTGAGGTTAAGTTTATTTGATATTAAAGAATCTTAAGTTTATTCCCCATTTATTGTATTTGGGAATTTTAATACTAATCCTACTTAATATCTAAATTAGGCACTTTTGTTTCGTATGCCAGTATATTTGATTCCCTGTAGTCTCGTTTTTGTGCAGATGATCTCTTGTTCTTGCACTTTGGAACCTCAAGTGAAGTTCTGGATCACCTTAATGGTACTGGTTCTGGACTTGTTGGTAGGAGGCATCTTTGTTCGATTCCAGCCACCACAGTGTCTGACATTGCCGCCTCAGCTATAATTATCTCTAGCAACATAGCTCCTGGTGTCTCTATTGGCGAGGAATCACTTGTATACGATTCCACCATTTTAACCAGTGTCCAAATTGGTTCGCAGTCGATAGTTGTTGGTGTAAATGTTCCTGAACTCCAGCAATCTCTGAGTGGGAACTTATTAAAATTCATGCTTCCAGATCGCCATTGTCTCTGGGAGGTTCCATTGGTGGGACGCACCGAAAGAATTATAGTATATTGTGGTCTGCATGACAATCCAAAAAATTCGCTTCTAAAGGATGGGACTTTTTGTGGGAGACCCTGGAAAAAGGTTTTAGGTGATTTAGGAATTCAACATACTGGTCTATGGGGCGTAAAAGAAAGCAAGGACATGTGCTTGTGGAATGCTAAAATATATCCTGTACTTTCCTATCCTAAGATGCTGGAATTGGCAACATGGCTTATGGGATTAAGTAGTCAACATGATGAATACCTCCTAGATTTATGGAGAATGTCTGACAGGATCAGTTTGGAGGAGCTGCATAGATCAATTGACTTCTCTAACATGTGGATAGGCTCCACTAATCACCAAGCAGATCTTGCAGCAGGAACTGTTGCAGCTTGTCTTAATTTTGGTTTGCTTGGTCGTAATCTGTCTCAGTTGTGCCAAGAGATTTTACAAAAGGAAGCCATTGGGATCGAAATATGTAAAGAATTCCTATCCCTGTGCCCTAACCTTCAAGCTCAAAATCCTCAAATTCTTCCAAAGAGCAGGGCTCACCAGGTTCACCTTGATCTTCTGCGAGTGTGTGATGAAAAAGAGATGGCTGCTGAAACAGAGCACAAAGTGTGGGCCGCTGTTGCTGATGAAACTGCTTCAGCAGTGAGATATGGCTTTGAAGGTAATAAGACTATCCCTAAATTTGTTTATTTTGTTCATTCAGTTCAAAGGAGCATATTATTTCATCCTGTAACTACTGTAAATAAGTAAATGCCCATTTACATCATTCACTGCATTGTTTATTTATCTTCTTTGCTTTTCTAACAATATCTTTGAATCCTCCGATTTGTCTTTTGGTATAGAGAATGAAGCTAGCACATCTAACGGTATCCTGGAGCAACCTTTTTACCACAAGAAGGTGAAGGTGGAGTTACCCGTTCGAGTAGATTTTGTTGGTGGTTGGAGCGACACTCCTCCATGGAGCTTGGAGCGTTCTGGCTGTGTATTAAACATGGCCATTACGTTGGGAGGTTCGCTTCCTGTTGGTACAGTTATAGAAACAATACAAAGGCCCGGAATCTTGATCAATGATGATGCAGGAAATGAGTTGTACATCGACAATATTACCTCCATTGCACCTCCATTTGACAGCAGCGATCATTTCCGGCTTGTCAAATCTGCATTGTTCATAACTGATGTCAAAAATAAGAAGAATCTTCAATCCACCGGATTGCAGATAAAGACATGGGCCAACGTCCCTCGTGGTAGCGGCCTTGGTACTTCTAGCATCTTATCAGCAGCCGTTGTCAAAGCTCTTCTTCAATTAAACGATGGAGATGACAGTAATGAAAATGTCGCCAGACTTGTATTAGTCTTGGAACAGGTCATGGGCACTGGAGGTGGCTGGCAGGATCAGGTTGGTGGTCTCTACCCCGGCATTAAATTTACGTCAAGCTTTCCTGGAATCCCATTGAGGCTTCAAGTGAATCCCCTGCTCGCTTCGCCTCAATTGATTACACAGTTGCAGCAACGACTTCTTGTAGTATTCACTGGTCAGGTATCGAAATATCACACTTACCTTTTCCTCGTTGGCATTCCTCAAAAATTCTCCCAGATTGACAAAAACTCAACGTTTACCCGTATTTGCAATTTCCACACGATTCTAAAATTGTTGCAATTACAACACCACATATTAAATTTTTGCAAATACAACATACCTGTACTTATGAAACAACATAGTTTCATAATTGCTAGATATTGGAAGGTGGGTGTGTAATAGTTGCAACAGTTAAAAAAAGTAGTAGAAAATTTGCAAATTCGGATGAACATTGTGTTAATTTCCAATAATTAACCTGAACCTTTATATATGGTATGCATCTTGTACTGATACGACTATGCAGGTGCGACTTGCTCACCAAGTCCTACAGAAGGTAGTGATTCGCTATCTCCAACGTGACAACCTACTCGTGTCTAGCATCAGGCGCCTCGTCGAATTAGCAAAGGTTGGAAGGGAAGCTCTGATGAACCTCGATCTAGATGAGCTAGGGGCTGTAATGCAGGATGCGTGGAGGCTGCATCAAGAGCTAGATCCATACTGCAGCAACGAATTTGTTGACACGCTGTTCGCCTTTGCTGATCCATATTGCCAAGGATGCAAACTTGTTGGCGCTGGAGGCGGGGGATTCGCATTGATGCTGGCTAAAACTGCTGAATCTGCAAACAAATTGAAGCATTTGCTTACTGAAAATCCTGAGTTTGATGTTCAAATCTACGACTGGGAAATATATTTAAGTAGCTGAGTCTCTTGCACGCCTATATTATATCTTCTTGTGTAACAACAGCTGTTGTTTGCAACTTTATTAAGCTTCTACGATTCTTTTCTTCTTTTTTTTTCTTTTTCTTTTTTTACTGCTTGATTCTTTTCAGACATTAATACCGGTTTGCTTATGTAATGATACTATTCAATTACTTTATTTTGGCATCTCGATTTTAGAATGTGTAGCTGTTTTGCTTATACTTCAGTTCTGTTCAACTTGACTCACTTTACTTTCTGGACGTCTCACTCAACTTGGCTCGTTTCTTTTTTTGGCAAAGATTAAGTAATATTTAATCTCTTTATTTTTAATTTCCGTACCGAAAAGAAGTGAGGCATATCGAGGGAGTTTTTTATATTGGGTTACCATTTTTCGAAATAACTCGTTATAGTTGAAGCATGTTTACCGTTTCTCATTCTTTCGTGAAAACCCAATAGGCAATAATTGGCCGATTATTATTTTATTTATCCTATATTTATAAGTCCGTATCAGTATATTGCTTGATTCAATTATTTCAAGATACATAGGTCGACTTTAGACTAAATTAAGCAATTAATCCCACTTATGAGCGGTTGTTGAATTTCATACAACTAATCCTCTAGTCAAAGGTACGCTATATTAAACGGCACCTATATTTCTTTCTGAGTATTGACATTTGGACAACAGTTGTCCGGACAACAACGATATATTTGTAATTAAATACTCTTTCAATTTTTTATAATAATTAATATAATTAGTGTTTTGTCTATAACATCATTTTCCACTTAATTGTATGCTAATTTTTAATTTTAATTAAAATAAATTAATATCATGCACAAATTTTTGAAATTTCTAAATATTAATTAAATTGAAAGATTAACATATAATTAGCTAGAAAAGAATATCATAGAGAAAACACTATTTATATTAATTATTAAAAAAATCAAAAGACTATTTAATTATGAATATTATACCGTTGTCCGGACAAGTGTTATCCAAATATCTTTATTCTTTCTTTTAGTTTGATCTGTTTTCTAGTTTGGTACAATCAACGGAAATCATATATATTGATGAAATTATTTTCCGTTCGAAAATATTTTTATTGAAATGTGACGTAATATTGCAATAGCTAAAGAAGTATAGGAAATGGAACACAACCGCATTTTTTCAGCCCTACAGTGGATACGATCCTCCACATGATAGCATGGCCATATGATTTTTATAATATATACTCGCTATGTTCTCGAATAAGTGTCATCTACTATTTGAAATTCGATATCAAGAAAGTGAGCAAGTTTAGTCCTTTTATCCCTGATTTATTGCATGGATTAACAAAAAACTAAGAGCATGCACAACGTAGGGTTGAGCGGCGGTGTCGACACCGGTGTCAATTCCCGCTCGACCCCGCTCTCTCGACACCACGAGGTCGAGCGCCGTTGTGCGGGCCTCGACACCTCGAGGTTGAAGGCCAGTGTCATTGTTGGTGTCGAGATTTAGACACCGGCTTCGACCTCATTATCTCGCAATACGGGGACACGTGGCGTGTCCCCATTGGTCCGAACAAATTTTTTTCTGATAATAAAAAAAACAAAAAATAAAAAAATAAAAATTACATTGCAACGGCTACACATCCAATTCCCCTATAAATACACCTTCAATACATTCATTCTTCACACCAAAATCAACTTTTCATCCCAATTTCTTTATTCTTCAATTTCAATCTTCAAATCTTCTTTTATTGTGCAAAAAAAAAAATGAGTGACAACGAGAATCAGTTCAATGCGTGGTACCAGCAATTCGTCGGTTCAAACACCGAATCAAACTCTCAATCCACCGAATCAGAGTCCCATTCCAAACTCCCAATTCTTTCCTTCTGTCGGGGTTCTCCCAATTCCCCCCATCTACCGGGTTCTCGCAGTCTGCGGGGTACTCCTAATTCCCCCAGTCTTACGGCTACTCGCAATCTCCGGGGTTCTCTAAATTCTCCCCATCTTCCGGCCTCTCCTAATTCTCTACTCCACCCAGTGGATATCGTGCATTCGACACGCCGAGTACGAAAATAACTCGAATGAGATGCATCAACCTCAACGATGACTGCGATGATGTTGAGGTGGATGAAGAGGCAGATGAAGATTTCCAGCGGGAGGAATCGAAAGAACGCGAGGCAACACCGTCACGCCGCAAGGGGAAAGCTCCCGTCGAATCAAGCACGGCCACTTCTCCGGCCAAGGGGAAGTGGAAGGCGAGCCGCAAGGGCAAATAGAAAACGACATCAAGCACTGCATCGAGGCCACTGCGAGGTCCTAACTATACACCCGACGATATATTATTCCTCGCGAAGTGCTACATTGATTTCGGGCTGGATGGGATGACCGCCAACTACCAAACCCAAAATAAATTCTGGGAGAAAATATGTGACCACTTCAACGATCACATAGCTCCCGCCGCGCCGCGCAAGAAGGGTCTGATGAAGTCGGCGTGGGGCCGCGCCAAGAAATAAATTATGCAATTCGCCGCTTGATACATCCAGCTCCGGGATGAAAACGGAAGCGGGCGGAATGACCTCGATCAGTACAAGATGGCCGAAGATAATAACTTCGACCTGTACGAGAAAGAACTCCCCTATAGGAAGGCGTGGGAGCTCTTGAAAAATATCCCGAGTTTTTGCAATCTGGCGACGGAAACAACTCCGAAGTGGATGAGGATAAATGTAGTCGGCGACTATACTTCGTCTGCTAGCGGCAACACATCCCCGACATCCGCGAGCGATGCAAACACCTTTCAAATTCGTCCAGGATGAGTGAAAGCTCTCAAGAAGGGGAGGAAGGGGAAGGAGGAAGGGGAAGGAGGTGGCGAAGGCAGACTTGACTACCGTAGCCGAAGAATTGAAGACGGCGAACGATGTGGGCAGGATGAAGTTGGTCTACGATATTTTTATGCGAGACAAGACCGATATGTCTCCGTCTGTTTTGGAGGCGCACCTAAAAGTCTGTGCCAAATTTGCAAAAGAATATGGTTGGGAGTAGTTGTCCAAATTTTTTTTCTTAATTATTGTAATTTTTTTCTTAATTATTATATTTTTATTTCCTTAATTATTGTTTGTTTTATTTTTTTAATTCAATAAAATTGTCATTTTAAAATTCTTCTACTTTAATTAAGTATTTTTATTATTATTTATTACAAATACAAAAAAGATAACAAAATAAAATCAATTCAATCATTGTCAATGATTATAGACCCGGAGTCTTACTCAACCCCACCATTTCAGAATTTTCTACCAGCCTCTTACTTAACTCCACCAATCATTAGGACCCTACCAAAATTACACTTCCCAGCGATAGATTCGGGGTCTAACTAAATACCAATGTAAAATTAAGGATAATTACAAAATGGGAAGTTTGACATCATTTTCTTATAAAATTATGAAATATATATTTTAATTATAATGGCCTTTTTTCTTTATTCTTTCCTGAACTGTGTACTTCATAAAACCGAACAAAAATTACTACATCCACAAGGAAGAGAAAGCACAAGATAAAATAAACAACGAAGCGAAACTATTTTTCTAATATTATACTCGCTGATTTAATCATAGTAACAATATTTGAAGTCAGGAGGTGCGGGAAAAATGCTCAAATTTGTCTGCAAATGCAATAATGAACTTGGTTGAAATGTGGTGATTCACTTTATTAGATAATACGACTAAAAATATCATAGTCACCATAGTAACTATATTTAAAATTACACCGCTAAGATATGTTAATTTTCCCAGTTGACGTACTGGTATGTATTTTGGTGAGTCACTTTCAAGACACGAGATGGTCTTTTTTTCGTTATCATAAAAATATCAAATTGCCAAATCCATCAATGCCATAAGCAAAATTCCAAACTCGATAACATATAGTGGTCCTATGTCATTTTATTGACCCACCATTTTTACTTGAATATCTTTAGTTAAAACCAAAAAAATATATTCGTATATATTTTGGCTGATAATATAATTAGAAAGACGGCGGCTAAAGAAAATAATGCAATTTAATTTTCTTTGGTATGAACTAAAAAGCACTCCCTAGTCCCTCCTATTTTTAATGTTAAGACGTTTTTAGTTTTTTTTTTTTTTTTTTCCTTTTTCATGTCGTTTTTTTTTGTCCAACTTACCCTCAATTATTTATCTGTCATTAATTACTGATACTGTGATGAGAAACACTTGCATGCAATCGGACTCTTTCCAAGAGATCGGATCCGGGTCGAGTTTGTCTCGGTCAATTCGGATTGACCCGTTGATCTGGTCAATTTTTTTTTTAATTCTTTTAATTTCAATTTTTGTCCCGGCTCCGCCTTCGGCTCCGATTTTACGACTCCGCCTTCGCTCCGATTACTAATATAAGGATAATCGTCGGGCAATAATTTGGACTTTTTCGGCTCTCTCCAAGGCCTTCGACTCCCCTCGCTCGAATCTTGACCAAAGAAGAAGCGGCAAACAAAAAAACGAAGAGGTAAACAAAAAAGGTGGAAAAAATGTGGAATTTAAAAAAAATGAAATAAAAAAATTGAAAAGAAAAAATCTGAAAAAAAAAAAACTGAAATTGAAAAAATTGAAAATTTAATAAAACTAGAATTTAAAAAAAATGGAAAAAAATCAGAAGAAAAAAAAATGTTGGCACGTAAGAAGTGGGCGCATGTCGTGCACGCGCCACGCGCGATTGTATGCTATGCGACAAGTCGCATTCAAGTTATTGTGTACTGTGATTATATCATATCACTTTAGAGCACCTCCAACGGTGCGGGCTATGCACGGGCGAAGGAGGGAATGCCCGCCCGCGACAAGGGCTATGGTTGTTGGAGCTGCGACGGGCAGATGAAGTCGTGGGCACACGAGCGCTGTGAAGCCCAGGTGAAGAAGGCGAAGACGGAAGGGAGGAGGGACACGCATCGCCTCCTCCCATTTTGTGTGATTTTTTTTTTTGTAATCTGAAATTAAATAAAAACAAAAAAACAAAAAGCTGCAACGGCCATCTTTTCAAACGGTAAAAAAAAAATCCTTATAAATACATCTCATTCATCCCTCAATATCCACACCTTCTCTACTTCTTCATTCCCACAAAAATACTAAAAAAAAAAAATTCTTGAATTCTTTCAAACAATATTCAAGAACAAACATGTCTTGGAACAGAGAATTCTTCGATCTCAAAGAAGATGAGAAGGTACGAGAGAGGGTACTCGAGCTGGGTCAGCAAGCCATTGATCTCTATCATGAACACTTTGAAGATGATTTTGTCGCGTTTCGGTCTGCTCAACTAACTCTAGCTTGTTTTCAATATTATTGTATTTTTCGTATCTGTTTTTTAAATTCAATAAAATTGTTCGATTTTAAAATTCTACTATGTTTAGATAATTAATTTGGTATTGTTATATATTACAAAATAAAATTAAAATTAAAAAACAAAATTAAATACAAAATCTATCACTGAATAGCTCTAGGGGTAGGGCTTTACCATAATGAAAATTTCATCTTAGGGCTATCAATCGTTGAGATCCCACCAAAATACCCATCACGCTAAGACTTCAAAGTCCACTGTTATGAATGGCTCTTAGAGCATGTACAACGGGGTATGAGCGGCAGCATCGATCGCGGTGTCGAGCGCCGCTCGACCCCGCCTCACTCGACTCCGCGAGGACGAGCGCTATTGTAGCTCCCTCGACACCAAGGGGTCAAGCGCCGGTGTCAATGGATGTGTCGATATTTAGACACCGCGCTCGACTCCCTCTTTGCCAAATAAGAGGACACGCGACGGTAGGAGGTTGATTTCTTTCTTTCTTTTTTTTTTTTTTTTTTATTTGAATTGCAGGTTTGCCGATGGAGGTGAGAAGAAGAAGAAGTGGTGGGGAAGAAGGAGAAGTGGGGGGGGGGGGGGGGGGGGGGTAGAGAAGATATGGTAGTGGTGGGCTTATTTTGAGTTTAAGGGTAGTGGGCTTTAATAGGATATTGAGCTTATTTTGGGTTTAAGGGTAGTGAATTTTTAATGTTTAATATAATGTTGTAATTAAGTTTAATAAAATTAAAATTAATAAAATAAAATTGAATAATTAAGTATTAGTCTATAATATTTTTCATTTCCAATTAAAATTAAAATTATTTTTTACAAAAAAATAACAAAATAAAATATATTCAATCATTGTCAATGATTATAGATCCGGGGTCTTACTCAACTCCATCACTGTGGAAAAATAGACCTAGGTCTTACTTAACACCACAAATCATTAAAATCACGCTTCCCGGCGATAGACCTAAGGTCTAACAAGACACCCGTTGTGGATGCTCTTACAGCATCATGATGGATCTCCCACGTATTTAAGAATATTATATTATTAAATAAGATTATACTTGGTGAAAAGAAAAATTATTAATAAACTTGTTCGAGGTTTTTTTTTTTTTTTTTTGAACCAAAAACGTGTTGGAGTTTAGGAAGATATAAAATAAAAAGAAGGGAGTAGATATTTGCAATATTAGATCACACAATCCCCAATATTGTTAGTATTTATTGGAAATATACTTAAGATTAAGATACGTTAATGATTCTGAGTATTAAATTTTTTAGTGAAAATGCATTCCTCATTTATGTGTAAAAAATTTGGGACTAATAATTTCGTTGGCCTTTGCGGCCAACCAAAGATCAAATGAACATATATATACAAAATCAATCATTGAATACAGCCACTGGATACGCTGCGTTGCACGTGACGCGCCAAGACAACAAAATCCTCTGCGATGATTTGAATAATACTTCTCGAATTACAAAAGCAATTCTCTCTCTCTCTCTCTCTCTCTATTTCTCTAGATGAGGAAAATCTTAACCTTGTAACAGTTTCATCCGGATCGCAAGCATTCACCTACCTTCCTCTCTCTATCTCTCACTCTTTCTCGCCCAATTCTGTTCCAATTGAAGTTTTGAGGTCATTTCTCTATCATCACTATCTTATGCAATTTCATGCGTGATGCTTGATTAATTTCACGATTTTAATTCCGATGAAAATGCAAGGATAATTTGTTCGATTTTAATTTCATCTATGCTTGTGCTTTTCGGTTGCGTTTACTTTAATTTCTTCTCCTTTTGACTTTGAGCTTTGATATTCACGTTATAAATCTGTTTGTAACTTTGTTATAATGTACTTTTGGACTGGAAATTTTACTGGTTTAGTGGTAGATTATGATGAAATTCTCTGCTTTTCTTGTTGATTTGAGTAATCAATTGAAATGAAGCACCAACATATTCTGCAGGAAAAATTTTCGTTTGCGTGGCGTGTGATGCCAGTTTCCTTTGATAATTATTTCCCGTGCACCGTCTTTTAAATTTAATAAACTTCATTGTTTGATAAGTTTTTTGGGATCTGTTGCATTGCAAGCATTTCCTTATTTCCTTCATTTCATTGTGGAGTATATAAAACCATATCATATTTCTTTTTTTCTTGTAAAAAGAAGAAAACACGTTGCTTTCACCTTCTTTGCAACAGTCTCGATTAACATAATACTACTGGCCTGCCGTTGAATATTCTTTTCAAGAAAATATTATGCATTTAGTTTGAGGAGATTTCTTTTCAATAAAACTTCCCATTGAATTTGCAGGCAGGAGAATGGGTGAAAAATGGCACTAGCTGAAGCTAGGGCAGTTTTGCACAGGACAGCTAATCGATGCTTGGTCCAAGAAGATGCAAAAAGAGCTCCTAAATTAGCTTGTTGCTCGTCGATTTCAACATCTGCTAAACAGGCTGATACGGTCTCTAGTGCATCCAGAGGCCAAGATGTTCCCAGCGTAGTCTCTGTGCCCTATAATTTAAATCCGTCATGTCATAGTTTATCACCCAATTCAAAATGGTGGCCGATAATTTAAATCCGTCATGTCATAATTTAAATCTGTGCCCGATATGGTAGTGGTGGGCTTATTTTGAGTTTAAGGGTAGTGGGCTTTAATAGGATATTGAGCTTATTTTGGGTTTAAGGGTAGTGAATTTTTAATGTTTAATATAATGTTGTAATTAAGTTTAATAAAATTAAAATTAATAAAATAAAATTGAATAATTAAGTATTAGTCTATAATATTTTTCATTTCCAATTAAAATTAAAATTATTTTTTACAAAAAAATAACAAAATAAAATATATTCAATCATTGTCAATGATTATAGATCCGGGGTCTTACTCAACTCCATCACTGTGGAAAAATAGACCTAGGTCTTACTTAACACCACAAATCATTAAAATCACGCTTCCCGGCGATAGACCTAAGGTCTAACAAGACACCCGTTGTGGATGCTCTTACAGCATCATGATGGATCTCCCACGTATTTAAGAATATTATATTATTAAATAAGATTATACTTGGTGAAAAGAAAAATTATTAATAAACTTGTTCGAGGTTTTTTTTTTTTTTTTTGAACCAAAAACGTGTTGGAGTTTAGGAAGATATAAAATAAAAAGAAGGGAGTAGATATTTGCAATATTAGATCACACAATCCCCAATATTGTTAGTATTTATTGGAAATATACTTAAGATTAAGATACGTTAATGATTCTGAGTATTAAATTTTTTAGTGAAAATGCATTCCTCATTTATGTGTAAAAAATTTGGGACTAATAATTTCGTTGGCCTTTGCGGCCAACCAAAGATCAAATGAACATATATATACAAAATCAATCATTGAATACAGCCACTGGATACGCTGCGTTGCACGTGACGCGCCAAGACAACAAAATCCTCTGCGATGATTTGAATAATACTTCTCGAATTACAAAAGCAATTCTCTCTCTCTCTCTCTCTCTCTATTTCTCTAGATGAGGAAAATCTTAACCTTGTAACAGTTTCATCCGGATCGCAAGCATTCACCTACCTTCCTCTCTCTATCTCTCACTCTTTCTCGCCCAATTCTGTTCCAATTGAAGTTTTGAGGTCATTTCTCTATCATCACTATCTTATGCAATTTCATGCGTGATGCTTGATTAATTTCACGATTTTAATTCCGATGAAAATGCAAGGATAATTTGTTCGATTTTAATTTCATCTATGCTTGTGCTTTTCGGTTGCGTTTACTTTAATTTCTTCTCCTTTTGACTTTGAGCTTTGATATTCACGTTATAAATCTGTTTGTAACTTTGTTATAATGTACTTTTGGACTGGAAATTTTACTGGTTTAGTGGTAGATTATGATGAAATTCTCTGCTTTTCTTGTTGATTTGAGTAATCAATTGAAATGAAGCACCAACATATTCTGCAGGAAAAATTTTCGTTTGCGTGGCGTGTGATGCCAGTTTCCTTTGATAATTATTTCCCGTGCACCGTCTTTTAAATTTAATAAACTTCATTGTTTGATAAGTTTTTTGGGATCTGTTGCATTGCAAGCATTTCCTTATTTCCTTCATTTCATTGTGGAGTATATAAAACCATATCATATTTCTTTTTTTCTTGTAAAAAGAAGAAAACACGTTGCTTTCACCTTCTTTGCAACAGTCTCGATTAACATAATACTACTGGCCTGCCGTTGAATATTCTTTTCAAGAAAATATTATGCATTTAGTTTGAGGAGATTTCTTTTCAATAAAACTTCCCATTGAATTTGCAGGCAGGAGAATGGGTGAAAAATGGCACTAGCTGAAGCTAGGGCAGTTTTGCACAGGACAGCTAATCGATGCTTGGTCCAAGAAGATGCAAAAAGAGCTCCTAAATTAGCTTGTTGCTCGTCGATTTCAACATCTGCTAAACAGGCTGATACGGTCTCTAGTGCATCCAGAGGCCAAGATGTTCCCAGCGTAGTCTCTGTGCCCTATAATTTAAATCCGTCATGTCATAGTTTATCACCCAATTCAAAATGGTGGCTGCACCTGCAACCAAATCACCAGAAGGGTTCGATTGACGAACATTTTAGTTGTAGAGAATATAGAATGGAAATCTGCCAAAAGCATGAAAACTCTGGAGATCTAGCAAGGAATGAAGATAATCCTGGCCTTATTGATCAAACTACTTGTAAAAAATTATCTTGTGATAATCAGGGTAGAAATATGGCAACCGGTGACAAGTTAGAATTCGGAGTTAAAGAAGACAGCCTAAGACCATTTTCCTCTTGGAATTACCAAGATCCCTTAAAGCTTGAAGTCAGAGAGGATGATAGGGAACCAACAGTTGAAGATCTTGGTCCTGAGGTTCCAAAAAGTGCCGATGAGATTTGTTTTGATCCCAGGTCGTGGATAGGAGCTGAAGAAAATGCTCCTTGGTGGCGAACTGCAGATACTGATGAATTGGCTTCACTGGTTGCACAGAGGTCGCTCGACTATATCGAGAATTGTGACCTTCCCATGCCACAGAAAACTCATGTGAAGAAGGATGTGGACGTAAACATATGCCGTTTTAGCCATGATGGAATTGCCAGCTCATTGCCAGATCGAAAGCATGATGCTGGGGGTAACCACCATTTTATTAGTGCTTACCAAAAACTTAATGTGTTAGCAGAGGACCAATCAGCATCCATTATAGAGAAGCCCTTAAGGTACTTTGCTCCTTTTAGTTTATAGTTCTTGGCCTGCCACATTCAACATTAAATGCATTATGCATACATCATCATGGCATGAAAACAATGTGTTTCTAATGATTTTTGTAGCATATTGAAATTTGTTTTGATAATATCCTTTAACTATTAATGGACAATGTGGGATTAGGTTTTTTTTTGTATACTCATTCTTTCTTCGATCTACTGATGATCTTGTAACCTTAAAATCAGCGATATCCAGTCTCATGAAACAATGTTTGAGAATGATGCAAGCAAGGCCCAACTAATGGAAGCACTATGCCATTCCCAGACTCGTGCAAGAGAAGCCGAGAGGGCTGCAAAAACAGCCTGTGCAGAGAAAGAGCATGTAGTCAAGCTCGTCTTCAGGCAAGCATCTCATCTCTTCGCCTATAAGCAGTGGCTCCAGCTTCTTCAACTCGAGAGCATGTATCTCCAATTCCTCAACAACTCAAGCCAGTCAGTAGTCTTCCTGCCTATGTTACCTCGGATGCCTCAAAGAACCAACAAGTCACAGACGACCACTCACATATCTTCCGCTAGAAATCGAGCCAAAATTTGCAGTCCTCAGTATGAAGCTAGTCCGTGCACGGTTGCTTTCACCATAGGGCTAGGACTAGCTGGTGCTGGATTCTTGCTGGGTTGGTCCATCGCTTGGATGTTTCCGAGTTGGTGAAAAAATATCGCTGGTGAATTTTGTTGATTTATTCGCTAAAATGATGTTACACTTGAGCTGTATTTTCCATTTTCTTGTGCATAATTAAGTGTATGCTTAAATTTCAGATTTTCTAGACTTTGAGTTTAACCTCCTCGTTTTTCAATCTTTGTAGGAATTTTGTAAATATGATCTTGATGGATTGAACATGTGTATAATACTTTAGAATCCAATTTGGCCTAAGACATCGAGTTGAACAAATGCATGTGAGATTGATGGTCTTTTATTTTTAACTAAACTAAAATGTTCATTCGAACATTTGTGACTTAAAATGAGTAATATACTCCCTCGTCCCGGACAAGTGGTTTGTTTTCAAATAAAGAAACTATTATTTTTTCAAAAGTTGTGGGTCACTTCATCTGGATTTTGCCGATAGTGGTCAGTATGAGAATTACGTGAAAACCTGTAATGAATTTATTGATGAGATTATAAAGAATCTACTTTGGTTTCAATCTCTGGCGCCACTCGTAACTGCCACTGCCACCAACACTTCTTGGTTATTATAATGCTAATACAGTTTGGTTTAGAGACACTAACTAATGTTATTATTTTATTTTATTTTATTTTATTTTAATGTTTGATGCATTAGTTATATTTTACTTTTATTTTATTTTTCTAAGAAAACGGACGTTTATAACATCATGCTCTTGCATATACGGGGTCAAGTAATAAAAGATATTACTCTCTACGTCCACGAATCAAATTCCTACTTACCTACATTTTTGGTCTATGAATTAAATCTCTACTTACCTTTTTATATAACCATACCATTTCCCTTTATTTACTATCATTTGTCATTGTTGGTTTCACCTCACAACAACTTTATTCCTACTTTTTAGTCATCGCAACAACTTTATTCCCACTTTTTGGTCAATACCATCATTTTTTTGACATTACTACTATTTTTTTGTCATCCTACTACCATTACATTCTATTAACTTTTACCTCACTCAAAAAAACTTTATTAGTTTTCTTATTTTCCGTGTCGGAACCCAAATGAGAATTTGATTCATGAACGGAGTGAATAGGATAAATTAGAAGGCTATAAACCTTTGGAATTTTGAAGTTTTAGAAATGTTAGCTGAATGAGATTATTATGAGGAAAAATGAGATACTACTACATTTCATAATAAACGATTACTCCCTCCATTTTTTTAAGTGTCTTAAATTTATTTATTTTTTTCTTTCCCAATAATAAGTGTCTTATTTTAAAGTTAGGGAGTAAATTAATGTTATTGTTCATATTACACGTTTTTAATGCTTCTCGTAATTTAATAATTAGTTGTGTGAAATTATTTACTCCTTCCGTCCACGAAATGGTTGCCACATTCAGGACGAAACGAGTTTTAAGAAAATAGTAAGTAGTGGTGAATTATAGTGAATATTATTGTGAGTGGAGTAAGAGTCTCGCAATAAATATGAATGGAGTAGCAAAAGTGACAACCATTTCGTGGACAAACTTAAATGGCAAAAGTGACAATCATTTCGTGGACGGAATGAGTATAATGCTAATTAATAAGGTTACATAAGTAAATTTCTCCATTTTGTTGGTACGTGTAATTTGAAGATCAGGGACACTATAAAAAAAACAGATGGAGTATTAATTAAGGGGATGATCTTCCCTGCGACCTGCCGCTGTGCATACGACAGGGTCCGGGTCGGGTTGACCCGTTGACCCAGTTTGTTTGTTTGTTTTTTTTTTTTTACCGTCTCCCCCTTCGGCTCTGATTTTACGGCTCTGCCTTCGGCTCCGATTTTACGGCTCCACCTTCGCTCCGATTACTAACATAAGGATAATCGGCAGGCAACATTTTGGACTTTTTCGGCTCGCTCGAATCTTGACCAAAGAAGAAGCGGCAAACAAAAAAACGAAGAGGCAAACAAAAAAAAAGGTGGAAGAAAAAGTAGAATTAAAAAAAAAAGAAATAAAAGCTGAAAATAAAAAAAAAAAAACCAGAAAACAGAAAATAAAAAATAAAAAAAAAATCAGGCGCGTGTAATACATGCGCCAGCCGCCCGCTCTGTCACATAGCATGCGACGGGTCGCATATGAGTTTTTGTGTTAACTAAGGGATAGATGGTGTGGTTGAATGAGATTATTAGAGGAAAAATAATATTTCCACTAAATTTCGTACTAAACGATTATTTATGGGAAATGGTACGGTTGAATGAGATTATTAGGGGGAAGATGATGATAAAAATTATTTAAAAAAAAAAGAGTTTTGTTATAGACTAGATAGACTAGAGAGATAAGAGAAGAGAGTAGAGAGAAGATTGTGAGAATTGTGTGTTTTCCATTTGAGGACTAAGCCTCTATTTATAGTAGTACATGGAGCATGTTTAGGGATAGTTACTTGCACGACAAGCAACTCGAGTCTTGGCCATCAAGCAACTAATTTACTTGGTCATCAAGTAACTAACTACTAGGCCACCAAGCAACCCACTTGCTTGGGTGTCACTCACATAGATATTTACAACACTCCCCCTTGAGTGATAAATATTTAAACAGATATTGTCTCATTAAAACCTTGCTAGTAAACCCAGTGGGACAAAACCTAGTCGAAGGAAAAAGAGTACAACTGCTCCCCCTAATCTTGGTATTACTGTAGATCTTTGAGTCGACGCATGCCGATCTTGTGTATCAATTTTATGAATGTTGATGTTGGTAATGCCTTCGTGAATAAGTCCGCCAAATTGTCACTTGAGCGAATTTGTTGAACGTTGATATCACCACTCTTTTGGAGATCGTGAGTGTAGAAAAACTTGGGAGAAATGTGTTTCGTCCTATCGCCTTTGATGTAACCTTCCTTGAGTTGTGTGATGCAAGCAACATTGTCTTCATACAAAATAATTGGGTTGACCTTTGAGGAAGCTAGTCCGCACGACTCTTGGATATGACTTGTCATATTTCTCAACCATACACACTCTCGACTTGCTTCATGGATTGCAATAATCTCAGAATGATTTGAGGATGTTGCTGTCAAGGTTTGCTTCAGAGACTTCCATGATATAGCAGTTCCATCAATGGTGAAAACGTAGCCAGTTTGAGATTTAGCTTGATGTGGACCAGATAGATAACGTGCATCTGAATACCCTACAAGAGATTGATTTGAACTTTTCAAATAAAATAATCCAAAGTCAATCATACCTTTTAGATATCGTAGAATGTGCTTAACACCATTCCAATGTCTCAAAGTGGGCGCAGAGCTATATTTTGCGAGAAGATTTACAGAAAAAGCTATATCAGGTTTAGTGTTATTAGCCAGATAAGTTAATGCTCCAATCGCGCTTAAATACGGTACTTCAGGATCAAGTATCTTTTCACCATTTTCAACATGTCGAAATGGATCTTTCTTTATATCAAGAGATCTAACGATCATTGGTGATGCTAATGGATGAGCATAATCCATGTAAAAGCGCTTTAACACTTTTTCTGTATATGTGGATTGATGAATAAACGTTCCTCATCGGACACGTTCAATTTGCAATCCAAGACAAAATTTTGTCTTTCCCAAATCTTTCATTTCAAATTCTTTCTTTAAATATTCAGCCGTTTTATTGAGCTCTTCAGGAGTCCCGATTAAATTTAAATCATCAACATAAACTGCTATGATTGCAAATCCATTTTCAATTTTCTTTATGAAAACACAAGGGCATATATCATCATTCTTGTATCCTTCTTTCAAAAGATACTCACTCAATCTATTATACCACATACGCCCAAACTGTTTCAACCCATATGACAATTTTTGTAGTTTAATCGAAAACATGTTTTTGGGTTGTGACTTTAATGCTTCAGGTATTTTAAATCCTTAAGGGATTTTCATGTATATGTCATTATCCAATGACCCATATAGATATGCAATTACTACATCCATAAGGCGCATATCAAGCCTTTGTGACACAGCTAGACTAATCAAAAATCTGAAAGTAATTGCATCCATTACTGGAGAGTATGTTTCCTCATAATCAATTCCTGATTTTTGAGAGAAACCTTGTGCTACGAGTCTTTCTCTATATCTCGTAACTTCATTTTTCTCGTTTCTGTTTCTAACAAAGATCCATCTGTATCCAACAGGGATTTCAGATGCCGGAGTTAGGACTATAGGTCCAAATACTTTCCAGTTATCACAGGAATTCAATTCCCTTTCTATAGCTCCTTTCCACATTGGCCAATCATTTCTCTGTTTACATTCAGTAACAGATTGTGGTTCAAGATCCGGATCCTCATTTAAAATTTGATAAGCTATATGAAAGGCGAATATATCATCCACGATGATATTTTCTCTCTCCAGTATGTGATTAGAGGGTGCATAATTTATTGAAATCTCATGATTTTCAGATACTTGTAATTCTTCAGGAATTACATCACTTTCATGTGATTGATTAGTCACTTGTAATTCTTCAGGAATTACATTGCTTTGATGAGTCACTTGTAATTCTTCACGAATCACATTGTTCATTTTTGTCATTGCTTGGTTTCCATCTTGCCCCTTTCTTTTTCTGGGCACAGTTGCTTTGAAACCAAGTGGTCGACCACGTTTTGACGAATTTTAGACTCATTTGCTGCCAAAGTTATTTGTCCTTCAGGGACATTGATGGTCCCGAAACGAGTTACTGGTGTATGGGGGGGGAGGGGGGGAGAATACACCAGTTAGGATTTTAAAAAATCATCCCCCTAAAAATATCACAACCGAGTAAGAAGACTCGGCTGGAATCACAACTGAGTGGAAAGACTCAGCTGGACTCACAACTGAGGAAGAAACACTCAGTTGGAAGTGAAGTGTTGTGCGGAATGTGGTGGAAATTAAACTCGTTAAAAACAACTCACGCTTTTAGCACGGTTGGTCAATAACCAAAACAGTTGAATATGTGCGGATGCAGATTGTATGCTGGTTAGTCAGACAGATGAGTAAGCTAGAAATAACTGACTAATGAAAAACACGAGCACACAGAGATTTAACGTGGTTCGGAGATAACCCTCCTACGTCCACGGGGAGTTGTGAGTCCACACAACTCTGTCCAAGTTCTTCTGGACAAACCACACAGCTTACCCGGGCTGTGTAACCGTTGCAATAAGTTTACGGGTACTTATCAACTTTTACAGTTAAGTTTACGGGTACTTAACAACCAATGTCAAGTTTGCGGGTACTTGACAACCTAACTACTCAATTATAGGAAGAGTAGAATCCTAAAACCTTTTCAGGTATGAAAGATAATGTTCCAACTAACAGCTCGAACAAGAAGTGAGCTGGGATCTAACACTCTACGAACTTTCACAAAGTGATGTTCTCAAGGTTCGATCTAAAGACACTCAGACACAATCTAATACTCTAGAACTCTCAACAAGTGATGTTCTTAGAGACTAAATCTAAGTTAGCTCGAGTAAGGAATATAGTTCTTTCTTTCGCTCTGTCTCGTCTCGTGTGTCTTCTCTTGTGTGTCTTCCCTATTTATCTCCAATGAATGGAAGCCTCTATTTATAGGCGGAGAGAATCAACTAGCCGTTGGAGGAGCTGTTGTTCTCTGTTCTTTGATAGCGACGGCTTGTCTCTCATCTCTGCAGACTTTCCCGATATAGCATCTGTGCTCTTCTGCTTTTCATCTGAGACAGCCTTGTGTTGGGCCAAATGGGGTAATGACTGAACGGTCAAACCCTCATGTGACTTCCTTTTGAAATTCAAATTCAAACCTTTCTGATAGTCAACCTCGGTTAGTCGGTTGAAAATCTTGATCTTCATCTGAGTGGTCTTCAGCTGATGTTCTGAACCGTCGAACTCTCAGTTGACTTTGAACTTCATGTTGATCTTCTTGTTTGAGTTCTACAACTGATGTTCTGAAACTGAACACTCAGTTGTCTTCCTTGTATTTAGTCAGTTGGGTTTGAACCCTCAGATGACTTCCTTTTCATCTGATGTTCTCTTCCTCTTTACTGCTTCTCATCTGATGAACGCTCAGTTGGTTTCCTTCACAACTGATGTTCTGAAGACTTCCCCCTCATTCCATCTGAACATATGAACTCTCAGTTGTCTTTCATCATAACTGATGTTCTGTCTGAGTGATGCCTTGTTGCCATCTTTAGCTGGAGACTTGTAAAGATAAAATCTCAACTTTGCTCAAACAGCGAGCCTAATTTCTAACATTAGGTTCTGGCAACATCTACTCGGTTGGGGTCAGTCGGTTTTGGAATTCATCAAAACTCATACTAATAAATTTCCCAATAGACATCAATTTTAGCTGGAGTATTTGCAGCATGTATATAAGATTGTGTCACTTTTCTTGTATCTACAAAGGCATCAGGGATTTGATTTGTAATTCTTTGCAAATGAATGATCTTTTCAACTTCTTGTTCACATTGATTACTTCTGGAATCAAAATGTGACAAGCTTTTCTCATTCAATGATATTTTCCTGTGCTTTTCAGGATGTAGATTTGTTCCCCCTAATGTTGGAAATGTCATTTCATCAAAATGACAATCTGCAAACCGTGTAGTAAATAAATCACCCGTCAAAGGTTCAATATACCTTATAATCGCGGGTGATCAAATCCAACATATATCTCAAGCCTTCGTTGGGGACCTATTTTTGTTCTTTGTGGGGGTGCAATTGGGACATAAACCGCGCAACCAAAAGTTCGTAAGTGAGAAATATCAGGTTCTCGACCAAGAATAATTTGCATCGGGAAGTAATCATGATTACCCGATAGTCTTATTCGAACTAATGTTGTGGCATGTAATATGGCATGACCCCAAACAGTAGTTGGGAGTTTCGACTTTATAAGCAATGGTCTAGTAATTAATTGAAGTCGTTTAATAAATGACTCTGCCAAGCCATTTTGTGTATGGACATGAGCTACTGAATGTTCAATCTCAATTCCAATTGCCATACAATAATTTTCAAATGCTTGAGACCTGAACTCACTAGCATTATCAAGACGAATTCTCTTAATAGAATTGTCTGGGAATTGAGCTCTTAACTTTATAATTTGGGCAAGTAGTCTAGCAAATGCTGCATTTCTCGTAGAAAGCAAGCATACATGTGACCATCTAGAAGAAGTATCAATCAATACCATAAAGTATCGAAATGGTCCACATGGTAGATGTATAGGTCCACAAATATCTCCTTAAATTGTTTCCAAGAAAGATGGAGATTCCACATTAACCTTCGTATATGAAAGTCATGACTAACTTGCCTTGCGCACAAGCATCACATGGCAATTCATTTGTCATAAGAATCCTTTGATTCTTCACATTGTGCCCATGTGAATTATTAATTATCCGGAGCATCATAGTAGCTCCAGGATGTCCAAATCTATCATGCCAAAGCATAAAGTTTTTTGTGTCAATGAACTTTAGGTTCATAACATGATTTGTCTCAATTGCCTTTATGAATGTATAATACATTTCAGAAGGTAGCGTTGGCAATTTTTCTTTTGTCTGCTTATCGCCAGACGCAAAAGAATTTATACAAAGATATTCATTGCCACCTTCTGCTATAGTTTCAATGTGGTATCCATTACCACGGATATCCTTGAAACTTAGTAAGTTCCTCTTAGACTTACTAGAATACAGGCATTTTCAATATCTAGTTTAGTATCATTTGGCAAAATGATACAAGCTCTTCCGGAGCCTTCAATGATGTTTGATGTACCTGATATCGTGTTAACATTATCCTCAGCTAATGTTAACTTAATGAAATATTTCTTCTTTTGAAGAATGGTGTGTGTGGTGGCACTATCAGCAAGATAAATATCACAAGATTCCATTTGAATTTCTGAAAGTATTTTAAAGGAAGATCAATTATTTTGAAATAAGCAATTGATTTAACGAAAAATAATGACTGAAATAAACAAAACATTTTTATTAACTTGAAATTCATGATAAAGGACTAAACAATGTCCATATTATTGTCTTCTAATACACCACCAGACACATCCAAATTATCTATTATTGGATCAACAAAGAAGTCGGAGACATCTAAATGAGTAGTATCAATTGAACTGTCAAAGTCAACAACATTGGTTTCCTTGTCTTTTTCCTTAATTGAATCTTGATATAGATTCACAAGGTGTTTTGCCGTACGACAGGTACGTGCCCAATGTCCGGTCATGCCACACCTATGACATGCTCCTTCCTTTTTAGATGAATTAAGCTCGTAGGATGTTCTCTGCCTTTTGTTGCTAGAGGTTACATCATTTGGTTTACCGCGTCCACGACCGCGACCATATCCACGTCCTCTCCCACGCCCTCTTCCACGGTTGTTCCCACGACCATTTTCATGGTGAAAAGTTGCATTGGCATCAGGCAATGCAGCGGAACCAATGGGGCGGAGCTCGTGGTTTTTCATGAGCAATTCATTATTTTGCTCGGCAACCAACAAGCAAGATATTAAATCAGAGTCTTTTTGAAACCTCGCTCTCTATATTGTTGTTGTAACAACACATTGGAGGCGTGAAAAGTGGAGAATGTTTTCTCAAGCATATCAGCATCAGTGATATTTTCTCCACATAATTTCAACTTTGAAACAATTCTGAACAATTCAGAATTATAAGTACTCACAAACTTAAAGTCTTGCAGTTTAAGATGCATCCACTCATAACGAGCTTTAGGAAAGACAACCAGCCTTTGATGATCAAACCTTTCTTTCAGGTTTGTCCACAATTCTTTTGGATCTTTGACAGTCAGATACTCAATCTTTAAGTCATCATGAAGATGATGACGAAGGAAAATTAATGCCTTAGCGCGATCCTGTTCGGATGCGTTATTTCCTTCTTTTATTGTCTCCCCCAGACCCTTTGAGATCAGGTGAACATCAGCATCAAGAGCCCATGACATATAATTCTTGCCCGAGATATCAAGAGCAATGAACTCAAGTTTGGCTATATTTATCATCCGTGCAACTCTGCACAAAAGAATCAAGGATAAATACATTATCCAAATATTTGCTCTTCGGGGCTTGTAATATTCTTCAGGAATATTACATGGGCTGTTTTGAGTGTAATATTCTTCAGAAATATTACTTGTGCTATTTCCATAGCATCAATAAGATTGAGTATAATATTCTTCAGGAATATTACTTGTGCTACTCAAATAACATCAATAAATTTTCAAGATTATTCGTGATTCCATAAGAATCACGATTCAAGATTAAAAACGAAGCATATATAAATGAAAAGCAATTGAGATTTTCAAACTAAAAATAAATTTGTACCTCATTGAAAAGACACGATTCTTTCCTATAATATACCTTCAATTTAGTTTATGTGGTTGGAGACTCATGGCTAGAGAGCCGTACTTCAACGATCGTGAAGAGAAGTAGAGCTTCGGACTTCTAGGATTTGAAGAACTTCTATCGGTGAAGGAGAGGATCGAGAGAGGTAGAGCTTCGTACTGATAACGTGTAATAAACTAGATAGACTAGAGAGATAAGAGAAGAGAGTAGAGAGAAGATTGTGAGATTTGTAGTACATGGAGCATGTTTAGAGATAGTTACTTGCACGACAAGCAACTCGAATCTTGACCATCAAGCAACTAATTACTTGGCCATCAAGTAACTAACTACTTGACCACCAAGTAACCTACTTGCTTGGGTGCCAATCACATAGATATTTACAAGAAGTTTCATTTAAACCAAAAAGAGTTTTTTCATATTAGTGTTTAATAACGATTTTGGGCCTATATGATATGGCTAAATCAGCCCAATTCACCTGTCCTACATCCAGACCCATCTAGTGAAGAACCCGACCCGGCTTCCGGAGCTAAAGAAAGTCCCACACACCACACGCGCATAGACGAACAAAACAGAGAGAGAGAGATACAGAGAGAGAGAGAGATTAAAAAGATGCCGGTCATGGAGAAGCTAAGGATGTTCGTGGCACAAGAGCCCGTTGTGGCAGCTTCTTGCCTCATCGCCGGCGTTGGTCCGTATTTCTATTCTCGCTCTCACCATCTTTACCTGTCTGTTTCCACCTTGATTTTGATGCGAACTCGTAATTTAATTTCATTACTGCAGCTGGATTACATTTTGCTACACATACTTTTGAAATCTGTGCTTTTATTAGATTTATCTATGCTTTTATTTGTATTAGAGTTAGAGTGATGGATTTAGAATTGCGGAGTCAATCTGTTTTAATTGGGATCATACAGGCCCTAATTCCAGCTTGAGATCAACATTTGATTGTTGCAAAATTCATTTCAGAATTCGGATCATGGGTTTCTTCATATTGGGGCAAATTTTCAAACTTTAAACTTATGTTCAAGACCATACTTTTATTCATCCTCAAAACTTGTTTCGCCTTCCACTTTAGGTGAACACTTATCCTACAAAATAGGGAAATCCCGACTGCATTATTTTGATGCACTAAAATTTCGAATACAGATTTGTCATATGTTCAAGGCAGTATTATTTTTATTAATCACCAAATCGTTGAGCCTTTCAATGGGAAGTCAGTAAATATTAAAGTAAGGATCTTGCTTTGAAGATCTCAGACTGGTCTGTTTCTTGTGTGATGTCTTGATATGTTGATTATCTCTTGCTCAATGTTTGAAAAGAATGTTGCAAACATCTCTTTATTGGTTACAATTTGTGCCCTCTTGTTTTGTGAAAGACGAAACATTCATGTCTAAGAGATGTGGCATTCGGATATTTGCAGGACTCTTCCTTCCAGCTGTGGTGAGGCCGATATTGGACTCTTACGGCACACCCAAGCAAGGGCATCAGACTTATACCCCTATGAGCGAAGTAAGTGATTTTGTTGCACTAGGCACCTTTTACCTTTGTCGTATATGGAGTTTGTTTGTGTACAAATATTCGCATCGACGTTCTAGAGCCAGTATAATTTTCATGGGTCACTCATATTTATCTGCCACCAGCTTAGTAACCTACCAATGATTGGCCATTATATGTAGAATGTAGACGTATTGCTGCTGGAATTTCGCCCTGCTCCTTGAACTCATCTCAGATAGAATCAATCACATATGCAGTAAAGAAGAACAACACATACTAAAAAGAATAATAGGAAAGTCGAGGCATAATGCACAACATCCTCTATGTCCCTTAATTGCTCTCTTGATATATCATCATGCTTTCATTCTTTCCAGCTTCCAATGATATTGAGTTTTGCTCCCACCACCTATTAGTCCTTCGCAGTTTTCCCGTGTAATGCTTAGGTTGAATTAGATATTAGCTGCCAGAGATCCTAAGATGACTATTCACCTAATAATTTTCATGTTTTATTGATAAACACCATTTCTTATCTGTTGGCTTCGGCCTGCATGTAATTAGACTTTCTGAATGTCACATGCTTCCAACGAATGTCTTTTCAAATCTTAGATGAAGCATTTTCCTCAGTACTAAGGTTTGAAGTGTCTTCCGTTTTTTCAATCTGCAGATAGTTGCTGCTATGATTGAAAAGCAGAGCCAGAGATAATGTCAGATTCAACTTGTTTGCAATTTTTGTGTAATTCTGCAACGCCATTCAAATAAAATTTCTGAGATCTGTATGTTGGATGAAAGGGTTTGAGAAGAGATAATGTCAGATTCAACTTGTTTGATATCTTTCTGTTGTTCTGCAGCTCCATGCGAATATCTGTATGTTGGATTACAAGGCTGTGTAATGTGTATTTACATTGTCACTTGTAACAGATTTTAAATTTCAGTCCCATAAATAGTTCTGCATTTGCTTTCGTTCTTCTTTTTATTGATAGAATCTCTGTTTCTTTGCTGCCAACTGCTTTGGCTTTCAATCATAATTATTTCGATTTAAAATCATAATAACATATATCTTTCATTCTTGGTTGTGATTATTTTACTTTCCGATTATAGATGTTCTTGTCTCCCTTATTTTAATTTGTTGCTGCTGAGGTGAAAGCAGCAATCAACAGTAAATTATTTTTACTATACAACATTGTAGGGAAAATTAAATTTAAGTGGAATATAGTAGATTGAGTATGGAAAAAGTAACTTAAATATAAACAAAATCATATCTTGATACTGATAGACTTATCGTAACAACAAAACGGTTTTTTTTTTCTTTTTTTGTTGGCTAATAATTTACAATATAAGTGAGGGAATTCCCAAGTTTTGCTTGGTGCATAGCGCTCCTTCATTCCCTGCCTTGTTTATTTGATTTGTTGCTGCTTTTCCAGTGCATGGCTTGCTTTATACCTTGGTAAATACTAGTCTGTAATTAAGCAGAGAGGGGGGAGAGAGAGAGAGAGAACAAAAGAGTCTGAGCTAAAATCCATCATGGGATAATAAAAAATGAGATGCTGCATAAAAATAGAAATGAATCCAGATCCACTTATTCTTCTCATCTTTCAAATCTTGCAACAGGAATTCATAGCTGTATGTGCCCGTGTTTTGCAGAAATCTGCCCACCTTGATTATTTATGGACCAAATTTCCAATATATATTTTGAATTTTGATTCAGATTTTTTGTTGTTGAAATATTAAGTTTATAGTCAGGACCCGAACCCATCAATGCGGCCATACTTGTTTGTCTATCTCCCACATGACATGACTATTAATTGTTGCAACTATATGCCAAAATGTATTGATAGCAGTCAAAAATCAAAATGACAACTGTAATTAATGAGTCACAACAAATAAATCAAAAACTATAAGCACTGCTGCATACTTTATCAAAACGTCTCTGTGTAAAATGACATCTGGTTTTTCCTTAAAAAAATTATGACATCTGGTGTGATGACGACGTACTGACTATATATATAATATACAGTATATAGTAATAAATAAAAAACATTTATTCCGCCCAAATGCCAAATGCTATCTCTATGTAGCAGGTTTATTCACTAGTACTATGTGTAAATTCCAACTATCAAAGTTATCTACTTAATGGTATCATAACAGCATTTTATTGATACACCATTAGTTTGTCAACTTTTTCTTTTTTTACAACTTTAGCTAAAAAAACACATGTATTTCAAAGTTGTAGAAATTAGTATTGTAGATTATATATTTTCAAAAAGAATTACTAGTATTGTAGATTTAGTCACACAAAAGAATAGTAGTAGTATTTTTAAATCCCCCCATTCATGAATGTTAATAGTAGTATTGGAATAAATAGAAATATGAAAGAGAAAATGAAAATGAAAATGAAAATGAAGTTACCCAAAGGTGAGAAGACTTAGCATGAGAAATAGTTGAGAAGCTCCCATTTCTCGTCATTTTCACCCCACAGTTACTTTTCAGTCCCGCAAACGTTGACGTCTCCTCAGTCTCACTGGCAGTGCTACTAACGGACGTCGACGGTGAAAACCTGCAGCTACTGCCGCCGTCGGCCTCCCTTCTTCTACCGCCCTTGAGTTTACGAAAAAACCCTCTCTGTGCGTAGTCTTTGCTGTTGTTGTTGCCGCCGAGCAAGAGCAACGCCTCCGGGCTGGAATGGAAGAATCTGAAGGAAGAGGAGAATTTGGGGCGGTAGGGCCCGTCGAGGACGGTGGTGGGGGAGGGCGTTTTGGTAAATTGGTTCATGCAGGGCGGGAGCTCCAATGATTTGGCGGGTTGGGTGTCGGAGTCGGAGCAGGGTCGGGGCTTGCCGGGTTGCTCCTCCCACTTGAAGGGGATGGAGGCTGATGCTTGGAATGGATGCTCATCACACTCTGATGACATCTCTACTGATGGAAGCTGCTTTAGTTTTGGAAAAGGAAAACTTGCCTCCTCTTCTCCCATCTTTCTTTTTCTTTCGCTCTGTGTTTGTTTATGATAGAGAGAGAGAGAGTGTGTGTGTGTGTGTGTGTTTGAGAGAGATAAATGGAACTACTGGACTGGAAGTGGGAAACAAAGATAGGCCGGGGTGTTATATTTGAGTTTGACTTTACATAAAAGTTTACTGATAACTATTTATCATGTTATGTTATTTCAAAAAAAAAAAATACTACAGTACTAGTTTACATAGAGTGCGATATTTGAGATTATATTTAATGGTAATGAATGTGGCAGCATATTTATCTCTCTTTTTTTCCATCATATTCAATGTCAAGTTATATAGTTGCTTACTACATGTATAAATATGTACAGTTTAGAAATAAATCACCATAAAAGTTGCAACTGCATGCTCTACTACTATATACTTATACAACTTTTTTTCAAAAAAACATAAAATAAAGAAACTAGTAATAATATATACACAACTTTATAAAAGAAAATATGTATACAACTTTCTCGCTTTAACAGATTTTTTTGAAGAAAATTGTGATACAGCTCTTTTGAAAATTCTAACGGCTTGACTAAGAAAAAGCATATCACTACTTGTAAAGAGATAAGTTAGCAAGAAAAATCCACACCCACATATCCCGCAATTAATATTTTTAAACACACATGCTCGATCGTGTATATATATCTAGAGTTCAAATAGAAACTAATTCTTACGTAACCTAGAAACTTTTTAATACGGTAGATTTTAGTTATCAATAGTTGTAGATTAATTAATTTTATATTTATTATTTAATGTTTTAAGAGTTAAAAAGGGTAGTTTTGTATTTGATTTTTTTTTTTTTTGTAACCGTCTAATTCCTTGATTTTAGGAATAATAAATCTTTTGTATTATTTGCTAATTACTTCTTTACTATATGACGGTAGTTTCTATAGGATGTTTGTTCCATTTCTATTTCTTTTTTTATTTTTCGCATTTTATCTACACTTTTTATTGTTTCCATTTTCCACTTTTTTGTTTTCCTTATCTTCAATTCTCTCTTGTCGTTTGATCATCTCATAAAATGAAGATGCCCAGGAAAAAAAATTTCATAAATATTATGAGTAAAAAAATTGTAAAATTAAAAATAAATTTATGCATAATGGTAATTTCAAACATGCATAACGAAAATCATGAATATGCAGTATTGCTACTTAAGTAATTTCACGTATCTGATAGCTTAATGTGCATAAAAAAGAATGCATTGCAGGGACATTAAAAATGCATGATCGGAATTAAAAGCATTAGGTTAGCTTAAATTTTTCAATGTATAAATTTTGCATTATTAAGACCCAAAAATGCATTATTAATTCTATAAATAATAATGCATGATTGTATAAACAACAATGCATCTTGCTTCTTTATAGCCTTTGTAGTTTGTACGGCTAATTAAATGGAAAAGATGATTGGAAGTTGACTTAAATCAATAAATTATTTTTTGGAAGATTTAATATATTTTTGGAATATAGATTTGCATCCATCAATCATAAGAACCGTATAGATAATGAGATTACATAATACATTTTTACTGTTTCCACCTTGCGGAAAAATAAAAAATAAAAAATAAACATTAATAATATATAATATATTTACACATGTCATTATTATGATCATTTATCTAACATTAATGAATAGTCTATAAAAGTTTCTAAATTTCACTAAATAATAAGTTTCTACCATAGGAATGCAACACCTGGCAGGAGGGTTATAAAAAATTGATATCATAAAAACCGGCTGGTTCAACCAGATTTACTACTGGTTCGACCATTTTCACTAATTATAATTAATCTATCATTAGCTTTATTTTATTTATTTAATTATTAATTTTAACTTTTTTCTAATTCTGATCCACCCAAAATAATTTAACCGTCTTCCACTCACGACATCACCATTACCTACATCGGGAAATATCACCACCCTCAACCACCGGAATATTCATGGTCGCCTCTGGCTCAGAATTGATCAGAAAAGGGCTCGAGAATATTGAGATTTAGAGAAAAATATATTCTAAAGATAGAAGAATAAAAATCAAACAAAATCAAATCTGAACTATGAAGGAATTTGCCATCGGGTTCAGGTGTAGAAAGAGGGAGGTCGCTGGGATTTTCGCAGAGGAAGGGATTTGGCTGTTGTCCGACGGGTTCAGGCGAAGGTCGTCGTCGATGCTGTCCGGCAAATTTAGGCCAAGGTCGTCGGTCCCTATATTGACAAAATCGGACTTCACCCGCTACTGCGGCGTTGTCAAAGAAGAGAACATCGTCGGAAATTAGAGAGTATAAGGGGCTGAAATTTGGGAAGAATAATCGAGAGAAAGAAGGAACGAGTGACCACGGATGAAGTGACGAGGAAGAAAGAGAAAAGGGGAAAAAAGACACAAACAAACGTCTTACTTTTTCCAATTTTTACAATTACCAATTTTTAAATTTTACGATTTTACATTGCAATTGCAACTTTTCACATAGAATAAAATACTATTTCTCTACTTTATTTTTAATTTTATTAATTAAATAATTTAATTAGATATTTTTGCACCTGTTTTAAAGTCTTTCCAATTTTATTATTATCTTAATTAAGGGTTCAATATTAGTATTCAAATTAGCTTATTTTATAGATTATACTCGAAATTCAATCGTGTAAATTATTAATAATGTTGATGAAATTATTTAAGAATAATATTGTTGTTTATATTGGAGAGTTATTAAGAAAATGTCATAGTGAGTTATCTTCGTCTCCTAGCAAACCTATTGTCAAGCCTGTGAAAAATGAACGGTTCTATGTCAAAATTATGTCGTTCACTTATGAAAAATAAAAAGAAAAGAAAGTTATTGGCGGCTGTTTTCGCCCGTGAATAAATGATCTTTGATTAATATTTAAGAGTGCATAATTTATTATAGTAGCAAGATCTATAAACTTTACTGTTATAATATTCATTTGTGGGTCACTGTCAAAAAATATTTTATATTAAAAAACCAATATTAATTGAATAATTTAGTTACAAAAAAAATAAATGTATATAACATTTATATTATTGTAATTATATAACAATATTAGCGAATAATAAAGAAAGTGCTTTATTATGGTCCTTACTCAAACACTATGTTAAGTATTTATTACAAATACTCCATCCATTACGTTATTCTTTTTGTTACTTTTGGACACAGGTGTTAAAGAGAAATTAAATAATGATACAAAGTGTAATACCGAAGTTTTTATTAGAATTACGTTCATTGCAGACACACCACCAACCACTTTATTTGCCAAACTCCGATTTGAACTTCCTAACCCTCAACCCTCAACCCTCAACAATAGAGTCTCAAACCATACTCGCAATGGAATTTCGCATTTGGACTGCGTGATTACTATCTTCATGCAATTACGACTAAACAATCACACCCACCTAGTGCACCTTCAACCTCGCGTGCCTAAACTTCATCTTAAACCCTAAACCATCGTACTCACCCCAATCACACCCATCGACGAGAATCTATCCCTGTTAAGAGTGATGATCGTCTGGACGAGAGTGACAGATATTTGCGTGCGATTGTGATTGGCTCATCGTATGGACCCTAAGTATCCCTCCTCATCAATCCTACCTTGATTGCCACTCTAACTCCACAAAGAAACCTAATTAAACCTAATTAGTGATGATTAGGGCCAGTTATGGTGTGTCGATACAATAATTTGCACGTTAATTGCAGACACACCACCAACCACTCTATTCGCCAAACTCCCTATTGAACTTCCTACCCCTCTACCATGAACGAATGTACTGATTTATTAGATCATAGAAGCAAAAATCACTTTACACACTACTACATTCCCTTATTTATTGAAACAACTAACAACCTTAACTAATATCCAAAGTTAGCTTACCATTCAAGCTAATCTACATGGCAGAAATACAACCACCTAAAAGGAATAGATGAAAATGATTCATCAGTAAATGGATGATGAGGATTAGCTCTTGTGTGCATGCTTATTATTCTTCTTCTCACACGCATGCTCTCCTTTAATTGCAGACACACCACTAACCACTCTATTCACCAAACTCCTATATGAACTTTCTACCATTCTATTCGGAATCTCAACAATAGTCTCAAATCATAATCACGATGAAATTTTGCATTTGGATTGCGTGATCACTATTTCTATGCACTTACGACTAAACAGTCCCACCCACCTAGTGCACTCTTCAACCTCGCGTGCCTTAACCTCGTCCTAAACCCTAAACCCTCGTACTCACCCCAATCACACCCATCGATGAGAACCTGTCCCTTTCGAGAGTGATGATCGTCTAGACGAGAGACATATATTTGCATACGATTGTGATTGGCTCATCGTATTGACCCTACGTGTCGCCCCTCATCAACCCTGCCTCGATTGCCACTTCCCCCACTCTAACTCCCCACAGACACCTAATTAGTGATGATTGGGGCCAATTAAGTTGTGTCGATACAATAATTTGCACATTAATTGCAGACACAACACCAACCACTCCATTCGCCAAACTCTCCTTTGAACTTCCTATCCCTCGTTAGTTATATTGGGTTAGTTATGTTGTGTCGATACAATATATCATATGAAATATATATATATATAAAATAATAATAATAATAATAATAAAATATTGGGATAATAGCCTGTAAATCCTCAACCTTTTTTTCAAAATCGTGAATTGCACATGAGCTTTTTTTCCACCCAACAAACATAACCTTTCATTTTTGTCTGATTTTGATCCGGTGACCGATTTTCCCCAACTGAAATCTGACGTGGTAGTCAGATTTTACACGATGGTCGTCGGAATACACTAAATGACATCGTTTTGTGTAAAATAAAAAATGAAAATAAACATAAGGTGCCAACTCATATTATTCAACATAAAAAAAAAATGTTGGAACACACAGTGAGCAGCAATGGTTCGACAAGATCCAAATTTTCGGCGCCTCCCTCCCTCCTCCATCACGCCTCCTCCGCCATCGGCGACACCCACGGCTACCTCTTTGGCTACGCCGCCGTATCCACCGCCGCCACCCATCATTTCCTTTCTCTCCTTCCCGTCCCACCTCCCACTCCCGTCACCGTCAGTTTCCTCCTCCACCTACCTCCTGGACTGGTTCTCCGCCCGCCGCAAAACCCCTCTCCGCCCCTCCTTGAAAGACTTCGTCGCCACTCTCTCCCTCTCCTCCTCCCCCGCTTTAGCCTTCACTCCCCAAAACTCGACCCTCTCCCTCCCTCCATCTCTTTCTTGCAACAGCCGCCACCACCACCACATAGATCTCCTTTCCAACAACAACAATGGACGACTTCGACGACGACGGCGGTGTACAGCTGCTTCTCCTCCTCAGATCTCTACAAAAACAACTGCATCACCGTCCTCCGCCTCCCTGCCACCTCTCTCTTCAGCTCTCTCCCCGACGCCCTCACCTCCCTCCGTACCCTCAACCTCCGCCTCAACCACCCTCAGTCTTCTCCCTCTCTCAGTTCTGAAACCTCTACCTTCAGGGCAACCATTTCTCCGGCGCCGTCGATTTTCTCTCCCCACGCCCTAGTTAGACTGAATCTCGCCGCCAACAACTTCTCCGGTAAAATTCCCTCCGCTTTTAACAATCTGAGATTTGTGTGGTTGTAGTGGCGACGGTTCAAGAACAGGAGGTGGAAGAGAGAAGGAGAAAAGAGGGAGGGAGGAAGAGAAAGAGAACAGGAGGTGGAAGAGAGAAGAAGAAAAGAGGGAGGAAGGAAGAGAAGGAGAACAGCGGCGGTTTTTCTTTTTTCTTTTAGTGAGGTGGAATATAATTTTTTACTTATTATTTTTTTTAATTAAAATTTAATAAAACGACGTCGTTTTGCATATTCCGGCATCTACGCGTCATTTCCGGCCTCCACATAGGATTTAATTTGGGGGAAATTGGTGAACATGTGCAAAATCAGACAAAAAACAACGGTTATGTTTGCTGGGGAAAAAAATAAAACTCATGTGCAATTCACGATTTTGAAAAAAGGTTGATAAGTTACACGCCATTATCGCTAAAATATTTAGGTCTTGCAACTATAATATTATTTTTTAATAAATTAAATTACTACAATAATAGTAATTATTATTTTTTTTATAAGAATCCACAAATGAATAATAATAATAATAATAATAATAATAATAATAATAATAATAATAAAGCATTTAGGTCTTGCTATTATAATAAATTATGAACTCTTAAATATTATAATCAAGAATCGTTCATTCACGGACGAAAATAGCCGTCAATAATTTCTTCTTTTTTTTCATAAGTAAACAACATAATTTTGACGTAGAACCGTTCAATTTTCACGGGCTCGAAAACAATAGGTTCACAAAGAGACGAAGATGACCCACTCTGACATTTTTATTAATATCCTCTAATATAAAAAACAATATTATTCTTAATTTCATGAACATTCTTAATAATTCGTACAATTTAATTTCGATTACTCTTAACTTAATACTAATATAGAACCCTAAATTAAGGTATTAATAAAATTGGACTTAAAACTCCAGAACTGGTGCAAATATATCTATTCAAATACTTTAATATAAAAATAAAAAATGAATTACCAAGTGAAAAATTATTTTTTATTCTATGTGAAATATTGCAATTGTGATGTGCAACTAAAAATCGTGTTGAACTTTAGAAAAGTGTTAGAAGTTAATATTTTTAATATCGCTTTTCTAGCTAGTATTTTCCCCCTTTTCTAGTTCTTCCTCATCATCTCAGTTCATCCATGGCGGCTCTGTGTTCCTTGTTTCTTTCGATTTTTTTCCTCCAAATGTCAGCCCATATTTCTCTCTAATATCCGATTGACAACGTCGCAGTAGGGGCTGAGTTCGATGTCGACAATATAGGAACCATTGCCGATGATTTTGGCCTAAACCAGCTGGACAACATTGTCGACGTTGACCTTCGCCTGAACCAATTAGACAACAGTCGAATCAGTCCCTCTGCAAAAATCCCGGCGGCAATAATTAAAGAAAAAGCTAAAATATATAATTAAATGAATAAAATAAAGTTAATGATAAATTAATTATAATTAAAGAAAATGGTCGAACCAGTAGCGAACCAGTATTGATCCAGCTGATTTAATAGATACATTTTTTTGTATCCCTTTGCCAGATGTCATCCTTGATCCTTTCATTGCGACTCGCTTAGCACCGACTTCCCCAAATGTATATCACCAATTATAAAAGAGTGAATTCTTATAAAATTTGATTTGCCTAATATATCCTTATTATTATATTTATTTTAAGGGTAATAATAGTTTAAATCTATATTATATTTATTATTAATATTATTAATACATAATATAGTCCTACTCCTACTATAATTTTTTTTTAATTTAATAAGGCAACCCTTACTCCTATTATAATTCAACTTAATATATTAATTAATAATGTAGTCCTACATGTTCTATTACTGAAAAGTGAAATACAAAAGACACATACATTTTGATATCTCGAGATTACATTTTGAAATTTCTGTGTAATTTAATTTTTAATTTATAATTATTATATGATTTGATTATGAAGTACCTATAAGTCTGCAGTCATGATTATTATTATGAGAGTCAGAAATTAGTGGTTGATAAATTAATTTCATAGCTTTAAAGCATAATATCACACTACACCATAAAACTGAATGAAATATAGAGCATGGCTGATGTAATTGTATTTGATTTTGCATAGAAAATCTTTATCATAATTTCTCAAGTATTAAAATAAAAATAATAGTAAAAATTTAATATAAAATTTCGATGCTGACTACCCTGTACCCTACAATGAACGGGGTGCACTCGTAGTTCAAAATGAGTTCTTGGAGATTTGTAAGCAGTTTAGCATTTTGATTAGTGGAGAGATTATCTACGTAACTACTCACAAATGAACACTAGCACATTAATCTTTGATAAATATTTTCACAAATGAAAATATTTTCTTTTTTCTAACATCTACTTATAAATTCATTTCTTACTTAAATTATGAAGTATTTTTAACCACTATGGTTCATGAAGGGAGTATATAAATTAATTCCATAAATTTAAAAGCATCCCATAAAAACGACAAAATTGAATTTTTGGTAAAAATTGTGATTTTTGATGTAATTAAATCTATATTTATTGGTAAACACAATCTCAAATAAATTAAAGTTGAAATAGTACATGACAATTGATTTTTCATCTTATCATTGTAATACACTAAGCAATTAAATTTTAATTTTAAATAATTATGCATATATGTAAATATAATGGAAATTAAATATATGTACATATATACTAGACTTGAAAAAGAAAATAGAGGTAATTGAAAGAGTGAGAAATTAAAACTTGATACTTGGAACACTTAAAAATTGTTGTACTACTTATCATTATGTATTATAAAATTATTTAAATATATAGATACAAGAACCATTAAAGAGATTAAACATATATATTTTAGAATAATACTTTAATTTAATCATTCAAAGAACACAATATTTAGCATTTGTTTTTCTTTATTGTTAAAATTTTAATATTCAAAAAAAAAAAAAATTGGTTAATTGTAAATGAAAATCCAATCAAAGATTCTATTATAATAATTCTCTCACTTTCAAAGTACAAGTGGTTTGTGATTTAGAATTATTTTCACAAATAATATCGGGATAGCTTTTCTACATATGATTGGAATACCATAATGGGCGTTTTGATTCTTCTATGCAAGTACTAAGGTCGTTAATCATATTAATTAAATCATAATAGATCTTCTTTACCACCGTCATAAATTTTCTAAAATTGTACACAAAATAGAAGATATATTTAAATTATAGATGAATTTGCTTATTTTAAAGTCTACATAAAAATCTTTTTCTTTTTCTACATTTCCTATCGTTCTCACTGCCTCGAGTCCTTTAATTTATTTCTAATTTTCGTACTCGGTAAAAATATTAACATCAATTTGTTTTCTAATAAAATACACTAATGACAAAAGGGATTGAAATGAATAGGGTCATTACTTCCCCTCTTTTTATTAATTTTACTCATAAGATTAAAATATAAAGGTTTGTTTGCCATGCATGATCAGATGGCGAAGTTATATATTGATTTATGTTAAGTTTTTTTAGTACACATCTATATTGTAACAAAATTATGTTAATATTTATGTATTAATTATAACTTCTATTATTTATTGCTACTATATACTACCTCCGGTCTTCAAGTTTCTTCCTATCTTTCCTTTTCGGGACGGTCTCCAAGTTTCTTCCTACCTACTTTTGGACACTATCCCACAACAAATTATTATCTTTTACCCTTACTTTATCAACTTATTTACCTAAAATACCACATATGGCCCACCAATATCTCAATTGATTAATATATCACTACCCTTAATGTGGGACTCTTTCTCCACTCACAACATATTTAATCACTTTTTATCTACTTATAACTAATTCAACAACTTTTTCTTTAATACTCGTGCCACTTTTTCTTAGGAAAAGACTTGGGGACCGTAGGTAGTACCATTTATATAGTGTTCATTTTAACATGGGTAACCTTCGGATAATTTAAACAAATTTGAATTTGAAAAATGATTGATGGGGGATAGTAAACCTATTATCATTCCTATTTGCACCTACTTAATTATTGAAGTTAATAATGGTCAAAATTAATAACAATAATAATAATATATTACAATTTTTTTTATTTACAAATATATTTATATATATATATATATATATGATCAATGTAGAGACGCCAAACATGGTCCCATCCAACCGGACCTCGCACGTATTTTGTCGGGTCGGGCCATATTTTTGTAGATCACAATCACATACATTGTGTGTGTTCGAAAATAATAGTACAGTACTATGAAAAAAGTGTGCAGGCCGGCCTACACCAACATTAACAAAATGATGTATCATCGTAATTTAAGAACATGTATCGAATTTAAATAAAGAAAATATTGTTCATACTATTAATTACTACTAATACTCAAGCTTATGAATCGTGATCTTCTAATTACTGTAGTAGCTAGCTAGGTTGTTCTCAGTTTAAAAAATACTGTATTGATGTAGACTTACATATTTCACTCCGGTAGACAGCTAGCTTTATTAATTCAATAGTTAAGGATGTAATAACATATAATGTCCTTAATTAATTAATATGCTTTGGATTCTATAGTACGGATGACGAACGTCAGCTTTTCAGTTTCTCAACCTTGCATCACTTGGACTTTGCCTGCTCGTTACCAAACATTTACAGAGTTTTGGAAAATTTTGTTTCAAAATATAAAATCTTACATTACTCTGAAATTATTCCTCGAAAAAACTTCAAATGGAAAACGAACGCAAGTGAAACATTCGAAAAACTTGAAAGGGATACGTTGACTGTAAAGTGAGAAGATAACAACCTTTGATACGCATTTTCAAATTAAAGATGAAAATCAAATACGTGCAAAGTGAAAAATGACAGTAAAGTAGACGAACGATGCACCCTTTTTCATCTTCTTCTTCTTTATTTTTTCTTTTTCCTTTTTGGTTTCACACAAAAAGGGTATTTAAACAAGCCGGTTTTATTTTATTTTATTTTTATTTATTTTTTATTACAACATTTAAAATTTAAAGATCATTTCAAACATTAAGCACATTGCCGTTAAACTAATACACGCACACAAGATGTTACTTCTCATAAATATTTAGTATATATATACTAGATGTTATAGTAATTGTAAGAAAAGATAAGTTATAGGTTGAAAATGATGTATAAAATGGCGTGCGTAAAGTGTAAACCATATATATGTCACCTTTTTGTTTGTCGAGAACAACAAGGTTAATTCCAAACGAAACAAGAATCTTTGTCTTTGAATTTTTATTGAACTAATTCCAATAAATTTAAATATAGTACTTTCTCTGTCCCGTTTAATAAGTCTCATTTTATCATTTCGGGTGTCTCACTCAATAAGTTTCATTTCCTTATTTGGTAAAGATTAATACACTAACCTAGGTGAATAGTGTTGTTTACTATATTGTACAATGTTTTTCCACTCAATCGACTTTAACGTCCACAATAAAATACTACATTGATCACACTTTTAATCATCTAACTCTCTTTTTCTTAATGAAATAGGTTGTACGTAGTCTTGACTCCGCCCCAATGGTGGCACAATTGTGTGAAGCATTGCGCACTACGGTGACGTTGGGCCCGTTCCGATTGTAGAGATAGGTGATGCAGCTCCAAAAGGCGCCACGATCGGCCTGAGTTTCGTGCGTTACATGGACCCAAGATCGGGCCAACGCCTCCATCTCCACTTCTGAGTAGCCGTGTGGAGCCATCGATCACCGATTGAGAGTGAAGTGGAGAGCGTGGAGAGAATTGTGATTTGTGAGAGAGGTGTAAAAAAATGAGTGAATGTATTATAGATAAAAATTAAGAATTAAAATTAAAAAAAAAATTAACTATTGTGCAATCAGTAATCACCAATGAGTAATTGCCACAAGGCGACCGCATTTAGTTTTCCGCGATCGATTGCGGGATTCAGATGATCGCATATACGATCTTCCTGCAACGATCTCCCGGATCGCAAATGCAGTTATCGCGGTCAAATGACCGTTGTCGTGGATAGTCTTAGCAACCAACTTGTTCTAAAACTCGATATTAGATATTGATGCAGTCTTTGATTAGTGCAATTACTAATTAAGTAAATTAAAACAGTACTTATATTCGATATGAATCCAAACAAACATAAAATTAGTAAGTATACATTTTGCACCCTACATCACCTAATTAATTAATATTAATCATGACCCGGTTATAATGGAAACAAAGAAATTATAATGTCTCGGGCACGTTTATTAGAGTAATTAACATATTAATATGGATTGATAGATTTAAGCCCACAAAACGCCAAAAACATGTCAACCCAAAATTATTAGCACTCTTGTACTCGGAAATGATTTCATTTCCCACTAATGTGGTGGTGTGCACGTTAATCTCATTTTCTCATTTGTGAGGTTAAAAGATGAATATGAGAGAGAGAGAGGAACTAACAAATTCGAGATGATGTCTTGTGCAGCATATCGCATGGATCCTACGATCAGATTTGGTTCGGGTTGATCCGGTCATATCTTTTTCGATTTATTTTTTTTAAAATTTTAGTTTTTTTTTCCGGCTCCGCCTTCAGCTCCGATTTTACGGCGCCATTTTCGCTCTGATTACTAATATAAGGATAATCGTCGTGCAACAATTTGGATTTATTTGGCTCGCTCCGAGACCTTCAGCTCCTCTCGCTCAAATCTTGACCAAAGAAGAAGAGGCAAATAAAAAAACGAAGAGGCAAACAAAAAAAAAGAGGGCAAAAAAATCTGAAAATTTAAAAATAAGAAAAAAATCAAAAATCAAAAATAAAATAATAATATTAATAAGCGCATGCACTGCACACACCGTGTGTGCACCCAGATGCATACACTCCACGCGCTCCACGTGCAATTACATGGGGTGCGGCAAATCGCATTTGAGTTTGTGCGAACAAATTCAATGTTAGCTAGTGAATTACACAGATACTTATATGTGGCCGGGTCCAACTAAAGCTTTCATCTAATAAATAATAGGGCCAATTTTCTTGACAGTTCAACGGACTTAAAGCTTTCAGCAATGAAACTGGATGAAGAAGAATATATTTAATGGGCCTTTGATTATACAAAAAACTGTTTTCTTTTTTTTTTTTGGGATGAGAACATTTCACCAGTAAAATAACATTAGTGAATAATCTATGCAATAAAATGAAGGATGACAGAGATCAAATAACTATTTTATATGATCATATTGTAAAATTGAGTGTTTTACGAATTTAGATCTGTATCGTCAACCTATCTCACAGTGAAACTGCTTCACATGAAATTTGTACAATAAAACTTAACTTTAATTTAAGATAAGAAATAGCAACTGTGATAAAGAAAATTTTAGGAACTCAAATGGAAAGTAGAACTCTCATCAAAATAATGTTCCATCTGTTTCATTTCACAGTGCTCATTTGACTGGACACGAATACTAAGAAAATGTGTTGTTTATAATGAAGTTGAAAAAATAAAGTGACCCTTTTTTTCTTATATTTTTGTTAAATCAAATAGGAGAGAATGAGATTTGTAGCATAATATATAATTTATGAGTTATCATGGATTGCATATGTTGGAAAATTTATTAGTAAGAGTTTTGATGAATTCCAAAACCAACTGACCTCAACCGAGTAGATGTTGCCAGTTCCTAATGTTAGCTGTTAGGCTCGCTGTTTGAGCAATGTTAAGATTTTATCTTTACAGATCTCCAGCTGAAGACGGCAACATAACAACACTCGGATACAACCCCGGATGAAAGATCGGATGAGGAAAGAATTTACCTGATGACAGAGCTATGCCAAAAAGGGGAATGCTTTTTGACAGCTGAGAGTTCAAGCCAACTGTTCAGTTGGAACATCAGCTGTAATATGCCATCCGAGAAAGAGAATGTTTCAAGAAGGGGGAAGTTATAAAGAAGTCTCAACATGAAGTTCAAAGTCAGCTGAGAGTTCAACGGTTCAGACAGAACATCAGCTGAAGATCACTCAGATAAAGATCAAGATTTTCAACCGACTAACCGAGGTTAACTGTCAGAAAGGTTTGAATTTGAATTTCAAAAGGAAGTCACATGAGGGTTTGACCGTTCAGTCATTACCCCATTTGACCCAACACAAGGCTGTCTCAGATGGAAAGCAGAAGAGCACAGATGCCAAATCGGGAAAGTCTGCAGAGATGAGAGACAAGCCATCGCTTTCAACGATCAGAGATCAACAGCTCCTCCAACGGCTAGTTGATACTCTCCGCCTATAAATAAGAGGCATTCATTCATTCGAAATACAAGACACACACGCGAGAAGAAATCTGAGAGGAAAAAGAAAAGAGCAATATTCTTCACGAACTAAACTGAATCTCTTTGAACATCACTTGTTGAGAGTTCTAGAGTTAGATAGTTTTTGTGTCTTTAGATCGAACCTTGAGAACATCACTTAGTGAGAGTTCATAGAGAGTTAGATCACAGCTCACCTTCCGTTCGAGCTGTAAGTTGGAATCACATTTTTTTTCTTTCACCTGAAAAGGTCTAGGATCCTACTCTTCCTGCAATTGAGTAGTTAGGTCGTTTAGTACCCGCAAACTAAACTGTAAGGTTGATAAGTACCCGCAAACTTATCCATAACGGTTGCTCAGCCCGCGTAAGCTGAGTGGTTTGTCCAGAATAACTTGGACAGAGTTGTGTGGACTCACAACTCCTCTGTGGACGTAGGAGGGTTATCTCCGAACCACGTTAAATTCTGTGTGTCTGTGTTTATTTCTGTTCAGTTACTTATTGCATTTTCAACTGACCAAACTAACCGGCATACAAACTGCATATTTGCATATTCAACTGTTTTGGTTCATGACCAACCGAGCATAAAAGCGTGAGTTGTTTTTACGAGTATAATTTCCACCATATTCCGCACAGCACCACTCTCACAGCTGAGTTCTCTTACTCAGTTGTGATTTCAGCTGAGCCTTTCTTTACTCAGTTGAAGTGATTTTCGAGTGTTAAGTTTTCAAAGTTGAAAAATCCTAACTAATGTATTCCCCCCCCCATACACCAGTATCTCGTATCGGGACCATCAAGTGGTATCAGAGCAGTGGTTTAAAAGACTGCTGACTCTGTTTCACAAGGTGTGAATTCGAGAAATTTTCTTCAGTGGTCAACTGAACAGATCTTTTCACGCTAGTGCATATCTGCTTGCATTTTTGCTCTGTTGTTGTGTGCAGATGGACGTCAAGGACAAGATAGTAGTCATGTTCTCAGTAGTCAACTATACATCATGGAGAACACGGATGAAGAAGACCCTTCTGTCAAAGCATCACAGGATGCAACAAGTTCTCTCTTCCGGACCAATCGTCATTAAAGAAAGAATAGCTCGCACTCCTACAAATCCCAACGATGGGGATACTGTTATGGAGTTTGTGGAAAAGCAGCCGGAAGATTATACTCCAGAAGAAGCCAAGGTGAGCCAGTTAGACATCTGGGCTCAGAGCACAATAATGTCCACAGTTGGACAAGATTATCTGCCTTGGATAGAGGAGTGTGAGACTGCAAAAGAGATGTGGGACATCCTGGCATCGCTGAGTGAAGGAAGCGACGAGATGAAGGAAAACAAGTTCTCACATGCATGCCAAGACTTCGACAATTTTTGTCTGAAGACAGATGAAACAATTGATCAGCTAGAGCTCCGGTTTATGGACATCCTTAGAAGAATCCAGTCCATCCGGAGAGGAAAATACACACTAAGAGAAATCAATCTCAAGGTGTTGCAAGCTCTACCGGCTAAGTGGGATACTTTCACCAATATCCACGAGAGCCGAGCTGACCTTGGTGAAATGGGAACTCAAAGACTGTTCTCAATATTAAAGGGAAATGAGTATAAGGTGAACCGAAGAAGATCTCAGTCCTCGGTTCAGACGAGTCGACTTGAGGATATTGGTTCAGCCTCAAAGTCAGTTGCTCTCAGAGCTGACTACTCAAAATCGAGAACATCGAGGCCAACCAGATCGGCTGACACGACTGCAAAAGAGCCAAGCAGAGAGGAACTGCAACAGAACATAGCAGCTCTGTCAAAGAAGCTAGCCGACATGGACACTCGGTTCGGCAAATACAAACGATTCTATAAATCAAACCGAGCTCGAGATAGTTCAAAGTCTGTCACCAATGGTTGTTTTGAATGCAGCAAGGAAGGACACTTCAAAGCTGACTGTCCAGATCTATCGAAGAAAGAGAGAGATGCGTTAAGGGCCAAACAAGCTGGAAAGAACAAGGCCATGGTTGCAGAAGAAGCAGCTGACGATATGGATATCTTCACTGACACCGAAGATGAAGATGAGCTGACTTCTACCAACAACGTCATCAGTCAGGATCAATGCCTCATGGCACTTGGAACCGACCAAGATGATATTGAGGTACAATCTAATCCTGCTTAGTTAAATTCTTCCAATACTTCTAACATGCAGGATTCTCTGGACGAAGAGTTGGAACCCTCCTGGAGTGATTTTCAAGAACTCAGTGAGGAACTGCATCACCAATCGGTTGAGTTTAAGAGTCTTCAAGCTCAGTTCGCCAAACTTGAAGATTCCTTAACCGAAAAGGACGATCTGATCAAGAGCCAAACCGAGGAGATTGAGAATCTCAAGAGTCAACTGAACAAGGCTAAGACTCCAACAGATGAAGAGTTGATGAAACAGATTAAGGAGCAGCAAGATCAGTTGAAAAATCAAGAAGCTCAGATTGAACAGCTGATAAAGAAGTCAGATGGACAAACCGAGCAGATAACTGTCCTCGTCAAGGAGTTGCAAACTGAGAAGGACAATCTAATCAAGCTGTATCAGTCATCCAAGATCATAGAGAACCTTATCAGTTATAGCAGACAGATGGATGACGTGTCAGGATTTGGTTATGATGTTGTCAAGGATACTGGAATTCCACCAGCAACCTTCATCAAAGCCATAGCAGTCACAGCTGTCGAGCCAAACACAGCTGAGTCACCAGAAGCTAATTCAACCTCCACCTCTCAGCAAGTTCAACCGACCAATAGAATTACAACTGAGAAGGGAAAAGGAGTAGTAGATGTAGGACAAAATGTTCCATCTGTTGGGACATCAACCGAGGGGGAATGTTCCAAAAGTCAGAAGAGGAATCAGAGGCGTCGAAGGCATAACCGCAACCGAACTCAGAATCAGAATCGACCTCTGCATCAACCTCAAAGTCAACATCAGAAGAAATGGAACCGACCGCAGAACAGACAAGGGTTCAATCATCTGAATCAACAGCGGTTCCAACATCAGTTCGACCAAAGGTTCCAACCAAGTCAACCAATGAGGAACAGGTCGAACAACTGGAGATATTCATGCCATAATATGAATCATCAACAGGGCATGAACAGCTACAGACAACCCTCAGGGAGTTGGAATCAGAATCAGCCACAAAGATTCCAACATGGCGTCCGACCTCACAGACAAACTCAACAAGATAAGAATCGCCATCAAAACAGAGGGAAAGCCTCACCTCCTAAAGCTCAACATGGGAGAAATCCAACTCCTCCCAAGAAACAGAACATCTCTATTAACAAGAAGCCTAAGGATAAACGAGGTGTTGTTATAGTTGATGATGAAGGAAAAGTAATCTGGAATAATAAATCCATCCGAGTTTATAGGGAAAGCGACGCACAGTTCCAGGGAGAACTGGTTCTAACCCTCCAGGACCCAACTGAAATTGGGGACCTAAGCGAGTTTCTCTTTGCAAGTACAGGAGAAACAATTGAGGAAGAAGGAAGCGTCTACAACAAAATGGGTAATGGACAGTGGATGCTCGAAATACATGACGAATCTAAAGGATTTGCTTGGAAGTTTCGTGGAGAAAGAAGGTCCATCAGTTACTTTTGGTGATAACTCAAAAGGTTACACCAGAGGTTACGGTACCCTTGAAACCAATCATGTTTCAATTTCTAATGTCTCTTATGTTGATGGATTGAAGCATAACTTGCTCTCCACCAGCCAATTCTGTGATAATGGTTTCTCTGTCAAGTTTAATGCACAGGGTTGCAGGGTTAAAGATGTCGGATCAAAGCAGGTGATATTGTTGAGAAATCGATCACCAACAAGGAATGTCTACTACGCTGACTGGAACAGCAGCCTCCCTGACACCTTCATGTTATCAAAGAGCAGTTCGGATGTAAGCTGGCTGTGGCACAAAAGGCTCAACCATCTGAACTTCAAAACGATGAACCGATTCGCCGGACAAGAACATGCAAGAGGCATACCAAATCGAGTGTTTTCAACAACACACATCTGCAGTGCATGCCAGCTGGGAAAGCTCACTAGATCCTCCTTCCGGTTGAAGTCAACTCCTTCAACTGACCGAGTGTTACAGCTGATCCATATGGATCTCTTCGGGCCAGTTACACCAAAAAGCATGAACGGGAACGAATATACCCTGGTTGTAACTGATGACTACTCAAGGTATACGTGGACCATCTTCATGCTCCACAAGAGTGAAACCCGAGATGAGCTGCCCAAGCTGATGGATCGGATATCGAACCAACAAGAGATGAAGATCATGTCTATTCGATCAGATCGTGGAACGGAGTTTCTAAATGAAACTATCATCGAGTATTGCGAGAAGAATGGAATTACCCATCAGACATCAGCCGCGCGAACTCCGCAACAGAATGGAGTAGCTGAGCGAAGGAACAGAACGCTGAAGGATGCAGCCACATCCATGTTAGCGAGCTCAGCTCTGCCAAAGAAATTTTGGGCTGAAGCAATCAACACAGCATGCTATACTCAGAACCGGTCTCTTCTCACCAAGCGGTTGGGAAAGACACCCTACGAGCTGTGGAGACGCAGAAAGCCAGATATTTCTTATTTTCGCGTTTTTGGTTCTAAGTGTTATATTCACAATAATGGGAAGACTCAGTTGAAAACTTTTGATGCCAAAGCTTCGAAGGGCATATTTCTTGGATATGCTGCTCAGATCAAGGCATATAGATTTTTCAACAATAGCTCGCGTGTTGTGGAAATAACACCTCATATTAGTTTTGATGAATCTACCTTTGAGTGCTGGGAATAGGTTAAAGGACAACAAGCAGATCCAGCTGTTCCACCAGTTCTCACCAGATCGCAAGCTCTAAGGGAAAAGAACCGAGCTGAACCACTGGTTTGGGCAACTGAGGATGAGGATCCATACTCCTCTGAAGATGAATGCGAAGACCCCAGCTCATCCCAAGGGGGAACTTCAGCTGATGCTCCTCCAACTGCTTCAGCATCCGAAGCCCAACCGAGTCCGGTTCAAACTAATATCAATGTTGAGGATCCAGACTCAACAGCTGATCAATCACCAGCTCTGAAGACTCCAACTCAGATTTCAGAACAGCCACAGTTGGAAGAAGAAGGACGACGCAACCGAAGATGGTATGAAGTTCATTCCACTGACGACATCATCGGAGATCCAACCAAGGGTGTGCGTACAAGGAGCCGAGTTGCAAATCCTGAATCAACAGAGGAAGATTCCAACACTTATGCCCAATATGCTGAGGAGTTGGCAGTTCTAGAGGAGTTCGAGCAAGCTGGAGATGTTGCCATGATTTCTTGCTTTAGCTGATGTGCTAGAACCGAAGAATGTTGGGGAAGCTCTCAACTGTGTCCACTGGACAACAGCCATGCAAGAAGAACTGAATGAGTTTCTACGCAACTGTGTATGGGAGTTGGTAGAAAGACCAAATGGTGTCAAGGTGATTGGATTGAAGTGGATTTTCAAAAACAAGAGAGACGCCATTAGATTCATAGTGAGGAATAAGGCAAGGTTGGTAGCTCAAGGATACTGCCAACAAGAAGGAATCGACTTTGAAGAATCTTTCGCACCTGTTGCAAGGCTGGAAGCCATCCGAATCTTTCTAGCTTATGCCGCACATCACAAGTTCAAAGTGTATCAGATGGATGTGAACTGTGCATTCCTCAACGAAGATATCAAGGAAGATGTATATGTTGAACAGCCTCCTGGTTTTGAGACTGGAGATGGAAGAGTGTACAAGCTGAAGAAAGCCATCTATGGCTTAAAGCAAGCACCTAGAGCCTGGTATGACACTCTTTGTGGTTTTCTACTGAACTCGGGATTCAAACGAGGATCAGTTGACAAAACCCTGTTCACCATCAAAGTTGGAGAAGATATACTTGTTGTGCAAATCTACGTGGATGACATCATATTCGGTTCCAAGTCAGAGGAGCTGTGCAAGAAATTCTCAGATCTCATGAAGGAGAAGTTCGAGATGTCGATGATGGGTGAGATGAATTATTTCCTTGGGTTACAAGTAAAGCAGTCACCTGAAGAGATTTTCATCAATCAATCTAAGTATACAATGGAGCTCATCACCAAGTTCGGATTGCAAACAAGTAAAACCACAAGGATCCCGATGAATACTAACTGGAAGATTGAACCTGGAGCTGAGGGAAAGCTCGTAGATGCCAGCCAGTATAGAGGGATCATCGGTTCGCTGCTATACCTAACTGCCAGCCGACCAGACATATCATACGCAGTTGGAGTATGTGCTCGATTCCAAGTTCAACCAAGAGAAGCACACATGTTGGCAGCAAAGAACATCATCAAGTATCTGAAGGGAACTGTCAATGTTGGGTTGTGGTATCCAACTGACGACAATATCCAACTAACCGGATACTTAGATGCGGACCTACCCGGAGATCGGTTGGACAGGAAGTCTACTTCTGGACACTGTCAGTTCATGGGAAGCAAGCTAGTTTCATGGTTCTCCAAGAAACAAGCATGTGTTGCTACTTCTACAACCGAGTCAGAGTATATGGCTGCCGGAAGCTGTTGCATGCAAGTGTTGTGGCTGAAGCAACAGCTGAGAGACTATGAAGTCGCAACTGGACAGGTTCCAATTCATTGTGATAGCTCGAGTGCCATAACTATCTCTCTGAATCCTGTTCACCACTCTCGGACAAAGCATATCGACATTCGTCATCATTTTATCCGAGATCATATTGAGAAGAAGGATGTGTCCATGGAGAAGATCCCAACTGAGATTCAGAGAGCTGACATTTTCACCAAACCTCTTCCTGAAGTCCGGTTCAAGATGTTATGTGATCTTCTTGGACTATTGGATCCATCAGATGAAGAGTCATCCGAGCTGAAGAGTCATCCGAGCTAGAGAGGATCCATCCGAGCTGAAGAGTCATCCGAGCTGATGAGGATCCATCCGAGCTGAAGAGTCAGATATCCATTTGAGGGGGAAGCTCAGATAAAGGGGGAATTTCAGATGCGGATTGCCAACCGAAGACATCAAACGTCAGCTGAACAGACGAACTCGAGTCAGCTGATGGTATGCGGCAACTGAGGAACTCAACTGATGAACACAGCTGATTCAGACATCAGCTGGCAGGTATCATTTATGACTGAAGGTGTTATGATATTAAATGAGAATGTTTGAAATAAATTCAAACATTCCTGAACATGTCAGCTAAACTAAACAAGCCATCATATCGCATTTAATGTAAAGTCTGGCTTAACTCCTATAGCCTTACTTTATAGTGCGACTGGGCTGACACCTTAAACTATTCACCTTCTCACTCGCGCGCGTGGAGCGTCAGTCAAAATTACCCAACAGTCGCGTAATCTCAGCCGTTGATGAATTCGCGCCATTTAACCCTAGCCGTTGATCTCATCCGAGTCAAATACCTTTATAAGGCGGCAAATCAGAAAGTGATCCTTACCTTCTCTTTTCGTGCATATCTTTACTAACTATTCATCATCTTCTCCGAATTTGTCTCACCATTTTCAATAACATAGTTCTTTCTTCTTTGCATATATATATTCTACTCTAAAATGGCACCCAAGACAAAAGCTTCAAAGATGGTATCTGCCGAACCCGCTACATTCCAGGAATCCTTCGACATGATGATGTCGAAGATTCACTTCGAACAGATTCTTTCCAGAGCAGCTCTGACCTCGCCGGAACTCGCTCCCGTCGTCACCATTCTTTCCGACCACAGTCTGCTCGACTGGGCAACCCTCTCTCCATCCAAGCTGCTCAGAAAACAGGTCGCCCACTTCTACAGGAATCTGCAACGCGATGCAGAACTCGGGCTTGTCACGACCATCCCGTGCAAGCAACGAAACAGCACTTCCCGTTCGATGGAAGACACCGCCGTCGAAATCAGAGTGTCCAAGGAACTGGAGAAGATCATCCCCAGAAATCGGGAAGCTATAGACGTAATGGGGAACTTCTCAGACAAAGATGCAGATGCATTTCTGCAGACAATCCTCCTTGTCCCCGAACCTCTGAAGGGGAGTATGCAGAGGACCAAACTGAAGCCGGAGCACCGACTTCTTTTTGACGTCATTTCAAAGTGCGCCTTCGCGTACAGAGGAGCGTTCGGTGATATTAGCAGACCGAAGCTCAAACAGTAGAAGGCCCTGGAGGAACAACACAAGATTGACTGGCTGGGCTACATTGAAAGCCAGCTGTAGGCGGAGAAGCTGAAGATCTCCGAATCGGTAGCTGAGTCTGGAAAGCAACTGTTGAGTGTCAAGGGCACACTCAACTTCGGCACAAAAATTTCAGCCCTGATCCTCCAAGCAACCAAGGGACAAAAGCTGACGTGGGAAGGGAGTGAGGACCCTCCGTTCAGCAAGCTGATGCTGTTCCCAACAGCCAAAAAGGCTAGGGATGTTGTGGAAGCAGTGTACACTCCCAAGGGAGCATCGAAGCCAGCTGTGGAGATGGATCCAGCAGCTCGCCGCCCATCAAGGTCCATGCCTGCGAAGCGCCAGTTGGAGGAGGTGGCTGAAGAAGCTGAAGAAGAAGAAGAAGAAGAAGAAGAAGAAGAAGAAGAAGAAGAAGAAGAGGTGGAGCCCCTCAAGAAAAAGCCCAGGATCAAGATCATACAGCCAGCAGCTCAACCGGCTACATCTGGCCCCGTGGTGGAGACACCAGCTGAGAAATCAACCGAATCTAGCCATTCGGTTGACGTAGCTGCGTTCGTCATTCAACCCCGCCCACAAGAAAAGATGGCTGAAGGGGTGGAGATCCACGTGGAGGAATCCAGCTCCTCCTCAGATGACTCTTTTTCATCTGAAGAGTCCCACGACAGTCCAATGACTGGAGCTGATGCCAGCCAGGAAATTCCACCTGTTTCTGAGGAAACAATTGAGCCAGCCCACTCACCACCCAAAGAGGATCCAGTTCTCTCAACTGGTCTTCAGTCAGATACCCCGAGCCTCTCGCTCGATGCCAACGTTGAGACCGTTCCTTTGGCCAACGTTGATGACACCCTTGAACCCATATCCTTCGAAATCGACCCACCCCCAATTGATGAAGAAGCCAACCGCCAAGCGATCTTGGCTGAGTATGAAGGCCGACTGGACTACTGCTTTCGCAAACTGATCGGCATGTTCCCCGAGGCAAGCTCAATGCCCATCTTTGCCATGTTCGGGACGGAACTGCTCTATCAATTCAACGTCATTTTCAGCTATTGGTACGTCAAGGAGGAAACCCTCAGGATCCATGGTTGGGACAGGTTGAAGGTTGAATAATCCAACCTGAGGGTGTATTTCGACTACCAGAACCTGGAGGTTGCCTACAACCAGAAGGTGGCTGTGCTCCGTCGACGCCTGGATAAGAGTCAACAAGAAGGGACAGACACCAGGGAGCTGTGCGACAATCTTGGAGCTGTACAATTTCTGGATCATATGTTGGCCAAGAATGCCAACCATATGGAGGATGTCGACACAGTTGAAGAGGCGGCCAAGAGGGAAGAAGATAAGCTGAAACATTACCTGGCCAGCCGAACAGCCCTGGTTGTCGTGGACCCAACAGCTAAGACACAACAACAACAACTGTCTGTACCCTCTGATCAGCCAGCTCACTCCACCGATGCTATCTGTGAGCTAATCACTGAGAGGGTCAACCAGCTGAGGCAGGAGCTGTTGTCCAAAATCAACCACAACAAGGAAGAGGAAGCTGCCAAGAGGAATCAGCTGATGGAAGAAAACGCTTCCTTGAAGAATCAGCTGGAACAACTCTCCTCCTCCCTTCAGCAAAAGCTCGAAGACCTCTCCTCTTCTACCAGCTCGGAGGTCAAGGATCTGAAGAAGGCGGTTCAAGGACTCAGCTCGGACTTCAACGTCTTCAAGTCCGTTGCTGAATCTGATCTGGCAAAGTCTCAGCAGACACAGGACCAGGAGTGGATGTCTCAGTTCGTCAATTTTCGAGCTGAGTTCGTCACCCTTCACAAAGATGTCTCTGCGACCTTTGCAGCCTTGAAGAAAGCCGAGCAGGAACGCCAGGACCTGGAGCTGGCAAAGAAGGTGGAAGAGAGGGATGCTGTGGACGAACTCTTCTCCCAAGTTCAACAAGCTGAGGCCAAGCTGACCTCCTTGGATGGCTCAGTTGCCACCCTTTTGGATGATGCCAAAAAGGGGGAAGGAAAGGAGCCAGCAGCTGTTGCTGGACAGGGGAAAGGAGTTCACGAGCAGAGGGAAGAAGGAGTGCCAGCTGAACCTCAAAGGGAAGAAGCTGAAGGTTCTTAGCCGAAGGAGTCGGAAGAGCAGGAACTGGAAGTCTCCCACAACCTCGTAGCCGAGCTTACAGCCGAGGATGACGATCTTGACGGGATCTTTGTTGAAGATTGCATCGTAGCTGCAAAAGCTATGGGGGAGTCGAAGGAGAAATATTTGAATCCCTCTTGGATTAAAAAGTTCGCTGCTGATCAGGCCAAGAAGGTGGCTAAGTTCGAGAAGGAACTGGCCAAGATTGAGAAGAATGTAGACAGAAATAAAGCCAGCCGGAGCGTGCGAAGAATAAACAAGCACCAGATGAAGGCTGAGGCTAGGAAGAAGACGCAGCAGCTGCAGAAGAATGCCCCGCTCCCGTCACGGTTCCCACACATTGACAAGTGGATAAACGCTGAGTGGAACGATGACTGGGAGCAGTTCAAGCACGAGTTCATAAATGATTTTTACTACAGGAAGGTCTACTCAACTGAAGACCCAAGGCAAGCCTTCAAGGAAGCGTTGTGGGAGCTCAGATCTAGAGACCCTGGAATGTTCAGACAGTTCCAGCGAGCTATGCTGAAAGCTCAGCTCGATCCCAACACCGTTCCAGTTCCGCAGAAGCTCAGATATCGCCCTCAGATGATCAAGGGCACAAGCACTCCGAACAAAAATGCGATCATGGCTGAGGCGAGACAAGTCTGCAAGGAACATGGTGTCAACACTGGGATCGAGTCAGCTGCGAAGAAAGAGATCTTTGACCGTATCTTCAGCAAGTATGGTCAACAGTATTTTTTAGCTGATAGTTTTTGAGCTAATGTAGTTTTTGGAGCAATTGATGTATCTTTAAATATTTTTTACTTATTACTGTAATCATCAGTTGTAATGAAAACTTCAAGTATATATACGATTCAACTTGACGCACAATATCTCATTGTCCAAGCCATAAATCGCAGTATTTTTTAAATACCATGTTATAACTGTGTTAACCCTTTGATGTTTTATCTTATAGACTGTCTAAAATTTCAGCTGAGATTTTAGATAAGTTAGTGAGGTTTAGATCAGTAGTGGTTTCAAGTTGTAAGTGGTTTTGGCATCATCAAAAAGGGGAAATTGTTGGGAAATTTATTAGTAAGAGTTTTGATGAATTCCAAAATCAACTGACCCCAACCGAGTAGATGTTGCCAGTTCCTAATGTTAGCTGTTAGGCTCGCTGTTTGAGCAATGTTAAGATTTTATCTTTACAGATCTCCAGCTGAAGACGGCAACATAACAACACTCGGATACAACCCCGGATGAAAGATCGGATGAGGAACATCAGTTACAAGACTTTGCCTGATGAGAGAGCTATGCCAAAAAGGGGAATGCTTTTTGACAGCTGAGAGTTCAAGCCAACTGTTCAGTTGGAACATCAGCTGTAGTATGCCATCCGAGAAAGAGAATGTTTCAAGAAGGGGGAAGTTATAAAGAAGTCTCAACATGAAGTTCAAAGTCAGCTGAGAGTTCAACGGTTCAGACAGAACATCAGCTGAAGACCACTCAGATAAAGATCAAGATTTTCAACCGACTAACCGAGGTTGACTGTCAGAAAGGTTTGAATTTGAATTTCAAAAGAATGTCACATGAGGGTTTGACCGTTCAGTCATTACCCCATTTGGCCCAACACAAGGCTGTCTCAGATGGAAAGCAGAAGAGCACAGATGCCAAATCGGGAAAGTCTGCAGAGATGAGAGACAAGCCATCGCTTTCAACGATCAGAGATCAACAGCTCCTCCAACGGCTAGTTGATACTCTCCGCCTATAAATAAGAGGCATTCATTCATTCGAAATACAAGACACACGCGCGAGAAGAAATCTGAGAGGAAAAAGAAAAGAGCAATATTCTTCACGAACTAAACTGAATCTCTTAGAACATCACTTGTTGAGAGTTCTAGAGTTAGATAGTTTTTATGTCTTTAGATCGAACCTTGAGAACATCACTTAGTGAGAGTTCATAGAGAGTTAGATCACAGCTCACCTTCCGTTCGAGCTGTAAGTTGGAATCACATTTTTTTTTCTTTCACCTGAAAAGGTCTAGGACCCTACTCTTCCTGCAACTGAGTAGTTAGGTCGTTTAGTACCCGTAAACTAAACTGTAAGGTTGATAAGTACCCGCAAACTTATCCATAACGGTTGCTCAGCCCGCGTAAGCTGAGTGGTTTGTCCAGAAGAACTTGGACAGAGTTGTGTGGACTCACAACTCCCCGTGGACGTAGGAGGGTTATCTCCGAACCACGTTAAATTCTGTGTGTCTGTGTTTATTTCTGTTCAGTTACTTATTGCATTTTCAACTGACCAAACTAACCGGCATACAAACTGCATATTTGCATATTCAACTGTTTTAGTTCATGACCAACCGAGCATAAAAGCGTGAGTTGTTTTTACGAGTATAATTTCCACCAAATTCCGCACAGCACCACTCTCACAGCTGAGTTCTCTTACTTAGTTGTGATTTCAGCTGAGCCTTTCTTTACTCAGTTGAAGTGATTTTCGAGTGTTAAGTTTTCAAAGTTGAAAAATCCTAACTGGTGTATTCCCCCCCCCCCATACACCAGTATCTCGTATCGGGACCATCAACATATTATTGCTATGTCTTCATATTAGAAAATAAGTATAATGGACAAAATATGTAGGGATAATTATTTGTAAAATTCAAACCTTTTGACGAATTTGAGAATTGTAAACGAGCTTTTTTTTTCACACAACAAACATAACCTGCCGTTTTTTTTTCTTTTGATTTTGCTCCCGATCACCGGTTTTTCCCAAATTAAATCTTACATGGAGGTCGGAAATGACACGTTGGAAGCCGGAGTAAAGAAAACGACATCGTTTTGATAACTTTAACTTAAAAATTTAAAAATTAAACACATCATATGCCAACTCATTTTATAAAAAAAATAAAAAAAAATAAAAAACAAAGAAAATCCTTCTCTCTCCCTATCTTTCTTGTTCTCCTTCTCTCTCTTCCTCCATCAAATTTTCAAGTGAAATAGAACCTCCAACAAGGTGTGACATCGTAAGATTTTCCGATCAATTTTCCAAGAACCCAAGCAACAAGCTAATTGTAACATAACCACCCGAGTGAAAATGACCCACTCCGGGAAAAAAACAGTAGCCTCCGGGTAACCGAACAATTCATCAATGGGGTAAATCATTCTTGCCACACGCAATGTCGCTGCTACTAGAGCAACATGAACAACAAGGGAGTGGGGATGAGGCGAAACAAAGCTTAATGAAATACATACCTCTACAACCAATAACATCAAGGGATTTCATCGAGGCCCAAATAGCAATTGAACGCAGGAAAAATTATACCCAATTTGTGATGAAATAGGAGCACCAATACCCACTGAGGGTCATGCAACAAGAGGGAAAGCTAGAGCTCCAAAATCTGCCGGCGATAGAAACTAGGGCACGCGACGGCGCCGCCCAAAATCCTTCAAAAATTTGTGACACCCCCACCAATTGACTCGTGCTGATGTGGGGAAGAAGGTAATGAGGTCGGATTTTGAATTTATTGGTTGGAAAAGAGGGTGGTGGCGCTCAAGTGGTTGGCCATTATAGCCCCCTAAGTCGACGAAAATGATGGAAATCACCAGCAATTGATTCGCCCAAAGATGGGGAAGATGAATCTGAGAATAATGGCTGGATTTGATGAAGAAAAATTGTGATTTTAATGATTTTTAAGTGTTACAAAGGAATGAAGGAAGAAAGTGAAAAATGGGAACTAGAGAGAAGACGAAGAACCTAATTCTAGAGAGAGAAACTCTAACCCATTATTCCCTCCCCTAAGTCCAACAAACCCCGACCTTGTGGAAGGGGGTGGAAGAGAGTCAGCGGTGATGGCGGAGAAAATAAAGAAAAGGGGAGGAAGAGAGAAAGAGAACAAGAGAGGGAAGAAGAATTTTTTTGAATTTTGAATTTTTTTTTATTTTTTTATACAATGAGTTAGAACATAATATGGTTATTTTTTATTTTTTAAGTTCAATTTTATCAAACGACGTCGTTTTTTGTACTCCGGCGTCCAACGTGTCATTTTTGGCCTCTACGTAGGATTTAATTTGGGAAAAAACGGTGATCGAAAAAAAAACGGTAGGTTAGATTTGTTGTGCGGGAAAAAAAATCTTATGTACAATTCCCAAATTCGTCAAAAGGCTTGAATTTTACAAACAATTATCCCAAATATATATATATATATAGGAAGAAGATCATATGTAAATTCATTTTCCCGTAAGAAATGAGAAGTAATCTGGACCATTAATCTTTATAGATCTACGATTGAGATTGATCGATGCATTATAATTGAACACAGAATGCATTATCATAACAATGCATTGTAGTAATGCAAAAATGCATTATTATGAGGATGAATTGTAATAATACACAAAATACATTATTTTAATATATAAAATGCATTATTTTATTTTTTACGGAAAAAATATTTTATATCGGAACCGACCCCTATATATAATTATGTATATAGCTGGTGAAATAGTTTGCTTATTGACAAAAACTTGGGTGCATATTCTCTACCGTGCAACACCCGACCCATTTGACCCGACCCGCCCCGTTTGACCCGGGGTTGACCCGGTCAAACCCCCCTTTGACCAATTTTTTTTTTTTCCAGTTTTTTTTTTTCCATTTTTTTTTTGTTTGCCGCTTCTTCTATGGTCAAGATGCGAGCGAGGGGAGCCGAAGGCCTCGGAGCGAGCCGTAAAAGTTCAAAATGTTGTCCGCCGATTATCCTTATTTTAGTAATCGGAGCGAAGGCGGAGCCGTAAAATCGGAACCGAAGGCTCCGTCGAGAAAAAAAAAAAAATTGAAAATATTAAAAAAAAAATCTGGAAAAAAAAAAAAAAAAACTATAGCGCGTGAGACCCACGCACGGCGCGTGGATCTCACGCGCGGATCAAATTGGGTGCGTGGGCGGGGCGGGTGCCCATCTGCACCGTGGAAGTCTCCACAGGAGACTCAATCTTGGTTATTTGATTAGGAGAAGAGGAGGAGACGATGTAATGAAGAAGGTGCGGCAAAAATCACGTGTTTGTTGAGTGAGATTGCATTTGCGCGTGACTCGCAGAATAAAATCCAGAGTTGTTGATCTCTTACACCATTTCGATACTCCTCCTTCCTTTTTCCTTTTCAAACAACCATCCAACATTTCATATCATAACTACTTTGACTCTCTCTCTCTTTCTCTCTCTCTCTCTCTCTCTCAACAACACACCAACACCAACACCAACCGGCATCAATTTTCGCGTTGAAGTCAATTTTTAACACCAGCCACCACTATGTCATGTTCTTCAATCTAAACCCTACACGAGTTATTTTATTATTACGACATTCAAATATAATAAAATAACACATAGTAAACATTCATGCACATATCCATGCCCTGTCAAAAAAATTCTACAATCGCACTATTGTGCCTTTAGACCAAGCAATCCATATCTGAGTATGAAAACCAACATTTCCCATTTTAACACAAGCAATATTCTTCACACTTGGTTTTTTAGAGAGAGAGAGAGCGGGGGGGGGGGGGGGGGGGGGGGGGGGGGTGGAATTGTGGAGAAATTTCGGACCACAACCAACCCACTATAATTTTTGCACTTCAGAGAAACAGAGGACCACAAGGCAAATTCAAGCATTGTCTTCAAAGATTGGCATGAGAAAATTTAATTTAATTTAATTAAATAAAAAAAAAAACAAAGCTCTAATTTAAGTCACTACACATACTGACAAAATTAGAGCAATTTCCCAAACAAAAAAATACAAAGACATGTAGGTTGCCATCAAAAGACAAGCACGTATGCAAATTATAGAGACTGATTAGAGTTATAAATGAGCAACCAAACAAAACCCAACTTGGAACTTGGCTACCTGACCATCCGATTCGCTTATATTATCGACTCCAAAACTACCTAATAAGTTGATTAAATGTTTACCCACAAACATTGTACTAGTATGTACAAGTTCCAAAAGTCATCTTGTTTTTTCAGATTTTATTGATGACTATGGTGGCTTTCTACTTCCATCACTCCTACTCCACTTTACCTGCTGCTTCAGCTAATGCTCCATAGCAACCTCCCAAATAAAATAAAATAAAATAAAATAAAACAAAACAAAACAAAACAAAACAAAACAAAACGAGCATCACGCGCCTCCGCCTACCACATTGTATAGCCCCAAACCTAAAGGATCATTAGAGAAGATAATGTAGATGAGAGGATATACAAACTTCATGCTTCTGCCTTGGGCTGTGATTCCGAGCTTAAGATTGTGCCCTCGCCGTCAATGGATGATAGAGGAAGCTTGCACCTCCGACTCATCTTCTTCACTTCCTCACTAGAGTAGATGCAAATCTTTTTAGCCATCTTACAGAATTCCCTGCAATTTTTTTTTTTTTTTTTTTTTTTTGAAATGTCATACTAATACTATAAATCATTTACAAGAAAAATTTTGAACTACTTACTGCCAAGGGTCATCGCCCACAAGCATCATATCTCCCTCATTGTCGGTGTAAACCACCTCCCATTTGTCACGAGGACGAAGCTCTCCCTTGATATGAAACATACTCTCCAGTTCCACGATAAGATCATCGTAGCCACGGAAAGCAGACAAGTCCACACCTCGTCCAACAGCAATTCCTTGCATTTGAACCTAATGGAATATGTAAAAATCGTCACAACTGAAAAACTAGAATGCAGTTTTAGCACTTGTTTAATAAAGGAGAAGTAACCTTGATCCGAGTTCTTGAAGACGAAGCAAAACCCTGCTGTCCTTGAAAATCACTCGGAGGGGCTTCCATTATTTCCTTTGATGAAGCCAAGAGTTTCCCGTCAGTTTCAGGCCTCTCACAGTCTGGAATAGTGCTTTGACGAGATACGGATACGGGCACTTCCTTTTCCAACGGAGAGGGGATTGTGCTTGAGTTGTTCCTCAAATCAAAGCCAAATAAGCGGCATGCAGGGGCGATTTCTGACTTTTTTATGGGGTTAAGCTGGTCTAGACAATTACTTACCCTTGATGAGACAGGAGAGTGATAATTAGGAAGAGCAGACTGTAACAAGACATTTTTATTCTCGTCCGTAGATTCTCGAAACAAGCTCAGAGAGCCATTCACATTTGATAGAGATGGCCATACTCCACCAGATTGTGGTGCAGAACTTGGGAGGCTGCCATGATGATCTTTTTGCTTAGGAGGCCAAAAGACTTGCTTTTCGCCGTCGTTAATACTAGTTAGGTGGCTCAATTCGAGGGACGTGGTTGATTTTGGATACCGGATAGGAGATGCAGCAGAAGCAGTAGTAGTATCTGCAACAATATCAGGTCTCACCAGTCAACAACAGGTGTCAACTGTCAACTAACGTCGAATTACGACGAAAACATGTAATGTTCAATACCGGTAAGAGGTAGATCAAGAGGTCGAGGCCTTTTAATTTTCATAGCTGGCTGCGATGCATCAACAGAAGCCGAAGCTACAAAGGGCTCGATTTCCCATGGCGAGACTCTATCCGGCCGCATTATACTTGCTGGTTCGTCCCATTGCACCTGATGGGGCCAATGATTGACAAATTTATACTCAAATATGTAACAAGCTATGATTTTAAAATAAATATTTACCTTGAGCGAACGCCATGCAGATTCAGTCCACTGTGAAGAGAAGTCTCCGAATCCAACAATAGTACCCGTGAACCTGAAAAAGAAATAAGTTTAGTACCGTTGATAGTTGAGGCATTATTAAGCTACTACGCGATGAAGTAACAACAAAATAGGCTAAGAAGAAGTAAAGAACCTTCTCTCGGGTGAATCTTCTCCTTCAAACCTCATTTTGAAACGCATGCCAACGGTAAATCCATGTTGCATAGCCTCTAGGTACTTGTTTAGCCCAATAATAAATTGACTTGTCCTGGTTGTAAAGTAGACGAGAGGGAGCAAAAACTTCAGAAAAATGCAGCAGATTGATCGAAATTGAAGTATGTAAGAAAGAAATACCGTGGCTTGTAGTACACTACGAATAAGGTTTGCGTTGTAATAGCATGTGATGCAGTTGCAAGCACACCAAGATGCATGCTTTGGCTGGAAATGACAGAGGGTGGCATAGAGCTTTGTTGTCGGGCAAGGTGGCGTACCCCAACGCGTAACTCCCCATTTTCACCCCTGTAATTCAGAGTTTTGATTCACAATATTTGATAGGCAGACAATGAATGGAAATAAAATAAAAAATACCTCAAGAAAACAAAACAATCACCAGCAACCAATCTCTTCGAGGTCACAAATGTACTCCATCCAGTTGTAAGTAAGTGTCTCCTCGGTTGACCTGATGATAAGCAACGAGTTTTTTTTCAGAACATAACGTGACTAGCTCCAACCACGACGTTTAGCATCAAATTCAGAACATGGAAAACCATAGAGATTAAAATGCAAGTGAACGTGTGAGACTTTTACCTCTGAATATGTGCTTGAAACGCCACTCGTATCCATGCAGATCTTTGGCAACTAAATCCTGGGTTGGGGTTGGTTGAGTCATATCCTAGAAACCAGACATATATCAACAAATATTAGTAATTGGCTTTTAGTTTTATGATAAGAGTAAGAATGTCAGAAAACAATGAAGAACATAAGAAAACTTTCACTTCAAATTCTTTTCATTCTTATCTTAGGGCTGCTGTAAATAAATTTCCTTTCATAAATCGTTCCAAACTCATATACTAATTAATAAAAAGGCGAAGAATCACTCACTAATGGTGGGAGGCATTCATTTGCATGCTTCCGGAGGACAGAGAAACCACCATGAGTGCTTGTATCAGATGCTGTCAAAATCTTGCAAAAAGACTGAACAGCCGGCTTGGGTGGATCAGGCGGTGACGGGTCCAGGCTCGTGGGCTCCGTTTGCTACAAGAATACAATTGCAATATCCACAGACGTTACATTTACAATAAATTCAAGAACAAGCAACTTGATAGCTGCATAATTCCATCTCATACTGAAAACTTAGTTATCTATAAGCATAACAAAGTGCTTACATCTGGTTCGGGATGTAAAGTGATCTGGGCATAAACTTCATCTGTTTCTGGCTCAGCCTATAAATTCGAACCATCAAAAAGAGATGCAATTATGAGACAGAAGTGAAGAAGAAAAAGAAACCAACAGAAATAAATATGCAGAAACAATACCAGTAACTGAATGTAAACAACATGACAAAGGATCTTCGGAGGTAGATTGAAGCGAGGGATATGTTGATTCAGTCCTTGATTGGTTGATGCCTCTAACTGTAGATTAAAATACACTCGTAAACCAAACTGCAGCGAAATATTCGGAGACGGGTCTAGGGAAGCTTACTTGCTCCATGTGACCTTGAGGGAAGTAGTAAACTCTTTCTCCCATACAAGGAACTTCCACCAAAGGTCCTGCACATGCCTTCCATAGTTCTGTGTACAGATCATCACTACTTCCCACACCTACCAAAACATCAATCAATGTAAGTCCAAGAATCCCCAATTTCTAATAATCAAAATTCAAAGATCCTTTTATCAATTTAATTAATGTTTTCTTATTCAATTCTTAAGACAAGACCAAACCAGAACCAAATTTCAAGAACATGGAGCACTTTCAACTTCAAAGCCAAACATACTAACATAGAGAATTACAAAAGGGTTAAAGCTCTGCATGAACATTGAAAACTGAATAAAACAACAAAAGATAAACTGAAACATGGTGAAAATTTTCCTCCCAAATTCCAAATTTCCCAATAATCAACCACAGGCAGCAGTTGAGAGGCAAAACTTTATCAAAAAAACCATTTGAAAAAGAAAATTAAGAAGGGAAAGAAATTGACAGAAACCAAACCAACCCAGAATCAATATTATGCTAACGTTGATGCATAATTCCAAGCCTTTCTTGTTTGGTATGGAGGGGAAAAGAAAAATCATAATTCCAAAAACCCAAAAAAGATAAACATTTTCCTCACCTCCTTCATGAGAAGCTCCTCTTATCAGGCTATCAGCATGCGCCATTCAGAGCTCACAGAACAGAGCAAAAGCACCAAAAATAGAAATTGGAAAGGAAAGGAAAAAAGGGGCCTCTCAATATTCAACTAGTGATATATAAACAGAGATCAACAAAAATAAACAAAAGCTTGAGCCTTGAGAAAGAAAGAAGCCTCCTTTCTCATACTTCAAACTACCCCGTATAACATCATAATCAGTAATCAAAACAAAACTCACCCGTTATTATACATCCCTATTCACATACAGAGACCCCTTTATGAACCCCCTTTTCCATGCATCCCTCTTTCTCTCTCTCTCTCTCTCTCTCTCTCCCCCCTTAAATGTGTGTGCGCAGGTCTGTCTAACAGCTTTGGAGGGGTGTAACAAATGCTATGTGTGTGTTTTTGTGTGTAATGGATGCAGGAATTCAGCTCATTTTCTCTCACTTTTCAGTTACAAAACCGCTCGTTGCTTTTGTCTCTTCAGTAACCAATACCACAACCACAAGCCTTTTCTTTTTCCTCACAGCATTTATTTCAAAAATCTCTCTTTTTTTTCTCTCTCTCTTTTCCTTTTTTCTCTCTCACAACGCCACCTGAATCAAACGTTACCAAATCTCAAAACCCCCTCTCTCCTCTCTGTCTCTCTATACGTACATGATACACACAAAATAAATTTTCTCCTCCCACTACTTTCTTGCTGCAATCTTCTTGACAATAAATCAGATTTCGTGCACTTTATTAGCACCCTTTCCTTGAGTTAATTCTTAACCCGAGTTGACTTGTGGATGATTAGCATTACATGTTTCTTTATTTTTTTAATATTGTAATAAAAAGTTGAAGAAAAGCATGGGAATCTTCATTAAAATACGTCGTACGTGAATAAAATACAATTACTATCACGTTATTGGTAATAATAATATTCATACTGCTGCATAGCCTGGTTTTTTACTTTTATGCTCTGTTTAAACTTCAAATTTTTCAAGAATCCCATAAAAGTTTCTTTCTTTTTTGCTTTTAAGGGGAAGCTGTACAAATATATTCACACACTCACACACGTATATATTTCTCAGTCTCCCATTAATGTTTTCCTCCACCACATGTTCTTTTCTATTTTCTTTATTTATTTATTCTCTTTTTCTTTTTCCTTTCTTTGTTTTTGGTGCAGAAGTCATTTTTTATTTTTATTTTTATTTTTTTGAAAAGGGAATAGTATTCACTTTTGTTGGCAACTTGCCATTACTACAACCTCCACAAGAATACAAGAATCACAAAAGTTTTTTTTTTTTTTTTTTTTTTTTTTTTTTTTTTTTTTTTTTTTTTTTAGATAACTTAAAATCAAGAAAAATATGACTAAATGTGCTTTGGGATGTTTTAATTGAAAAAACTAAAATTTTATAATTTAACTTGCAAAGATTCAAAATTAGGTTAAAATTGTAAAAATCTCAAAATCTAGTAATTTGGATTTCTTAAATCTAATTTCCCGTGCCAATTATTTTTAGTTGACATGAACATTAAACTAACTTCAATTGTATATATTATCAACCAAAAAACAACAAGGCCAAGTTTAATGTGAATCAAAATAATAAAACATTAACAAAAATAACAACAATACTCGATTTCGAATTATCAGATGTTTTTTTAATTCGATATATTTATGCAAATAGTAAAGACACCATTATTAAAGTTAAAAATTCCATGGAAACCCCCAAAGCCTACACAAGAAAATCTCCAATTAATTCTCATTTCTCTTTATCATGATGGATTGAATTGATTCATCCTTTGTAGACAAGAAAGAAAGAAAAGTAAAAATTGGTCATTTCCAATTGAAAAGTGCTACCCCTTTATTATCCCTGAAATGGGCACTGAATTGAAAAACTTGTTGACTTTATTGATTGACTTTGAAATAATCTTAGTCCTCGATTACACGATTGTTAATTATTACAAAAAAAAAAAATCTATGTTTGAAAATATGAGGAATTCTCAAAACGACGTAGTTCTTTTTTCATATATGCCATCAAAATTATTAATATAATTAAGGTGCAATATTTTTAACAAAAATTCTTGAAAATATAGCAAAAATGTCTCACATCTATACATATAAGATAAAGATATGCCTTACTACAAAAAACAAAAAAAAAAAACAAAACTATAAAGATATGCCGAGAAAAATAGTATTGTGTTCGCTAAAACATTAAAAATGTTTTTTAAGATTCTACGTTATGAACTTTATGTGTTCTCTTAACAAAAGTAACTTTTATTTCTACTTATTTTTATTTATTTGAAATGGTTTTCTTTTAAACCGGTATCACACTAAATTTGAATGATTTTATTGTAGCTGAACCGGTTAGTTGGGTTTCAAGATTTTTTTTAATTAAGTTTTTTTTTTACATGAAAACGAGAGAGCAGTAGAGTTTGAATCCGAAACCTTTCTATTAACAGAAAAGATTTATTACCATTTGGATGTTTGGAAGAAATATTAAGGTTTTTTTTTTCTGTTTATTTTCTTGTACTAGTATGTTCGGTATACAAATTTATTTTATTTTATTTTATTTTATTTATTTGAAGGAAAGGGAAACGATGGAACTTAAATTGGGAACATCAGTGCTTATAGGCTGAATTTGTGCGGTTTGGATGTACACTTGATAAGATTTAAGGGGAGCGGAAAGGAAAGGGTATTAAAATCTTAAGATTAGGTCACATCTATTTCAGTTTTGAGTGGGGACCATAACACGTTATAATCAAAGCTCATTGGTGCCACGTGGCTTATCCACAAACGTGACGACGTGTTCTTACCCCACTAGCATGCCCTTGTTCCAAGGGAGGACAGAAATTCTGTGCCCTAAGTTTCAAGCATCAAAATTAGTAGTATCTCTTCTTATTTTAATAACATGATTTTATTTTATATTGAATAATAACATGATTTTATTTTATTTTAAAACAAGAATTACATGGTTTTAAAGAATTGGGATGGGGGCTTTCATTTTAGATAACATTTCAATTTCAATATTCCTTCTGTATTCAAATAAAGAAATAATTAATTCTTCAAAATACTTTAAAAGTAATAAGAACTTATCCATTTTCTATCTTTTTATATTTTTTTTTCATAATCTTCGTGTCCAATACTACATATACACAATGAGTGAGGCGGAAGTTGTACAGCTTTATAGGTATATGGACAAATGATGAACTCACTTCAACTTAAGTTTATGTCGTGTTTAAGAGATGAAATCATTATATTTGAGAAAATTATTGTAAATAGCACAGTGCTCATCTATATGGTAGCTGGATTTAAAAAAAATTGTCAAAAATGTATGTTGATATATGGTATTTGCTAAGTCATTGCATCCCATGATGATTGATGACTAGGTAACCAAAATAAATCTATTTTGTGTGGTTTCTTCTCAATTTATTAATGTGTTTGATGTTTTGTCTTATTTTATGCAATTTTATAGTCACTTTTGGAACTCTGAATTTTCTTTTCTGTTCTCTTTTTTGTGGGTAATGGAGGTCTCCATCGTTCCTTACAATTTTTTCATTCAAAAGTGGACCATTTATGTGATTTCTTTATATAAACATTTGTACATTTAATTAATATATAATCTTTAGGCGGCTAAAGAATTTTTGTGGGTTCGGAGAAAGCCAATGGCTGTAATGTAGAAAGGACAAAATGGTGACTAGAAATTACAGTAATGATTTTATGGATGAAGCTTTATAAATAGAAAAGGAGAAGTGAAACAATTGTATGATGTGGAAATTTCCTATAATTAGACAAGATTGTTTGCCTTGTCATAATATGTTTCATATATGTGTTATTTGGTGAATTATACCAATCGTGATTTTATCGGTCCTTTTATCTTAGGGGTTTCTTTGTTACATGGTATGGAATAAAAAATATAGTGATATGATTGATTGGATAGGATATTTCATTTTATTAAGTGATGTTTAAATGATTTATATTCATTAATTAATTAACTAGTAAAGGAAAACCCGTGTAAATCATAAATCAAATTTTATTTAATCCGCAATCTTAAGTCGTTTATATTGCATCCAGCCAAGTTCCCATAGCTATATGAATTTTATAGTTGAATTTTTATTTTTTGGTATTTAAAATTTACTTTTGTAAAGTGCACGGGGGTATGACAATTTTTTAGAGGAGACAAGTTAGAATGCACATATAATAAATTATATTTAAAAAATAATGGGCGCACGGATGAGAATAATGTTAGGGTTAATAAAGAAATGGGTAATGGTGGGATCCAAATCATAGTCTTAAATTCCTTATATTATGCTAAAATGTTTCACTAACCTTAGACAAGGTAATAACTAATAAGTAACTCTTTCAATTCAACAAACCCTCAAACCTTCTTCATTATTACATACTCCTATATTAACCCTTTTTTCTTGGAAAACTCGCTTTGATTCACAAATTTTAGTTTACCCTTTTTTTTCCTTCTTTTTATTAAAAGTGCAACTTGAAAATTATTTTTTTTAAAAGGGGACTAACAAGAAATGCCATCATAACTTTACCTGTACAATTATTATTATTATTTCTTTTTTCCTTTTTTTTTTTTCTCTTCTCTCAACCGTAGTTGTTATTGATATATTTATTAGATTTACTTATAGTTGATGCATGTCGTAGGTGCACGTACGTATGGCACATTGATCTGAATAAATTGTATTTCATATATCTTAATTATTAATATTTTAGTCACGAGATTGTCATTATGCCTACTAGTTAGTGAAGTTATAAACTTATAACACATAAAATGAATCAATTATTACAATTTTACAAGACTATATCAATACATGCATGCTCAAATTCTTTATGAAGAATAAAAATGGGAAAAGAGAGGGGGTGTTTAAAGACCCAGCTTTAGTATGCCTTACTACATAAAAGGGATATGATTCCCACTTTGCATCTTGTGCTAATTAAGCTACTATATTGACCTCTTTCAAGGATTAATATTCTACTCCCACAAATTTTACTATATCTTAATTATTTGCATGATAAGATCCTGATGATTAATCCCACTTGCAAATTCCATGGAAAAATTTACATACTTTTTCAGCTTTAATTAATTTAATTCAGGGAAAAAACATTGACTAGTTTTTTTACAAGTTGAAACATGGCAAAGAAAGTTCAATATTGAAAATCGGGCTCTTAAATTGATTGGCTAATTAAGTCGACTGAATCAGTCAATATGAAGTGAGCTATACGTAGAGATGGTTTTTTATTTTCACAAGTTAATTAGATCTGAGCAACGAAAGTTTGGAATTATGAGATCTTTGAAATTTTGACTCTTAAATTTATTGGGAATGTGATGATTAGTTGATTGAAATTTTAGTAAGTAAAATTGGAGCGAAAGACACAAACCACTAACATTGAGAAATTAATTGATTTTGTTTGGGAAGGTCTCCCATGCGAACTGTTGCAGCTGAAATGTGATCGGGTCTGGGTCGGGTTGATCCGGTCAAAATGATTTTTTTTTATTTTTTTTAAATTCAATTTTTTTTTCGGGCTCCATCTTCGCTCCGATTACCAATATAAAAATAATCGTCGGGCAACAATTTAAACTTTTCTGGCTCGCTCCAAGGCCTTCGGCTCCCCTCGCTCGAATCTTGAGCAAAGAAGAAGCGGCAAACAACAAAACGAAGAGGTAAACAAAAAAAAAAGTGGAAAAAAATGTGAAATTTTTAAAAAAAATGAAATAAAAAAATTAAAAGAAAAAACTGAAATTAAAAAAAAAAACTGAAATTGAAAAATCGGAAGGAAAAAAAAAATCTGGCGCGTGCACAACACGCGCTACGTGTGGGAAGTCGGAGCGTGACGTGCATGCGCCACACGCGGTCGCATGGCATTCAAGTTATTGCCATTTTGTTTGGTTGGTCGAAATAAAGAGGACATTTTTTTTTTCTTTTAAGTTAATACTATTAATCTCGAATTGAAAATGACTCTTTGGTCCTCCCAAATGTCTCTTAATTAGACTATTTTTAATGGTAATTAAAGTTGAACTAATCTTATCGGAGATTCTTTATCTTTAATTTGTAGATTCCATTTGGATTACTAGATTTTATACCTCTAGTTTGTCAAATTTGTCACAGTGGTACTGGAAGAAAATGCCCTTTCTGGCCCTAGCCCTTTGATCCGATTATATATTCTTTCAGATTCCAATTCTCCAATAACGATTTTCTTTTTAATTATTATTTTGTAATTATGGGTATCCTCTGAGAATCTTCCCCATTCCTAATTTCTCGTAAATTAACCTTTCTTTTTTTGCTTCGTTGTTAAAGTTATTATCCAAGCATATCTGTAGCAATTATATATATAAAAAATGCAACAAAAGACCCAAAATTTACTAATTCCCGGTCATGTAAAAGTGAAACTATAAAATAATTAAAATTATGAATTAAAATTACTAAAGCTCGCTGTGGGTTAACTTTACTTGGTTGCAATATTTACAAATCGTGGGTAATAATAGATAAGAGAATTGAACGTAGGGCTCTTGTGGGTAATAGAAAAGAGAATTAAATATTGGGATCAATATCAACGTCATCTATTGGAAACGACGATATTGAAGAGCATCTATTATTGAATTGGATTGAGTTTGATATTATAAGAGAATTGGATAAAAGGTTGGATTGCTCTAATTGCCCTCACCATTATAAAGAAGTTGATGATAAGATCTTCTTCAATTAATGTGAGACAATTTTAACAATACACTAGAGAGAGAGAGAGAGAGAGAGAGAGAGAGAGAGAGAGAGAGAGAGAGAGAGAGAGAGAGAGAGAGAGAGACGTGTTTGTTAGTAGGTGTGAATTGTAGATAAGAAAAACAAAATTGTTGCAGGTGGTATTGCAACAAGACTTGTTGTACTAGACTATACATTGTGCTTCACGAGTTTGCGTTTTTTAATGTATGGTCCATGTGATGTGAAGGAAGACCAACAACCAATACCAATCTGTGTTCGCTCCTCGGAATCCCCAAAATACCCTTAACTTCAAACATGTGACCTTACGATTTTGGTTGTTTTATCGTATGATCCGGCAGCAATGTTATTTTGGGAATTGTTGTACAATTTTGTGTTTATTTCCATTCTAGCAACTCAATTAGGGTTAGAGCTGCTTAAACGGTACCCGAAAATATCGGGTACCCGATCCCAATTTTTTCAAAATTTTGATACCCTATCCCGACCCTATATTAAAAATTGGGTACCCAAATACCCGAGCGGGTAATCCCGACGGATATTAGGGTACCCTAATTACCCGAGCATTAGTTCAAATCAAAATTATAACACATTAACACAGTTAAATTAATCGCAAATTGCGATAACCATAACAATCAATAATTGATAAAAAAATAATAATAAAAAGACGTAACAATACGTCAATCACAAAAAATGTATATGCAACCATAAACTTAATAGTAAAGCAAAACCAACACCATTAATCGATAAACATAAAACCATAATTCCATAAGCAACATAATAAAAAAACATAAAAACATAATTAATTCCATAAGCAATCGAATAAAAAATGTCACCAGACCCACCAACACCATTAGTCTTTCAACATAAACCCATAAGCAACTTAATTATTAAGTCATAACATTAATACTATTAGAGAAACTACCATATATTGTACATATATAAGAGAAATTAGGGTTTAGGTGTACAAATATAATAGATTTATAATATATATAAATAAATATAATATATTAAATTAAAATTTCGAGTTTACTTGGGTACCCGGATCGGGTATCGGGTATACCCGATACCCGAAATGTTTAAAATTCTCATCCCGTATCCCGACCCTTTTATCCAAACATGCGGATAACGGCTGCCCAATACCCGTCGGGTTTCGGGTCGGTACAACACTACCCGATTACCCTCTACCCATTTAAGCAACCCTAAATTCAATAAACGAAAATAAAATCGCCTAAAAAATTGTCCTCGAATCTATACTACTATTCATATAACTCGTCTCGACTCGACTCGACTTACCTGGTCCCCATTGCCTACTACCATGCACTTATTTCCCACCAACTACGATCCGTGAAATTGTTTGGAAGAAGCCTAGGGTTTGGTCTTAAAAAAGTAGAGTCTAGCTAGTTATCACTTTTTAAATATTTTTGCACAATTATTGTAGTCTTTGGCTGGCTTAAGTGTCTCATGTTAAACCGCGGGGCCCTCGATCACCGATCTAATATTACTTTCATTCTAAAATTTAGTTGTTAAATTTTGTCCAGCTAATTATAGACGACAACTACTTATTACTATTAATTCTCGTTTTAACATAAATTAATTCATTTTTAATCACAGTTTATACACAGTTGAGTTGACGAGAGAATAAGGTAGATTTTTGTGTATCTGAAAGCCTTGGGCCTATAATTTAAATTATTCTAGTATTTAATTTAAAAAGATGATGAAATTGGAGCCCTTTTGTTGAGAGATAGAGAATCAAAGATGGCAGCACTAAATCATTTATTAGAGTACAATTATGGTGACTCAGTGGCCAAGTGCTGCCTGGTTTAAGCAAGTGGATTCCTTTAGTTCCATTTTATATTATACTACTAGGGATTTAAATTATTCATTATTTAGATTTAGGTCATTGCGTCCGTACAATATGACCAAACTTTTTTATTTATGTTGACACTTCCCTAACCATTGGATTTACTCATCAAATGGAGAATCTTCTAGATCCCCCACTTAAGTTGATACCTTTTCTTTTGATTCAGGGTTACTTGAATTAATCTTTTTTTACACAAGTGGTAATCTTCAAATTTTAGTACTTTAAATGTGAAATGTGTTAAAAATAGGACTCCCCTAATTGCTTCCAAATTCCTCAAGACTTGTTGAGCGAGGTCAGTCTAATCATACTTAATGGTAAATACTTGTTTATAGTTACTTTCTTTGTTACATTAATAATGACTCATTTTCCTTTTTACGTTGTCCGTTTGAAATGGCTCAGTCCAAAAACCACTCTATCCAAAAAGTATGGATTCTACCACATTCTATCTCTTTTATTTTTTAAATCACTCTTTTTAATTATCTGTACTAAAGAGTAACGAGTTAGGAGGAAGGGATAGGGAGTATACTTTAATGACTCATAATTGGAATTTAGTTAGTATTTATGATTGCGATTTAATAAATTTATAATTAAAGGTTAATAAATGGACTGCAGTGTGCGGCCGACTACACGGTAGTCCTTGCTCACCAAGTTCAGACTGCATTTTGGTGGTGTAAATATGTTCGCTTAACTTTGTTTAGGCTTTCGCATAAATAAAGAAAAGAGAGACACTCCTGTGCATACTTATGCACCATTTGCACACAACCCGCCCCGCGCGTGAGGTCCACGCGCTAGTTTTTTTTTTTTTTTTTAATTTCCAGATTTTTTGTCCCCGTCGGAGCCTTCGGCTCCGATTTTACGGCTCCGCCTTCGCTCCGATTACTAAAATAAGGATAATCGGCGGGCAATATTTTAGACTTTTACGGCTCGCTCCGAGGCCTTCGGCTCCCCTCGCTCGCGTCTTGACTATAGAAGAAGCGGCAAACAAAAATAAATTAAAAAAAAAAAACTGAAAATTAAAAAAAAAAAAAAAAAACTGGTCAAAAGGGGGTTTGACCGGGTCAAATCCGGGTCAAACGGGTCGAGTCAGGGTGGGTCGGGTCAAATGGACGGGTGTTCTACGGTGGAACAGTTGCACCCAAGTTTTTGTCTAAAGAAAATTCTTACTCAATTTAAAATTTAAAATAAGAAAACCAAGAACTCCACCTTGGGCCCACTAGAGGCCCGTTAAGATACAAAATTCAATAAAACGTTCTATTTTTAAAGAATCAAGATAGTCCTTTATGGTTTGTAATATTGAAAGAGGGGAATTACTCGTGTTTGTCATTACCATGTGCACAAAACAATACTCCCTCCGAGTCTTCGATCAAATGATATTGTCATGTTAATGTTCGTAATAAATATTAAGAATAAGGATAAAAAGATAAAAAAATAACTAAATCCCATTACTTATAAAAAATTTGAAGGGTTAAAATTTTCCTTATTTAGAACATAACAATATAAGTAGAATACCTAAATAAAGAAATGATGACAATATGAATGAATGGAAAGAATATTTAGGGTTAGAGTGTGTTTACTTTGATGGAAAGTGAAAAAAGAATATGTTCACCCTTTTTTCCATCATTTTCACACGTTTACTACGTTGGTTAATTTTCCTTATACAACATGGATAACCTTTCCGAACAGCTCCTTTTCCATTCATTTCTCACCAATTGCGTAAAATAGACATGAGGGAAAATATTAATAAAAAACATAAAATGGAGAAGAGGTGGGAACCATGTTATAATTTTCTTTTCCATCCATGTGATAAAAAAAAGAATGGAAATGTTAATATTTTCTCATCTTTTCTTATCCATCATTTTCCAATAAAAATATTTCCATCAAACTATAAACGCACCCTTAATGGTTATGCATATTATGTTTAGCAAAAATATAACACAAATTGAAAAATAGCATGCCACTCACTTTATATCTCTCCAAAATAATTCCCCATTAGTCCATTTACCTGATTGAGAGAGTGAAACACGCACAGATAGCACAGCTGAAAATGAAAATCTCATCACAAGAAATGATAGACAGAAATCGACACATACAGCCGAGAAAAGCAACTGTTAATGACTTTAGCCCTCGAGACAAAAAAAAAACAGAAGAGACTCGGTTTCTGTCTGTTTTTCTTCACAGAACAGCACAAATAAGTTCCATGCAGCTATACAGATACATGGTAACACGAAAATCGAACCCAATTCATACTGGCATAGGTAGTTGACAAACCCATCCATGGGGACTTAATCTGACCACACAACCTGACGAGACCGGAAAACATTTAGACGGGCGAACTTATCTGACCAGATGGATTGGATGCAAGAGCAATCGATACCTGAGGGTGGACAATGAAATGACCAGACTCACGACAGACCAGAAACAATTTCATTTCCATCATCCCAACATGACCCTGGAAAAGAGACAAAAAAAAGTTTGAAACTCGAATGACTAAGCTGGATGGATATTTCCATAACAAAATTGCCAAGTAAATGAATACTCATGTTTCGAGCTACAGTTAGTAAAAATGGATTCAAGTTCTGCATGAAATGCTAGTGCGCATAATGTTATCAATGAAAATTTCTAAAAACCAACAGAATATAAAATATATATTACTATTACTTTCAATTCTTGACCAAGCAAACTTCATTTTTCTGTTTACTTTTTAATTCCAGTAAGACTTGTTCCGATTAATACATTACGAAAACCATTTGCTACCAACGGATACGAATAACAAACCCATCATGCAGGACACAATTTTGCAAGGCATCGTAGCAAATTACTAAAAAGTTATAATGGCTAATTATGCTTTTCAGTGAATAAGAAGATTTTCAATGTGCTTCTAAATGTAGAAGGCATCATAGCAAATTACTAAAAATTTAAAATGGCTAATTATGCTTTTCAGTGACTGAAGATTTTCAATGTGCTTCTAAATGTAAAAGGCATCGTAGTAAGTCATCATTTTCTATTCTCATTCTTACGCCCTCTTTTCATGGTTTGGCACGATCAACACCAGAAATGATTGTCCCACCAAACAACAATCTCAAATATCAGAATCACAATTAAATTGGTTTTCCTATGAATAATACCGCAAACATCTCCAAAAAAATCTTGGGAAATATATAAACACTACATTATTCAAGTCATCTCATGATCAGAAATGCCACATAGATATTAGGATAGTTTCGTTTAGGAGTTCTAGAAGGTTAAATTGAATAGGTTTCACCACTTTCGCATGCTACCTACATTCTTTTGCATCCAATACATATTGCCCCAGATTTCAAACAGTTCATAAACCTCCCTTCCCCGAATGACATCTAACATATTAAACAAAATACAAAAACCAAAAGGTCTCACCTATCACAGATATAACATAGCAATAAATAATTCTCAACAAGGTGAAGAAGAAAACAGAGTTATTCAACTAGTAAGAAACTCACATGAGATAATGTATTCCTCAAACTATGGTGACATTGTAGGAGCTGCAAAGTTTAAGTAAAGCGGTTTGATTAGCTGGCTCAAGAAACTCAGCAATGATCCGAGGCAATGTTCCAGGGTTGTGAGCAGAGAGATTTGCCAAAGATACCACCAAATATTGCTTTGGGTCTTGGATGTCTGGCAGGGGGTCCTCATCTTTCCTCCCAGCATTGCGCAACTGGAAACGTGTGGCATTAGAACCGATAGTTTCACTAAAATCTGGATCCTCAGGTTCCTGTTCCACCCTATCTTCCTCTGGACGTGAAATGAGAGTAACAATGCTATCAAGCATTTTTCCCCAAAGCTCTGAATGTGATGGTGGCAAAAACTCACACAAGATCTTAGTTGAAGCTACCGAAGTTAACTTCAGCTCCACTGAACCCGTGATCAACTTGAGGTCAGGCATCCAAACTTTCTTCAGAAGTTCAAGGAAGATATTAGGCTGAACCTCATTCATCGAAGCAGCAAGTCTCTCAGGACCATGCTTCACCAGAAAAAGTGACATAAATATAATAATAGACTTGACAAACTTATGGGTTTTGTTGTTTTGCAACCGATTAAACAGAGTAATCCATATATGCCTGATGTAGGCAGAGATAACATCATAACCAAGATTTTCAGTCACAGTATAGAGCACATAAAATCCTTGTTCATCAGAGTTCTTTCGAGACGAAACTAAGTTTTCAAAAATTCCAAGGATATTGGATAAACGCCCTTGCTGATTTAGCTCATTTGGAGCCTTCCTGAGGAAGGCCTGCAGCAAGCGGACAAGAGAAGGAACATTTACAGACTTATTCCATGATTCAGGGAGAAGGAGTATTGCGAAAATGTCCATATAATTTGCAGGTAGGGGAGATCGGTTGAATTCCACCAGCTGAGCTAGCAGCTGGAATGCATAAGGGAAGAACTCTGTAACATCTCTAGCTAAGATCACCTGTAAGATAGGCAGTAAGCTTGTTTCAAAAGCTGCAATAATAGATGGATCTTGCTCACAACACCTCTTGATTAAAAGAGCCACCGAATCGAACAGATAATGATTGAAGTCGGGCTTTTTTGGATTTTCACAAACCCTGTTAAGAACAGTTGCCAGACCATTGATGCAAGGTAAAGCAACCTCACGCGAAATACTAGCAACACCAAGAACCCTCAAGATGCACTTCATCACATAATGGTTCTCCTCAGATTCTGGCTTTTGCAAGGCACCAAAAAGATTGTTCATTAAAGCAAGCAGAAATGGGCCGACATCTGCAGCTGAGTATCTAGCACTTCCACCTTCATCCTTGACGAGAAGGAGTTTCTCAATGCAGCTGGCAGCATACGAGTGAACCACATTTGAGTCAGACACCAGAAAGCGAACCACATCAGGGAGCAGCGAGACTGCAACAGCTTTTGGGATTTGGTTCCTGAACATCGTGAAGAACTTCAATGCGCCAGCTTTCAACATCGGAAATCCATTGACATCTTGATTTCGCAGCTCCGGTACAATAACAGACCCAAAAAAGCTCTCAACGTCGACAAGATCAGTGGAAACGGAGGAGCCGCCATCTTTCTTTGTGGCAAGGGAGACAACCAAATAGATAGCACAGTCTTTGTGCTTCCAGTTTGAGGCTGGATTCTGTGCAAATGAGACTAGTAGACTCTGTATCTGAGCCGAAACCTTTTCAGCCACCCTCGCCTTATAGTTCAGAGCAATTCCCTTAAGGAGTTCGCAAGAAATCCTCCTCCTAGTGTCTAAGTCACTGCCTTCCATATCTCTTCTAATGAACTCTATGTAATTCATCTCAAACAGCTCCTCATCCTCATCCCTTAGCATCACATTGGGAATCACTATACTTTGACAAATCTGTTGCAAAATTTCATCCCTTGCAAACAATGTATGATGAACACTTGTACTAACCGTAGTCAAAAACTTAATAGCAGTGACAGCAAGACTCTCACGGCTAGAAGAGTTAGAGGCAACCACTAAAAGTCCCCACACAGCCTCCACAAAACCACCCAAATATCTCTGAAATGTCTCCTCATCTGTCTTTGCATACAGGCTAATATTCTCACAAACAGCAGCTCGTAAGTCATCAACTACTGCAAGCCCATCATTTCCACCATCTTCCAAAGCAGAATATTTCACCGTCAAATATTTACTGAACTCATTCATCCATTCAGCCATATGATCCTCAAAAAACTCGGGCAAATCAATATAATTGAACGAGTGAAAGATCGAACAACAGAGCCTCTGGGACTCTATATAACCCTTTAGAACAGTAGGATTTGCAGCCCCAGAACCCACGGTATGGTCTATATACCCTGCTGTCCGCTGAAACACTTCTAGTAATGGCCTAGCAAAGTTATCTAAGCAATACTTCAGATCGAGTAAGAGGTCATTAGTCTTATACTCGAATCTAAATTTCTTAAGCAGAGAATCTACCGTTGCCAAAACCCCATTCACTGAAACATAATCATTTGCCCGACTTAATTCATCCAAATTCACGACTAACTCAGGCAACAAAGTCTGCCATTGTCTAGGGAAATCATGGCTCCCAATCACAGTCAAAGCTTCACTAAGCTGAGCTTGAATTCTCGGCGCTGCAGTAACCATCAGTCTAACTATCAAACCTTTAATTTGCTCCTTCTCCGAGTCCGGCATAACAGCCCGGTCGGGCTCGTCGGCATTCTGGACCCAGCGAGCTTTGAGATGGTTTTTGAAGTTAACAGCAGCCGATTGGCGGATCTGCTCATCGACAGCAGGCTCCGCGACCAGCCGGAGAACCGCCAGACCATAGTTAGGCTGATCGGCAGCCCCCGCTAACGCCGCCTCCGCGTGGCGGCGGGGCTCAGCGAGCGGAGACAGCGTGTTGATGAAACACTGAGACAGGAATTGTAGGGTTTCGTTGTTCCACTCCATTGTAATCTCACGCTCAGTGCAAGTTTTAGGGGCTAGGGTTTAAACTAGGTTTTCGGATGATAATATAGAAAGCGATCGGCAAAAAAATACACCTCAACACATATGATAATGATAAACTGTATAGATTCGTATATGGAAAGTAGAGAGAGAGAGAGAGAGAGAGAGAGAGAGTACCTGAGGGCGATGGAGGGAGAGGGGGGAGAGAGATTACCAGTAGCACAGGCACAATAGAATTTGAAAATAGGGCTAGGAGGAGGGACTTTAACGAGTACGAGTATCGTTTCATTATATAATATGGAAGGAAACAATTGATAAATATATTGGGCCTTTACATTCTTCTTTATTATGCAAATTGAAGGTCATGGGCCTTGTATATAAAATAAGAGCCCATCATCTCAATCAGGCCCCACTAGTACGGGCTACATAGCCCGTTTAACACAAATAATAACTACCTCCAATCTATACTATACTAAAAAAAATACTATACTAAAAAAAAAAAAAAAAAAGAGGGTGTTGTAGCTATATAAACAAATTTATCCTTTTCCCTCCAAATCCAATTTAATGAATAATAGATTTTGATCTTTAAGTCATTTTATAAAGGGTTAATTGCATGTAAATACCCGAACTTTTTCCAAATTCGCATTTTTTCCCTAACCAAAGATTCTCTTACTCAAATTTTCAAACCACTGATTCTTCTCGATTTGCACTTTACGAGCAAATCACCCTATATCACTGCTGAGTGAGCGTGCCGGAAATCTAACGTGTATTTTTTCAGGCGAAGCAAACGACGTCGCTTTGGAATACTTAAAATGGCGTCGTTTTAACTTTACCCTCATAATTTTCCATAAATACGTGAAGACCTCTCCGGATTCAGTACTTTAATTCTCAAAAACATTTGCAGATTCCCCTCAATCACGAACCCTAGACCCCAAATTCTACCATGGAGAACGAAGTAGTGCCGCCACGTATGTGTATCCACAATGTTCCCGCTGCAATACGGGCTTCAATGACAGATAGGAATCCGGCGCGAAGGTTTCATTGTTGTCGTACAAGGAAGGTTAGAAATTGATTTTTTTTAGCTTTTTACGGTGAGATTGTGTAGTTTTTCAATGATGAGCTTTTTTATTTTTCAGTTTGATGATTGTGGCTTCTGGGCATGGATCGATCCCGAGCTTTCACCATACTATAAACTTGATTTCTATCGAATTAAGCTTGAAAATGATAGGCTGAATGAGCGGCTGAATGCTCAAATGTTGTTGGAGAATATGATGAATGATAGATTGAGGATGAAGGTGAGTGAGTGTGAATCACTGCAGAGAAAACTAGATAAAGCTCATGCTTCTATTGAAGAGCTGGAGGTGGAAATCAAGAACAAAGAGGTGGAAATCAAGAAAAAGGCGTGGAGAATGAAGTTGATGCATTTTGGTTATTTGTTTGCAGCCTTGATTGTTGCATTCTTTAGTGTTATGTAATCACAATGAGACTAATGGAATGACCTTTTGTAATGTAATGAAATGATGAGATTTGTTGTAGTTGACAACTTTTGGTTAGGGTTTGGAATCATCTTTTGTAATGGAATGAAATGATGGGATCTTTTGTAATCAAAATCACCTTCTGTAAATTAATGTTGGTGACTTTTGTAATGAAAATCATCTTTTGTAATGTAAATTAATGTTGGTGTCTTTTGCTATGATGTGTGTTTGCAAATATATATTTATTTCACCAATCAAAAGCTGATAAAAAATTGCACCAACACTGCACCAATGAAGTAAAATTTGCACTAAGATTTAGAATTCCAAAATAGATGATATTTCATAGCCAAAAAGATGTCATTGTGCACATCTTCAAAACAATCCATGTCCCCAAAATGCAAAATAGATATGATTGTGCAGATGTCATTATACACATCTTCAACTCGCAGGATTACATGAAAATAGATATATATTTTTTACAAAAGAAGCCATTAATGCAAATGGCAAAATAGAAATCAGTTTGGCTTCTGAATCACTTGGCTTAGACTTGAGCTGTTTTGAGTACCAGTGACAGCTGCATGGACAGCAGAAGATGACGCAACACCAGTTGCTCTTGGTGTTTTAAAACGTGCCATCCCCCATGTGAAGGTGTTTGCTGCAACAAAGAAGTTAAACACTTCTTAACACACACTCAAAACTTTTAAGAGATGAAATAGAATTACACACTTACATGCAAAGTACCATCCCCAGAATTTTTATTAATGAAAATGCCATTTGCCCCCTCCCTCCCCCTCCCTCCCCCCTCCCCCTTTGAACTACTTGTGTTCCCTTCCTTGTTGGTTGCTTACCTTTCCCCTTATCTGCTTTGTCATTCCTCTCTTTTGGTTTCCCAGGCCTTCCCCTCTTTCTCTACATATATGAAGATCATAAACAAGTTATAAAATATCAAGAATATCCAATGATACTAAAACAAAATAGTTAGATTTTTATACCTTCTCCACAACAGGTTTTTCCATAGTCTCATTTTTGCAACCATTTCTGTTGTGACCTTTCTGGTGACAGTTACTGCATGTCATGATACATCCGTGCTTGCTTAGCTTTCCTGGTACCTTCTCCTCAGGTCCTCTTATTCTCTTCTTCTTGGGTCTGCCAGGTTGTGCTCTAATTTTAGGAGGTTTGACAATGAAACCCTCCACTTCAGGCCACATTTTTTCACCATTCAGAGGCTCTAATCCAAACACATATGCCTCTAAACACTTCTTGACAGTGAAGTATTTGTGTACATAAAAAGCAGGATCTTCCCCAACATAATTCAAGGCAGATACTGCATGTATACAAGGTATACCTGAAAGCTGCCAATCCCTACAAGTACAAGTGCGCTTTTTCTTGTCCACAGAAAAACTGTCACCTCCAATTTGAACTTCAAATTTCTCATATAAAGCTAGAACTGGGTTACAGTCAATGCTTAACCTCTTATTCTCTTCTAGCTTAGCCCTTATTATAGGACATATTCTATCTTTCACTTTTAAAAGCTCTTTCACTTTTCAACTTGTCTGTCCATCACAGATTTCCTAATATCTTCAAGCATTTGAATGACATGCTTCCCCTTGCTCTTGTAATCCAACCATTTAAACACTCACTTATGTTATTCTCTATGATATCACAAACAAGATGAGAAGAAATGAAAGCCTTACAAAACTTTGAGGCATCCCTATTATTGAAATTCTGAAATGCAGTTGTGCTTTCTTCCCTCAATGCCTGAAGTGCATACTTGTACTCAGCTACATATGTGCTCTTACAACACCTCCAGAAACAACTTTGCAGTGTTTAGCCCTTGTAATGTTTCCTGAAGTTTGAATAAATGTGCCTTGCACAATTCCTGTGTTCAGCAGATGGAGCCAACTTGCTCACAACATTTTGAAGTCCCTAAGTCAACATAAATGCTCACATTAATATTTGTAGATGAAACTGTAATAGATCAAAACTTACTTTCTGTTGATCACTCATGAATATCCAGCCTTCTCCATTTGAGATTTTCATTTCATGCATAAGCAACTTCAGAAACCAGCTCCAACATTCTTCATTTTCAACCTCCACTACTGCCCAAACAAGAGGATGCATCTGATTGTTTCCATCCTTTCCTATAGCATACAATAAAATCCCACCCATGTATGTCTTCAAATGGCATCCATCAAGGCCAATAAATGGCCTGCAACTCTTAAGAAAACCCATCCTTAGTGCACTAAACTCAATGTATACACCCTTAAACACATGATCATCCCCAACAAGCAACTCATACCTGCCATCACTATCAACCCTTCTCAATTCAGCTAGATATCTCCTAATAGAGACATAGTGTACCTCCATTGTACCCCTAACAGTTTCTTGTGCAAGATGTTTTGCTCTGTAAAACCTATTTTTAGGCACATAACACTTGTACCTCTGCAGAATGTCATCCCTAAAGTCAGCCACCTGCAAGTTGTACCTAATTCTAAACATATTCAGGTATCTCTTGGCAATCCAGTTAGATGATAAGAGCTTGTTACTCATATCCTTGGGACACTCATGATCACCATAGTATCTTTTGATCAAGAATTTCCCAGTTTTAGGAACTACACTGGCATAAATTCTCCAAGGACATGGTTGGGTACAAAAAGCTTCACACTTGACTTTACTGACTTTTCTAAACCTAATGAATCTACAATCCTTAATAGCCCAGTTTGTAAGTGCCTCTCTACACTCTCAATCATCCTGAAAATGCATTCCTAGCATCACTTGCATATCTTTGTGCTCACATTTAGGATCATAGTAAACTACATGCTTCCTACGTCTCACAGTAGGATCTTCCTCATCTGTTTCAGATAATTGATAAACCCCATCAGAATCCTCATATTCAGATAGATGTGGCTGACCCAAGTTAAGCTGATCAATATCCTCAAACTCATCCACTAACACAAACACACTTCCCAGTTTCTCATTGTTTAGATTTTCCTTTGCTACTGCATATTCATCATCAGAAATGAAGTCTAGATCATTAAAACTAACATGAGAAGGCTGATCTAAAGGGTAGAAGTCAGAGTCAAAATCATTATCATAGTTCTCTTCCTGGATTTATTTCTACTTACCCTTTCCCCTGGCATTGGTTTGTTCTTTCCCAACTTCTTTCTGATTGCCCTTCCCACTGACAGTGCTCTCTTCTACTCCAACTTCTTGTTGGGTTCCCCCTATTCCAGCAGATACATTTAGTGTTGTCTCATCTATAACCTCATCAAATAATTTCCCGTCCTCAATATAAACATTGATGATCCTACATCTGCCCCCAATCAATTTTAACATTTCCATCACCCCACTATCATCTGTAATAGGCCTGTAATAATGACTTTGGGGAATTCTATACCAAAACCAGCCCAACTAACATAACCTAATTGCTCGAATTTCTCCACTAAATCAAAATACCCAAACTCATCCCTATCATAACCCCATTTGTTAAGCAGATGCCCCCCAACGTAATCAAGAACACCATTTACCTCTGTGAAGGTTCCACCATAATTCGAATACAGAGTGAACATATCACTGCAAAAATTTGAAAAAAAAAATCAATTTTGGTACTAAATATTATCAAATAAATTCTCAAAATCATGAAAAGACCTAACCCCAAACCCTAAGCCCAAACCCAAACCCTAAACCGTAAACCATAAACAAGAAAGCTAAAAATAATACAAAATCAGTATGACAAAAACCGCTAAATGTAAAAAATTCCAAACAAGGGGGACCTACCTTTTGGCCATATCTCAAGCATAAATTGAAGCAAATCGGGACCACCAGGATCACAATATCGCTCTATATCGCCTCTGCAGAATTATTAAATCTATTCAAAGAGGAGAATCAATAAAGAAATATGCTTTGTCGACAAAAATCCAAGAACAACGGACAAATCTTACCACGTTCAAGATGGATGTTTTCTTCGAACTGAGAAAAGTTTTATACTTTGGGAAAAGTTACAACGAGTAAAATAAATTGGGGATCGATAAAGATGGTTTTGTTAATTAGACAAAGCATCTATTTTTTAAAACGGTGTTGTTTACGGTCGTTTAGGGTTGAGTAAAACGCCGTCATTCTGTAAATTATGCCCCGTCAGCGACACGTATATGACACGTGTACGAAAATTTACACGCAGCGAACATGTTAGCAGATTCTATGCTGGAGTAGCTCATCGGGGTGCAAATCGAGAAGGATCGGTGGTTTGGAAATTTGAGTAAGAGAATCTTTGGTTAGGGAAAAAAATGCAAATTTGGAAAAAGTTATGGTATTTACATGCAATTAACCCTTTTATAAATGTTGAATAATGTATGTAGGTTAATACATCTAATTGCTATGAATAGCTATGCATTTTGGCTTATCTAATTGAATTGAGATTATGTAATTGAATTTTCTACTTTTTATATTATTATATATATAATAAATATTCATATTTAACACAACTCTATAATAAAGATATATACAATTTTCAAAAAAAACAAGATGGCAAAATTAGTTACCAAAATGATTTTATTATTTAGATTCTTAAATATTGTTAGTGAAAAAGTATTAAAAAGACAACTAAAAATATATTTTTTGAGATGTTTAGAAGTTAACAAAAAAAAAAAAAAAATATTAAAAATGTCAAAATGAGTTAAATTATTATGATAGTTGTTCATCTTTAATTCCAATGTTATTTTGAAATGGGTGATAATCAAAATTGCATTTTCAAACTATAAAAATTGGTTGTTTAAAGATATTTAGAAAGTATGTGTTACGCTAATTAAAAAAAATTTCTTAAATTATTAATGAAATTAACAGTTTTTATGTAATTAATGTAATTATAGTTATGTGCGTATATCTTTTATATTATATATTTATTTTATTTTATAATATTAAGGATAAAATTATCACATTTTTTTTTGGGTTACACACGTACAGATAATCCAAGATCTAACTAATCTATTCTCATATTAACGTAAAAATATCAATGATATCCATTTTAATATTCATGATATCAATTTTGTATAAAAAGATGGGCTCATTTTTATACAAAATCAATACTTGATGATTAAAATAAGTATTATTTATAGTTATGATTATTTTTTAGATTTCTAGATGAGAAGGTTAACATAATAGTGTATGATATTTTTATATTTTATTGTTAGTTGTCCTAATTTAAAATTTTCTCTATTTTGAGTATTGTAAACTGAAAATAAGTAAATAAATGTTAAATGCTTTTATATTCTAAATGAAGATATATACAAAATATTGATTATTGAAAATATTATATACAAATAAATACTTCATTCGTCTCGCTCATTATGTTTACCTTTCCTTAAATGGACGACAACTCATTTTATTTATGTCCAAATAAACAAAGAATTAACCCTTCAAAACACTTTAAAAGTGGAAAGATCTACCCACTCTTTATCTTTTACCATTCATTTTTAATCTCTATGTCCAATAGTTCATAGACATAATGAGTGGAACATAGAGAGTATATCATAATATAAATTAATAAAATATGTCAAATATATATATGTACATATATGTATATATAGGGTAATAAAATATGTCATATTTAATAATGTTCGTTGGGTTGAATGTTTCGTTTTCAAAAAATATGGATGTAGTGCATGAAGTTTTATATTATACCATAATTAATACTCCATTCGTCCCGCAATAGGTGGTCACATACTTTTTGGCACGAGTATTGTGTAGAGCATATTTAAAGAGTAAAAGATAGAAAATGATGGAGACCACAACTTTTTAGTTAAAAGCTTATTTCCCTAAAAAGACCACGTATCCCGGAACAACCCAATAAGGAAATGTGGCCACTTATTTCGGGATGGGGAGAGTATATTAGATGATAATGCATTTCATCTGTGACTGACATCCTTTTGATAATCTTAAGTGGATATATCAAGACTTGCAAATTGAAATGTTTTATTAGTGTGCGGTAATGAATTGTCTTTAAAAATATATTGTGTTAAAAAAAGTTTTACATATAATGTCTTTGGTAACACAAGTTAAAAATGGTAATATAGGTTTTGAAATTGGAAATATACCCTAATTGGGAAATTGTTGGGAAATTTATTAAAAGTTTTGATTGATTCCAAAACCAACTGACCCCAACGGAGTAGATGTTGCCAGATCCTAATGTTGGTAGTTAGGCTCGCTGTTTGAGCATTGTTAAGATTTTATCTTTACAGGACTCCAGCTGAAGATGACAACAAGGCTTCACTCGGATAGAACATCAGGTGTAAGAAAAACACCTGAGCGTTCAAGTCTCAGAACAACAGCTAAGTATTCAAAGGGAGGAGATGCAAGAGAACATCAGTTGTAAGAAAGACAACTGAGCGTTCGAAGCCAACTGATCAGAGTCAGATACAAGAAAGACAACTGAGCGTTCAAGATGGAACATCAGTTGTAGGACTCAATCAGTTAGATCAACAGCTTGAAGTTCAAAGTCAGCTGAGAGTTCAACTGTTCCTACTCAGACAGAAGTATTTAGATAGAACATCAGCTGAAGACCAATCAGATGAAGATCAAAACGATTCAACCTACTATCAAATGTCGGAGGTCAAAGGTTAAGATTTGGATTTCAAATAAGGAAGTCACGTGAAGGTTTGACTCTATGTCATTACCTCATTTGGCCCAACACAAGGCTGTTTCAGATGGAAAGCAGAAGTATGCAGTTGCCAAATACGGAAAGTCTGCAGAGATGAGAGACAAGCCATCGCTTTCAAAAAACAGAGATCAACAGCTCCTCCAACAGCTAGTTGATTCTCTCCGCCTATAAATAGAGGCCTTCATTCATTCATCAAGATGATGAGACAAGACAGACAAGTGCGAGAAAAGATATACCAGCGAGAGAACAACTTCATTCTGCACTCAAGCAAAACTGCTGTTATCCTCTAAGAACATCATTAGTTGAGAGTTCTAGAGTGTTAGATTTTGTCTTTGTTTGTTTTCGATCCAACCTTGAGAACATCACTAGTTGAGAGTACGTAGAGAGTTAGATCATAGCTCACTTCTTGTTCGAGCTATTAGTTGGAACCCCACCCTTTCTCACATCCTCTCAAAAGGATTGTTAGGACCCTACTCTTCCCGGAATTGAGTAGATAGGTTGATTAGTACCCGTAAACTAATCTGTAAGGTTGATAAGTACCCGTAAACTTATCTCAACGGTTGCAAAGCCCGCGTAAGCTTTGTGGTTTGTCCAGAAGAACTTGGACTGAGTTTTGTGGACTCACAACTCCCCGTGGAGGTAGGAGTTATCTCCGAACCACGTAAATCCTTGTGTGTTTGTGTCTTTTATTCAGTTATTTATTGCATATTCAACTGACTAACTAACCAGCATACAAACTGCATCTTTTCATATCAACTGACTTTGTTTTTGACCAACCTTGCATAAAAGCATGAGTCATATTTTTACGAGTTGTTATTTTCCACCACATTCCGCACAGCTCCACTCTTCCAACTGAGCTTGCTTACTCGGTTGTGAATCCAGCTGAGTCTTTTTAACTCGGTTGTTGATTTTTCAAGAGTTGTTTCAAAAAGTTTTATCTGGTGTATTCCCCCCCTCCCCATACACCAGAACTCGTATCGGGACTATCAAGTGGTATCAGAGCAGTGGTTCAAAAGACTGCTGACTCTGTTTCACAAGGTGTGAATTCGAGGTGTTTTCTTCAGTGGTCAACTGAACAGATCTCTTTATCACGCTAGTGCATATCTGCTTGCATTTTTCTTCTGTTGTTGTGTGCAGATGGATGTTAAAGACAAGATCGTGATCATATTCTCGGTTGTGAACTATACATCCTGGAGAACTCGGATGAAGAAGATCCTACTGTCAAAGCATCATCGAATGCAACAAGTTCTCACATCCGGACCGATCATCATCAGAGAGAGAGTCACTCGCACTCCTACAAATTCCAACGATGGGGATGCAACTGTGGAGTTAGTGGAGAAGAAGCCAGAAGACTTCACTACAGAGGAAGCTAAAGTGAGCCAGTTGGACATCTGGGCTCAGAGCACAATCATGTCCACAGTTGGACAAGACTATCTTCCTTGGATAGAAGAGTGCGAAACCGCTAAAGAGATGTGGGATATCTTGGCATCTCTAAGTGAAGGAAGCGACGAAACAAAGGAGAACAAGTTCTCACATGCCTGTCAAGACTTTGACAACTTCTGTCTGAGAACTGATGAAACCATTGATCAGTTAGAGCTCCGGTTCATGGACATCATCAGAAGGATCCAGTCCATCCGAAGAGGAAAATATACTTTAAGAAAAATCAACCTCAAAGTATTATAAGCTCTACCAGCTGAGTGGGATACCTTCACCAATATTCATGAGAGCCGAGCTGACCTTGGTGAGATGGGAACTGAAAGATTGTTCTCAATTCTGAAGGAAAATGAGTACAAGGTGAACCGACGAAGGTCAACTCAGTCCTCGGTTCAGACGAGTCGACATGAGGATGTTGGTTCAGCCACAAAGTCAGTAGCACTCCGAGCTGACTATTCAAAGCCACGAACATTAAGGCCAACACGATCTGCGGACACAGCCACGAAGGAGCCAATCAGAGAAGAGCTGCAACAGAATATAGCCGTCCTGTCAAAGAAGCTAGCTGACATGGACACTCGGTTCGGAAAATATAAGAGGTTCTACAAATCTAATCGAACTCGAGATAACTCAAAGCCTGTGAACAACGGTTGCTTTGAATGCGGCAAGGAGGGACATTTCAAAGCTGATTGTCCAGACCTTTCTAAGAAAGAAAGAGAAGCGTTGAGGGCCAAACAAACTGGAAAGAACAAGGCCATGGTTGCAGAAGAAGCAGTTGATGACATGGACATCTTCACTGACACTAAAGATGAGGATGAGCTGATTTCCACCAACAATGCTATCGGTCAGGATCAATGCCTCATGGCACTTGGAACCGAACAGGATGATACTGAGGTACACTCTAGTCCTGCTAATTTAAATTCTTCCAATATTTCTAACATGCAGGAAACACTGGATGAAGAGTTGGAACCCTCCTGGAGTGACTTTCAAGAACTCAGTGAGGAACTGAATCAGCAATCGATTGAGTTTAAGAGTCTTCAAGAACAGTTCGCCAAACTTGAAGAATCCTTAACCGAAAAGGACGATATGATTAAGAGTCAAACTGAAGAGATTGATAATCTCAAAAATCAACTGAATACGGCCAACCGAACTAATGCTTCAACCGATGAGGAGTTGAAGAAGCAAATCCAGGAGCAACATGATCAGTTGAAAAAGCAAGAGGCTCAGATCGACCAGCTGATAAAGAAGTCAGACGGACAGACCGAGCATATAGCTGTTCTCCTCAAGGAGTTGCAAACTGAGAAGGACAACTTAATAAAGCTATATCAGTCATCCAAGATCATCGAGAATCTCATCAGTTACAGCCGACAGATGGATGACGTGTCAGGACTCGGTTATGATGTGATCAAGGATACTGGAACTCCTCCAGCAACTTTCATCAAAGCTGTGGAAGTCAAGGTTGTCGAACCTAACACAGTTGAGTCTGAATCTCCCCAAAGTAATCCAACCTCCACCTCTCAGCAAGCTCAACCGACCAAGGGAACCACAACTGAGAAAGAAAAAGGAGCGGTGAATGGAGAACAGAACATTCCATCGGTAGGGACATCAACCGAGGGGGAATGTTCCGAGAGTCAGAAGAGGAACCGGAGGCGTCGGAGATACAATCGAAACCGAACTCAGAACCGACCTCTGAACCGACCTCAGAGCCAACATCAGAAAGAATGGAACCAACCGCAGAATCGACAAGAATCCAACCGCATGAATAGCTATCGACAACATTCAGGAAGATGGAATCAGAATCAGCCACAAAGATTCCAACATGGCGTCCGACCTCATAGACAAATCCAACAGGATAAAAAGCGCCATCAAAACAGGGGGAAAGCCTCTCCTCCGAAAGCTCACAATGGGAGAAATCCATCTCCTCCCAAGAAACAGAACATCACTACTAACAACAAGCCTAAGGATAACCGAGGTGTTGTTATAGTTGATGATGAAGGAAAAGTGATCTGGAATGATAAATCTATCCGAGTATACAGGGAAAAACGACCCACAGTTCAAGGGGGAACTGGTTCTAACCCTTCAGGACCCAACTAAAATTGGGGACCTAAGCGAGTTTTTCTTTGCAGGTACAGGAGAAACAACTGAGGAAGAATAAGGCATCACGAACCATGTGGGTGATGGATAGTGGATGTTCGAAACACATGACAAATCTGAAGGATTTTCTTGGGAGTTTCGTGGAGAAAGAAGGACCATCAGTTACTTTTGGTGACAACTCAAAAGGTCACACCAGAGGCTACGGTACCCTTAAAACCAATCACGTGTCGATTTCTAATGTTTCATATGTTGATGGATTGAAGCATAACTTGCTCTCCATCAGCCAATTCTGTGATAATGGTTTCTCTGTCAAGTTTGATGCACAGGGTTGCAGGGTTAAAAATGTCGGATCAAAGCAGGTCATATTGTTGGGAAATCGATCCTCAACCGGGAATGTCTACTATGCTGACTGGAATAGTAGTCCTCCTGACACCTGTCTGTTATCAAAAAGCAGTTCAGATGTGAGCTGGCTGTGGCACAAAAGGCTCAACCATCTGAATTTCAAGACAAGGAACCGACTCGCAAGACAAGAACATGCAAAAGGCATACCAAACCGAGTGTTTTCAACAACACATATCTGCAGTGCATGTCAGTTGGGAAAGCTCGCTAGATTCTCCTTCCGGTTGAAAACAACTCCCTCAACTGACCGAGTGTTACAGCTGATCCATATGGATCTCTTCGGGCCAGTTACACCAAAAAGCATGAATGGTAACGAGTATACCCTTGTTGTTACTGATGATTATTCTAGGTACACGTGGACCATTTTCATGCGTCACAAGAGTGAAATCTGAGATGAGCTACCCAAGCTGATGGATCGGATATCGAACCAACAAGAGATGAAAATTATTTCTATCCGATCGCGGAACCGAGTTTCTAAATGAAACCATCATCGAGTACTGCGAGAAGCATGGAATTACTCATCAAACATCAGCTGCGCGTACTCCGCAACAGAATGGAGTAGCTGAGCGAAGGAACCGAACACTGAAGGATGCAGCTACATCCATGTTGACAAGCTTAGCTTTGCTAAAGAGATTTTAGGCTGAGGCCATCAACACAGCCTGTTACACACAGAACCGATCTCTTCTGACCAAGCGGTTGGGAAAGACACCATACGAGCTATGGAGACGCAAGAAGCCAGATATTTCATATTTTTGCGTTTTTGGTTCTAAGTATTATATTCACAACAATGGGAAGACTCAGTTGAAAACTTTTGATGCCAAGGCTTCGAAAGGCATATTTCTCGGATATGCCGCTCGAATCAAGGCTTATAGAGTTTTCAACAATAGCTCTCGTGTTGTGGAGATAACACCTCATGTTAGTTTTGATGAATCTACTTTTGAGTGCAGGGAACGGGCTAAAGGACAACAGGCTGATCCACAAGTTCCACCTGTTCTCACCAGATCGCAGGCTCTAAGGGAAAAGAATCTAGCTGAACCATTGGTATGGGTAACCGAGGATGATGATCTTTACTCCTCTGAAGATGAATGCGAGGACCTCAGCTCATCTCAAGGGGGAACTTCAGCTGATGTCACTCCAACTGCATCAGCATCCGAAGCCCAACCGAGCCCGGTTCAAAATATTGTTAATGTTGAGGATCCAGACTCAACAGCTGATCAATCTTCAGTTCTGAAGATTCCAGCATCTCCCACAGCTCAGAATTCACCATCAGTTGAAATCTCGTAATAGCCAATGTTGGAAGAAGAAGGAAGACGCAACAGAAGATGGTATGAAGATCATTCCACTGATAATATCATCGGGGATCCAATTGAAGGTGTGCGTACAAGGAGCAGAGTTGCAAATCCAGATTCAACCGAGAAAGATTCCAACGCTTATGCCCAATATGCTGAGGAGTTGGCAGTTCTTGAGGAATTTGAGCAAGCTGGAGATGTTGCCATGATTTCTTGCTTCATGGCTGATGTGCCAGAACCGAAGAATGTTGTGGAAGCTCTCAACTGTGTTCACTGGACAACAGCCATGCAAGAAGAGCTGAATGAATTTCTACGCAACTGTGTCTGGGAGTTGGTAGAAAGACCAAATGGTGTCAAAGTCATTGGATTAAAGTGGATTTTCAAGAACAAGAGAGACGCCATTGGATTCATCATGAGGAACAATGCAAGGTTGGTAGCTCAGGGTTAAAGCCAACAAGAAAGAATCGATTTTGAGGACTCCTTCGCGCCAGTTGCAAGGCTGGAAGCCATCCAGATATTTCTAGCCTATGCTGCATTTCACAAGTTCAAGGTCTATCAGATGGATGTGAAGTGTGCCTTCCTCAACGGTGATATCAAGGAAGATGTATATGTTGAACAGCCTCCCGGTTTTGAGACTGGAGATGGAAGAGTGTACAAGTTGAAGAAAGCAATCTATGGATTAAAGCAAGCACCCAGGGCTTGGTATGACACTCTTTGTGGTTTTCTTCTGAACTCGGGGTTCAAACGAGGGTCAGTTGACAAAACACTGTTCACCATTAAAGTTGGAGAAGATATACTTGTTGTGCAAATCTACGTCGACGACATCATATTCGGTTCCAAGTCGGAGGAGCTGTGTGAGAAATTCTCAACTCTCATGAAGGAGAAGTTTGAGATGTCGATGATGGGCGAGATGAACTATTTTCTTGGACTTCAAGTGAAGCAGTCACCAGAGGGGATTTTCATCAATCAGTTCAAGTATACAAAGGAGCTCATCACCAAGTTCGGATTGCAGACAAGTAAGACCACAAGGATCCCGATGAATATTAACTGGAAGATTGAACCTGGAACTGAGGGAAAGCTCGTGGATGCCAGTAAGTATAGAGGGATCATCGGTTCTTTGCTATATCTAACCGCCAGTCGGCCAGACATATCTACGCGGTTGGAGTGTGTGCTCGGTTCCAAGTTCAACCGAAGGAAGCACACATGTTGGCAGTAAAGAACATCATAAAGTATCTGAAGGGCACAGTTAATGTTGGGTTGTGGTATCCAACCGACGAATATCCAACTGACCGGATACTCAGATGCAGATCTAGTCGGAGATCGGTTGGACAGGAAGTCCACATCTGGACACTGTCAGTTCATGGGAAGCAAGCTAGTTTCGTGGTTCTCCAAGAAACAAGCATGTGTTGCCACTTCTACAACCGAATCAGAGTATATGGCTGCCGGTAGCTGTTGCATGCAAGTGTTGTGGCTCAAGCAACAGTTGAGAGACTATGAAGTAGCAACTGGACAGGTTCTCATTCATTGTGATAGCTCAAGTGCCATTGCTATCTCTTTGAATCCTGTTCACCATTCTCGGACGAAGCACATCGACATCCGACATCATTTTATCCGAGATCATATTGAGAAGAAGGATGTTTCCATGGAGAAGATTCCAACTGAGATTCAGAGAGCAGATATCTTCACCAAACCTCTAGCCGAAGCGCGGTTCAAGATGCTATGTGATCTACTTGGATTGTTGGATCCATCAGATGATGAACCAACTGAGGTGAAGAGATTAGGGGTGAGCAAAAAATCCGAGATCCGAAAATCCAAACCGAACCAAACCGAAATTTGAAATTTGGTTCGGATTTGTTCGGATTTGTTCGGATTTCGGATCGGATTGGATCTAATTTTTCAAGAAATTCGGATTTTGGATTCGGATCGGATCGGATCTTTAAAAATCCGAACAAATCCGAAATCCGAAATATATATAATATATTATTATTTATATTATTAATAATTATATATATATATATATATATATATCAACTAATTTATAAACCCTAAAAGCTAATTGATTTGAGATTGGAGAAGCATTGATTTGAGAACTAAATTGGAGTTGTTTATTTTTAGTTTTATATTGTTGATTTGAGATTTGAGAAGCATTGGTTTGATGGATATTTTGTAACTCTTGTTTATTTTTATGGATGATTAAATATTTATATTTATTTTATTTGACTGTAGTGAATGAAATAAATGGTAATTTAGGATTTTATGAATATTCAATATTGATATTATGATTGGATAAATTACATATTATTTCGATTTTTTGTATTTCTTTTGTAGGATTTCGGATTTTTGGATTGGATCCGAAATTGTGGTTCGGATTTCGGATTTTTTCGGTTCGGATTAGTTCGGATTTCGGATTAGGATCGGATCCAATTTTTTGAAAATTTCGGATTTCGGATTAGGATCGGTTTGAGCAAAAATTCGATCCATAATCCGAATGCTCACCCCTAGAAGAGATAGATATCCATCTGAGGGGGAAGCTCAGATGAAGGGGGAATCTCAGATGCGGATTGCCAACCGACGACATTAGACATCAGCTGAATAGACGAACTCGAGTCAGCTAATGGTATGCCGCAACACTGTATCAGACGTCAGCTGAACAGACGAACTCGAGTCAGCTGATGGTATGCCGCAACATTGGAACACAGCTGATTCCAACATCAGCTGGCAGGTGAACACAGCTGATTCCGACATCAGCTAGCAGGTATCATTTATGGCTGAAGGTGTTATGATCTTAAATGAGAATGTTTGAAATAAATTCAAACATTCCTGAGCATGTCAGTTACATTAAAATAGCCATCATGTCGCATTTAATGTAAAGTACGGCTGAACATCAATAGCCTACTTTATAGTGCGACTGGGCTGACATGATAAACAGTTCACCCTCATTCGTGTCTATCTGCAGTAACTGTTCATCATCTTCTCAGATTCTGTCTAACTATTTACTGCAAGTTTTTCTTTCCTTCTTATATATACCTTCTCAGACGTATTAAATGGCACCCAAAGGAAAGAAAATGGCTTCCTCCGAACCCTCTCTAGTCCCCACATCTTATGAAGAATCGTTCGACTTGCTGATTTCGAAGATACACTTTGAGCAAATCCTTTCAGAGGATGAATTGGAGTCGCCAGTGCTGTCTTCCCTCGCCGATATTCTCAGGGAGAACGGCCTGCTGGAATGGGCAAAGCTCTTCCCCTCCCATCTTCTCAGGCGCCAGGTCAGAGAGTTCTACGTGAATATGCAATCGCCCATCGACAGCAGGGATGGAGTAGTTGCAGAAGTTTCTTGCCGCCAACGGGACGTTCCGGCCAGAACCATTCGCCGTGTCACCGTCCCTATCACAGTTTCCGATATTCTTCGCCAAGTCATTCCGCCACAGACACCATCAACAACATAACCAACACGGAAGCCGATGAGTTTCTGGAGAGTGCTCTCATCACTCCGGAAAAGTTGAAGAGTAATATGCAGAGGACGAAGTTGAAGCCGGAGCATCGACTTTTGTTCGATGTTGTCTCCAAGGTCGTGTTCGGTTACAGTGGTGCCTTCGGAGACATCAGCCGACCGAAGCTCAAGCAATTGATTGCTTTGGAGCACAAACACAAACACAATGTCGACTGGTTCAATTATTTTGAACACCAGCTGACAGTGGAGAGGCAGAAGATCTCCGAGACCACAACTGATTCCGGGGAGAAGTTGTTGAGTGTCAAGGGAACTCTCAACTTCGGTTGCAAAATCTCCGCTCTGATCCTGCTTGCAACCAAGGGTCAGAACATGGTCTGGAAGGACTGCGAGAAGACCCCCGTGAAGAAGCTGATGCTGTTCCCAACAGCGAAGAAAGCTCAGGATGTAGTTAGGAGTGTTTATACTCCTAAGGAGAAGAAGGATGCTGTGAAGACAGCTGAAGAAAGGGATACAGCTGAGGAGATGTCACCAGCTGTCAGCCGCCCCACCAAATCGAAAGCTGCTCGCCGACAACGAGCTGAGTCGGAGAAGGAGAAAGCTGAGGAGCCTATCAAGAAGAAGATGAGAGTTCGCTTCAAGAAGACGGTGGCAGTACCAGCTGAGGAGGTTCCAGCTGAGGTTGTGCCAGCTGAGGGTACGCCAGCTGAGGAGGAGGTACCAGCTATGGAGGCGCTAGCAGAGACGGCACCAGCTGAGGAGCCATCCGAGTCGAGCCACTCAGCTGAGGCAGCTGCCTTCGAGATCGTTCCTCGCGCTGCTGGAACTGATGAGGCTGAAGGGATGGAAACAGATCTGACCTCGGATGCTTCTTCCTCCTCTGAGGAAATTAAAGACATTCCCACCTCCTCCACGGCAGGAGCTGATGTCGTACCGCCTAAAGAGCCTCTCGCTCTCACAACCGACTCACAGCCAGAGATTCCGAGCTCATTGCTCGATGCCAACATTGAGACCATCTCTTCGGCCAATGTTGAGGAACCTATTGATACCCCCCTCCCCACAAAATCCAAAATTCCGAGCTCCCAGCTCGATCCCAATGTTGAGACCGCCTCTTTGGCCAACATTGATGAAACCTTTGAACCGATGCCTTATGAGAATCTATCTCCCTCCCCAATCGATGACGAAGCTGATCGTCAGGCCGTCGCGATGGAGCATGAAGGCAAGGTAGCCTACTGCTTCCAGAAGCTGATTGGGATGTTCCTTGAAGCGCATGACATGCCGATTTTTGCTACGCTTGGGACTGAGCTGCTGTACCAGTTCAACCTCATCTTCAGTCATTGGTATGTGAAGGAAGATACTGTAAGGGTACACAGCTGGAACCAGCTGTAGGCAGACGAGTCACGCATCCGAGATTATTTTCAACTACACAAATCTGGAGGTCGCCTACAACAACAAAGTGGCACTGCTGACGCGTCGTCTGGACCTCAGCAAGGCGGAAGGCACAGATACCCAGGAGACGACTGGACAAGACTGTATTGACTTCCTCGACAACATGCTAATCAAGTCAGCTGAGTTCCTTAATGATCTGGACGCAGCCGCCGCCGCAGCGAAGGAAGAAGAAGAGGAGCTTCAATTGTACCTGGCCAACCGTCAAGCCATGATTACAGTTGAGCAGCCAGCTCTGATTGAACACCAAGCTCCAGCTGATCAGCCAGCACCCTCAACTGAAGACATTTGCGAGCTGATAGCTGAGAGGGTGAACCAGCTAAGGACGGAGATGCTTGCCAACTTCCAGCAAAACAAAGAAGATCAGCTGAGGATGTTGGAAGCACATGAGGAGAAGAACAAGCAGCTGCTGGAGGAGAATGTTTCACTGAAGATAAAGCTGAACGAATTCTCAACCTCCTCCAGCCAGGACATTTCTGATCTGAAATCAACAGTTCTGGGGATCAAGGCCGAACTGAATGTCCTCCAATCCATTTCTGATTCCAACCTCTCCAAATCCCAACAGACTCAGGATGAAGAATGGGAGTTTCGGTTCGAGTCACGCTGGGCTGAGTTCGTTGCTTTCCAGACTGAGGTAAATGAAATATTCGTTGGATTGAGGAAAGCCGAACAAGAGCGCCATGACTCCGAACTGGCGAAGAAGGTCGGAATAGAGTGCGCAGTCGATGAACTCTTCAACCGCATCCAACAAGTCGAACATCAACTCACCTCTCTGGATGGATCAGTAGCAAGCCTTGTTGCTGATGCCAAAAAGGGGGAAGATAAAAAGGGGGAAGAGGAGTTGCAGGGGGATGTTGAGATGCAGAGGGAAGATGAGACCCAGGCTGAGGAAGCTGCAAAATCTCAGCCGAAGAGGAGGACAGCCTAGAAGAAGAAGTCCGCTCCCAAGTCAACCATCGTAGGTGGAGTTGAAATGGCAAAAGACTTGGAGCAGGCGGAGCAGTTTGGAGTTTCTTATAACTCCATAGCCGAGATCGCAGCCGAGCTTGATTCAGAACTCGACGGTATCACAACCTAAGAGTGCATTGCTGCTTCCAAGGCTATGGATGTTGCAGAGAAGGATTACATGAATCCTGACTGGATCAAGAAGTTCGCAGCTAGCCAAGCTAAGCGAGTCAACCAGTTCGAGGATGAGCTGGACAAAGTGACTAAGAACTTGGACCAGAACATCGCCTCCCGCAGCCGTCGCCGAATTGACAAACATCAGGTTAAGGCTGAAGCTCGGCTGAAGCAACAGAGGCTGCCAGGGAAGGTTAAGGTCCAAATTCGGTTCAGGCATGTAGATAAGTGGATGCCAGCCGAGTGGAACAAGGACTGGGAGTCGTTCAAGCAGGAGTTTGTGAATGACTTCTATTATAGGAAGGTATTCACAACTGATGATCCGAGGAGAGCTTTCAAGGAAGCGCTGACCGAGCTACACACTGGGGACCCGGGCATGTTCAGCCAGTTCAGGCGAGCCATGATAGAAGCAAAACTGGACATGAACACAGTTCCGGTCCCTCAGAAGGTTACATATCGGCCTCCCTTCCTCCCAGACTCTCGAAACCCCAACCGAACAAAGATAGCAGCTGAGGCAAAACAAGTCTGCCGAGAGCACGGGGTTGACATATTGAAGGAGTCAGAAGCTAAGCAAGAAATTTTTGTTAGAATTTTTAGCAAGTATGGGCTTAAGTTTTAGCTCAGTTAGTTTTTGAGCAACTAATGTAATTTTTGTTTTTGTGCTTATCTTGTAACCATCAGCTGTAATAAAAACTATTTAGTTATACGATTCAACTTGACGTACAATCTCTCATTGTCCAAGCTCTGAATCGCAAAGTTATTTCAATATCATGTTATAATTGTGCTAACCCTTTGATGTTTTAATCTTATAGACTGTCTAGAATTTCAGCTGAGATTTTAGATAGGTCAGTAGGATTTAGATCAGTTTGATCTGTAAAGATTTTTTATAAGGGTTTTGGCATCATCAAAAAGGGGGAAATTGTTGGGAAATTTATTAAAAGTTTTGATTGATTCCAAAACCAACAGACCCCAACCGAGTAGATATTGTCAGATCCTAATGTTGGTAGTTAGGCTCGCTGTTTGAGCATTGTTAAGATTTTATCTTTACAGGACTCCAGCTGAAGATGGCAACAAGGCTTCACTCGGATAGAATATCAGGTGTAAGAAAAACACGTGAGCGTTCAAGTCTCAGAACAACAACTAAGTATTCAAATGGAGAAGATGCAAGAGAACATCAGTTGTAAGAAAGACAACTGAGCGTTCGAAGCCAACTAATCAGAGTCAGATACAAGAAAGACAACTGAGCGTTCAAGATGGAACATCAGTTGTAGGACTCAATCAGTTAGATCAACAGCTTGAAGTTCAAAGTCAGCTGAGAGTTCAACTGTTCCTACTCAGACAGAAGTATTCAGATAGAACATCAGCTGAAGACCAATCAGATGAAGATCAAAATGACTCAACTGACTATCAAATGTTGGAGGTTAAAGGTTAAGATTTGAATTTCAAATAAGGAAGTCACGTGAAGGTTTGACTCTCTGTCATTACCTCATTTGGCCCAACACAAGGCTGTCTCAGATGGAAAGCAGAAGCATGCAGTTGCCGAATCCGGAAAGTCTGCAGAGATGAGAGACAAGCCATCGTTTTCAAAGAACAGAGATCAACAGCTCCTCTAACGGCTAGTTGATTCTCTCCGCCTATAAATAGAGGCCTTCATTCATTCATCAAGATGATGGGACAAGACAGACAAGTGCGAGAAGAGATATACCAGCGAGAGAACAACTTCATTCTGCACTCAAGCAAAACTGCTGTTATCCTCTAAGAACATCATTAGTTGAGAGTTCTAGAGTGTTAGATTCTGTCTTTGTTTGTTTTCGATCCAACCTTGAGAACATCACTAGTTGAGAGTTCGTAGAGAGTTAGATCATAGCTCACTTCTTGTTCGAGCTATTAGTTGGAACCCCACCCTTTCTCACATCCTCTCAAAAGGATTGTTAGGACCCTACTCTTCCCGGAATTGAGTAGATAGGTTGATTAGTACCCGTAAACTAATTTGTAAGGTTGATAAGTACCCGTAAACTTATCTCAACGGTTGCAAAGCCCGCGTAAACTTTGTGGTTTGTCCAGAAGAACTTGGACTGAGTTGTGTGGACTCACAACTCCCCATGGACGTAGGAGTTATCTCCGAACCACGTAAATCCTTGTGTGTTTGTGTCTTTTATTCAGTTATTTATTGCATATTCAACTGACTAACTAACCAGCATACAAACTGCATCTTTTCAAATAAACTGACTTGGTTTTTGACCAACCTTGCATAAAAGCGTGAGTCATATTTTTACGAGTTGTTATTTTCCACCACATTCCGCACAACACCACTCTTCCAACTGAGCTTGCTTACTCGGTTGTGAATCCAGCTGAGTCTTTTTCACTCGGTTGTTGATTTTTCAAGAGTTGTTTCAAAAAGTTTTATCTGGTGTATTTCTCCCCCCTCCCCTCCCCCCCCCCCATACACCAGAACTCGTATCGGGACCATCAGAAATCATAAATGAATCAACTAAAAACGTACTTCATAGTTGCTTGCAAGAGAACGAGGTCCTAATGTAGTACAGCTAGCTAACTCGAGTCGAATCTTAAGGAAAGCTTAACATGGCAATCGATTCATACTTTGCACAAGAAAATAAACATCCTACACATTCTAATCCAATGAGTTTTAATGGTCAATATTAAAAACAAGAACAAGTTTAAATTGCAAATATAATGATAAAATTAAAGACGTCTAGGATGAGGGATTCTTCTACTCGAGATAACACAATCATTTATCATGCAACGTGCAATAGATTAATTAATACAAACTACCCAAACGTAAGAATTTAAATACTAACTTTTGTTTCGTAAATCAAATCTTAGCTAAGTAAATTACACGAAACAATCCTAATTAGATTACGCGTTTCCGAATAAATCTAACTTTGAATGAACCTAAATCAAATAATGAATTCTTTTATCGATCTCCTTCATCATTTAACAAGATCTAACTTTGGCCAAAAGCTCGATCATATACAAACCAATTCAATCAAACGAACAAGTGCATATGATAAATGATCATATCTCAACTTAAATATCCCTAATCCTAGACTAAAGAATTTAGTTCATAATACACAAAATGAAGATAAATGAAATTTTGGAAATAAACATTGCATAAACGAGAATAGAATTCTTACAACGTGCTTAAAAGTCGTGAACGATCAACAATGCGAAGAACTAACGAAATCTAAATTGTTTGAACAAAGGAAATGAAATTCTACAAAGTTTTCTATCTTTTCTACACTAAAAACAAGAGAGAGATTGAAAGTTATCGTCCAAAAACCGACAAAGTGTATTTATACTGCTGGAAAACCGTCTTCCCGCTTCGATGGGAATTCCAGTGCCGACGGGCAAAATAATCTCCCACTTCAGCGGGAAATTCCTGCTTCGATTGGAAACCGATTCCAGCTTCGGTTGGAAACCCCCACTCCGGTTGGAAATATACTCCAGCTTCTTCCTTCAACGTTTGCACTTCTTTTCTACCCTTTTTCGATCCGAAAGTGCATCATCACCACTTTCATACCTACACACACCAAAAACACCAAAAACCACATATACGACCACGACTCGTAGCCAAAAAACGAACAATAACATGCAAAACAAGCACAAATAAAAACATACAAAATACACAAAAACAAACTAAACAACTCCCCCACACTTAGCATTTTGCTTGTCCTCAAGCAAACCAAAGACACGTAGTATGAACCGATACACATATTCACTAAATCATCAACACAAGACTTCCTTTTCATGTACAATACCAAAGTCAACTAATGTCAACTCTAATGCAATGAAATCTAACCATGTATGTTGCCCGTCAAATAGAATTATCAATTCGATCAAAATGTGACCCACCCTTTAAAATTTTTACTTCATCAATCGCCTTTACCAGAAAGTCCTCATAATAACAAACATTTAATAACAAACGAGGAATATAAGGATGAATCAACGAGACATGATCATTAGGTTCAAGCTATCGAAATTTCAATTCAAGTCTCTTAATGTGGTTTTCCATACTCATCATTTGAATTTCTCCAAATGAGAGGAGTAGAATCTCAAATTCACCTTATTTATAACCCCGTTTTTTTCATTTTTTTTAACGAATAGATTAGGATGTTTTCACGAGGTCTAATCTTCGAAGATTCTTCAAAGCTTCCTCGTGTGGTTTCCCATGCTCATTAATCATGTCTTAAAAAGACAACGACTAAGAGGAGCAGAATCCACACTACTAACATTTTTTTTTATTTACAACAAAGACAATCATCTGGGTAACCAACGAAGCATATTTATCAACAGGGTCACAATTATCACGTCAATCAAATTCATCAATGACATGCCCCACTACAATGGTTATCAAACAATCACACTTAAATCGACAACAATCAACTAAGTTCTCACGATTTAAGGAAAATATTGTATTTTTGAGTGATTCACACAAATATATCATTAGTCATACTTGAAACAATCAAAATTCTAGACTCCAAAAACTTAACACAATTTATACCAAAAACACATAACAAAACTCATACCATTGCTAAAATACACCCCTCCCCCCACGCCTAAAATGAGCTATGTCTTCAAAGCTCAAGAAAAGTAAAGAAGAGGAAAATAGGACTTTCCTGAAATAACATCCAGCAACGGCATGAATGGCAAATAAAAAAACAAAATGAAGACTTGAAAAACATTAAGCAACCAAAAACAGAAAACAAAATAACATAACCAAAAATAAACGACCACACACACTATAAGACAAAAGAAAGACAAGAAAACATACACAACAGTAGTGAGAAGTCACTACTGATCAGACGCAGGTGGTGGTGGTGGTGGATAAAAGGCGGTCCAGACATCTCATTATGCTTGCATGGAAGCAAGGTGCTGATCTTGAGCATCCAAACGGCGGCCAACCTCTTGCCTAAACTCCCCCAAAGATGCATCATATGCATCATACCTCGCATGCATGTCCTGGCGGAACTCTCCAAAAAAGGTATCAAAATGATCACGGAACTGGTGGAAATCATTTTGGAACTGCTGATAAGCCAAAGTCAAGGAAAAGGGTGGAGCGGGCTGATCTCTTGCTTGACCCTCAATAGCCACACCAGAATGTCCTGCTTCAGTAGAAGGAAGAGGAGGACGGCGCCCTCTAGCAATCTCCTTATTAACATAGTCTTGGACCTAATGCCGCTCAGCTTGAGGAAAAAGGGTGTACTAGTCGGATATAACTGGGGCACCTCGAAGGTCAGGATAATCGATATAGTAAGTAGGAATTCTACTTTGTCCTACAACTATATCTCCATCGGCACTCACCAATCGAAAATGAATAGCCAAACCAGTAACGATGGGACAAAAAGACGCATGAGCCTTAGGTCGAGTTTGCACTTTAAGCATAGCTTCCCAAATGAAACTCCTAATGCAAACTTCGACATTGTTTCCAGTACACGACAACAGGAATACCTCATTCGAATTCACCTTGTTAGCCTATTCTTTGCCCGACGCTTAAAATGCTATGAATTTGTGAACTATAGCGAGGGCAGGATCCCGAATAAATCCATTAGGCATACCAATGTTATCCCAGTTATCAAACCCAGTCAGTGCTTTCCATTGCTCATTAACATTAAACCCCGATGGCCTCTTCTTTTCCCCAGTAATAGAAAAACCAAAAACTTGTTTCATCTTAGCCAAAGTAATGGAATAGTCCATCCCCATCATTCTAGCAGAAATTTGTCTCTTATCCGCACCCAAACTAATAGAAGTCAGAAATTCATACGTCAACGGATCATAACCCACATATTCATTTTGAGCAAAATCCTCCAACCCCAAGACTTTCAAATAATTGATAACTCTATCTTTCACTTTAAGAGACTCTATTAATTCCCAATCAAATGAACGAGGATGAGTGATGTCAGACTTACCGAGCTTTTGTGCAAGGCGACCTTCAAAATTAGATTCAATCGGAAATCTAGAGCCATAGAATCTTGTAAAGTCGCATTCCTCCTCCTCCTCTTCCTCAACATCACTCATATGGTCGTCCTCCTCAACATTCTCCGCAAGTTCAGCATTCTTGGTACGAGTCATGCTTGGAGGAATTTCAAAATCGGACAAAGGACCCTCTTTGGTTGAAAAGGGTGGCCGCTTCGGTGGGAGCTGCACGGGTAGGTGGTTCCCACTTCGGTTGATGTTTCCACTTCGGTGGGAACCTTGGCGAAAGTTTAAACGGCGACAAGCTCGTTGTGTAGGAGATGGCAACGGTGAAAGGCGAAAGTGACAACACAATTTTGAGGTGATGGCGGCGCGTAAAATCTCCGGTGGCTATAGCTTTGTCCCGCTTCGGTGGTTATGGCTCGCCGGCGGGAGTAATGTGGCGGTGAAAGTGGGTGAATATGAGGGTAAATTTGGTGATGATTTTGTGGGTTAAAATCGATTGAGAGTTGTAGAAAATGATGGGTGCGGTGAAATTGAAGAAAAATGAATTGGGGGCGGATGAAAAATTAGGGCACGTTTTTGCCCCTTTGTATAGGTGGTGAGTCCCGCTCCGGCGGGCGAAAAAAACTCCAGCACCGGCGGGACCTTTGGGTTGCAAAAATTTCCCACTTCGACGTGACTTCCAGCGTCGGCGGGATCGTCATAGGCGAGAATTTTTCCCGCTTCGGTGGGACTTCCAGCTCTGGCTGCTTTTGCACACTGCTTTCTGACCTCGGTTTAAACCAACCAAACTCTCTTTTCCCTTATAAACTCTGTAGAATCATGAATACACAAACAACTAGGGGTGCGACTAGGGGTTGGACTAAAGAGGCGGGGAAGAAGGGGGATGAATAAGAATGAACGAATAAACAGACGTTAATAACAGAATAAATTTCTGCACAGGTCAGTAAGTTCATACAGAACATGGTACTTCGAAACAGGGGATGTGCCTTGTACCAAAAGAAAGCCACGGATGTCTAGTTTACTCTCCAATTTACGGATCTTGATTTCGTTGAGCGAGCTAAAAGTTATGACAGTTTCCGTGAAAGGTCGCAGTTCAGTCCGCGTGAAACCCTAATGCTCGATAAAACTCGACGCACGATTCCCTAGGTTCGATCAATGCTATACAACCTTTAAACTCACGAAAATTTCATCTCAAGGCAGTCAACACGTACAACCTTTTATGACAAACTCCTTCACATTTCTCGATTAAAAACTCGACGTATAATTACTCGTCTTTTTCAACTAATCATTTACTAAACCAATTCCATTTCAAATTCCATTTCTATTTCGACTTCTCGTTTATTAACTAAAACTCAAATCATCTCGTATCTCGGATGGAAATATCGTCAACTACAATATCGTTCATCAAACGACAATAATCATTATTATCAAATTGGTTTTCCTTATTCGACTTTTCTATCGGCATTTAATATTGTTTCTTCGTCTCTTATTAAAAATCGAACCTTCTCAGAATTCGCTCAAATTTTACGGTTACGATCATTAACTAACAAGATTATCAAAGGTTTGAATCACAAACCCAAAATATTATCTATTCTTGACTTATTGACGACTCTTCGTCTCTTAACAAAATTCCGACGTTCTCCGTTTTCGTTCAAATTTTACAACATTGTTCCTTATCTATCAAGAATCACTAACATGCAAACCATATACTCATATCATTAACGAGTCTTGACTTATCGATGGATTTCCGTCTCTTAGGGTTTTCATTTTATTTCTAGAAAAATTCCAAATAATTATGTCATCATCCTCAAACATCTTACATACAATTTCTATTAACAAATCATGCAAACTATAACATCTTCTTCATCAAATCATCCATTCTTCATCTCTTACATTTCTACTTTTATTTTTAGAAAATTCTAATTTAATTCATGTGATCATCTAACATCACATAGAACACAATTCCATCAATTAGACATCAAGAAAATCGAACAACAACAAACCCCCAATTCTTAATAAAATTTCGGTATTAGCATTAGGTTAGGAGGGGATGATTTTCTTCGATTTCAATCCATAGAACCTAATTCTAAGCATACTATATCATGTATTAATCAAAGGACAACATGCTTCTTCATGCTCCATTTTTTCGAAAAAAAATAAGTAGATGGAAATTGATTTTTGTTCGGTTCATATCGTAGAAGAAGCTCCTACCTTGTCGAATATGGAATCGGATCTAAAATCGATCGTTAGACGGATGACTTGTAAAGCTTGAAAGCTTGAAGAACTCTTGATAATGGAAGAAAAGAGAGAGAGAAGGCATGAGAAGGGGGGGTGGGGGGGGGTATTGGAGAGGAAATGAAGAAGAAGATGACTAAGTGTTAGATATTTAAGCATAAAGTAGGATGACTCACAAGGTGACTCACTAAGGTGCGTTTGGTTGCGATAAATTTGACGGAAATATCTCGTTTCCGGGCCTCAAACGACGTTATAAAAGTCGAGAAAATAATTTTTTAGATGGTTACGTATTCGACGAAATCTAATCCGACCGTTAGATTAGAAATAAATCTCTTACTCGGAAAGCATAATTCGTTTTTTTCAAAAACCGATAAAAAGTCGGGACATCACAGTCCAAATTTTATCCGAAAAAATAATAAAAATGGATTTTTACTAACTTACTCGTCTCGCAAAAAGAGTGAAAGTAAAATCAGACGGTTTCTCGATTTGAGTTTTCGGGCGAAAATTTTATCGGACACGAAAATCCTTATACAGTAGTCGTTCACCTGACTTCTGGAATTTATTTTCAAAAACGGATTTCACTGTTAGTCTTAGAATTGAAAATCCTTAACTTAGGCGTGTAAAGCCTTAATTAATTAGAAAAATTTTATTTCTCGTCGGAAGAAAATATCTGGGGTATTACAATAACACCATGGGTTGCCTCCCATGCAGCGCTCGTTTTAAGTCTCGAGCTCGACTTCATACTTCATCTTCAGTATGTAACCTCGTCGAGCCTAAGAGACTCGACTCCAACCAATCTTGACATTCCTTCGACATATAGCTTCATCCGGTGCCCATTAACCTGAAAAGACTCCTTTTTCAACGGATTGAATAACTTGACAGCTCCATAAGGATACACTTCTTCCACTTCAAATGGTCCACTCCATCTTGATCTCAATTTTTCCGGAAATAACCTCAAATGAGAGTTGAAGAGAAGCACCTTCATACCCGGCTTAAGATCTTTGTTCACAATCCGCTTGTCATGAAACCTCTTCACCTTATCCTCATAAATCCTTGCACTTTCATAAGCTTCATTATGAAGTTCATCAAGTTCTAAAATTTGCAAAGCTCTCTCTTGACCAGCTTGAACCAAGTCATAGTTCATAGACTTGATTGCCCAGTACGTCTTATGCTCAATCTCCACTGGTAAATGACATGCTTTTCCATATACCATTCGAAATAGAGTCATCCCCAAAACACTCTTATAAGCAGTACGATAAGCCCACGAAGCATCATTCAACTTGGAAGACCAATCCTTCCTAGAAGGCTTTACGGTCTTCTCCAAAATTCCTTTTATCTGTCTATTACTCGTTTCAACTTGCCCAGATGTTTGAGGATGGTATGGAATTGCCATTTTATGCACGATACCATTCTTTGTCATTAGCTTATCAAAAAGCTTGTTGCAAAAATGTGTTCCCCCATCGCTAATAATAGCTAAAGGAAAACCAAACCTACAAAGAATATTCTCCTGCACAAACTTGATAACAACATAAGCATCATTTGTCCCTGTGAGGATAGCCTCAATCCACTTGGACACATAATCAACGGCAACAAGGATATACTCAAAACCTGTATATGATTATCATAGATGTTTATTGAACCAATACAATCCTCTATAGACTACAATGCATCTGTATAATTCAATTTTTCTTTCAATGATGTTTCCATTCCATTATGATTGGGAAATCATTCTCCAGAAAATACATGATTAAATTTGTGTAAGATTTTTCATATCATAAGATCTTGGTAATATTATATTAGATTGATATGTGCAAGTATACTCGTAGCATAAAATTTATTTAGTATTGATTATTTGTTGTTGTCTAGTTGTTGATGTCTTATGGTTATTTATGTTATTGAAAATTGTCGAAAAATTGAGCAGGCAAAGAATTGGAAAAAATGGGGTTGTTACCCGCATTGGATATAGAGCAAAAACTCAATATACCCCTTTTCAAACACAAAAGATAAATTATAGCCATTTTTTTTTAAAAATTTCAAAATACCCTTTTGAGTTTGTTTAGGACTTTTATGCCCTTCATGTATACAAGAAGATTGCATTTAATTTGTATCATACACGAAGATTAATTTCTTGTATGAATTTCCGGCGATAATTTCCGGCGAAAATTTGAATCATACACGGAACCTAACTTCATGTATGATGCATACATGAAATTATCTTCGTGTATGTATCATACATGAAAAATTATCTTCATGTATGATATAAATTTGAATTTTTTGGAGGCAAAATTTTCGTGTATGATGCATACATGAAAGTCAGTCTTCGTGTATGTATCATACATGAAAACTTATCTTCATGTATGTTACAAATTTGAATTTTTTTGAGGCAAAAATTTTCGTGTATGATGCATACACAAATTAGGCTTCGTGTATGATGTATACATGAATGTTAGTCTTCGTGTATGATGCATACATGAAGTTAGGCTTCATATGTGATTCGAATTTTTGCCGGAAAAATTCACCGGAAATTTTTCGCCGGAGAAATTCGCCGGAATTTTTCGCCCGAGAAATTCGCCGGAAGTTCATACATGAAATTAGTCTTCTTGTATGATTTAAATGAAAGTTAGCCTTCTTGTATACTCATTAAGGGTATATTAGACTTTTTACAACTTAAAGTGGTATTTTGCAACTTTTAAACTTAAGGTGGTATTTTGCAACTTTTGCTAAAAAAAAGGGTATTTTACTACATTCCCTCTTGGATATAACCCGCCGAGTATTAGGTACCCAGTTGACTTAAATGGGATACGGTGGGTATATATTTTCTATTTAAATGGGAATAGTCACATGAAAAACGTGTACAAGTACCTATGGATACTCGTTTATGCAACCTTATTTTATATCAATATTTTTAATAATACTCGTGTCTGGAAAAAGAAAAAAAAAGGACACTTATTATATATCGGAGGGAGTAATATAAATTCACTTCAAGTATTTCTATATTTTATCTTATTAATATAAATTCTAATTATAACAATAGTACTGAATACAATCATCAAACTAAATACATCTAACATTAATAGTTGCATAAAAAATCAAAGCTGACGTGCACCTAATCCTGTGAATGTACTTACAAGTGTATGTTTTAATCGTGCAACAAATATATGTAAAATAACAGCTGATGTGAATATGTGATATATGTATACACATAATAATGATAATAATTTATTTTTATTTTTATATAATGGCTCACACTAATTGACTTACAATATTATTTTAAAGCCAGCTACCAAAAATTACGTCAACAGTCACCTTAAAAATGGTGTCATATGGGAATATAATTGAAATGGAGCTTGGATTCGTGTTATCTTACCACCTCCGTCCGTTTTAACTTGTTTCATTTGAAATCGGCATAGAGATTAAGAAAAAAAATGTTAATGAATTAATGATGTTATTAGTGTAGTGAATAAAATGATATAAAATGAATAAAGTGATTTCTTAATTATTTCCTTAAAAGAAAATGGAACAAGTTGAAACAAATACCCGAAATGGCAAAATGGGACAAGTTGAAACGGACGGAGGTAGTATTACAATTCAACTTTTAGGCTATCATTTGAAAATAAATTTACTTAAAAATATTTTTTTTCTTTATCATTTAAGATGACACATTTTTTTATTTTGAAATGTCTCATTTAAAATGATTTATATTCAAAATAAATATAATTATTTCATAAAAGATTGTAAATTTTACCACTCTAACCAGTTTATACTCAATTATCGTGCAAAAAAATAATGTCATTAAATAGGAAGGAGGAATAATACACATCTTTTCTAGAAAATGCACTGCATTAACTAAAAACAAATAAAAAATGCACATCATTATATGAATACATGGGGTAATTGTAATCGTGGTAAGTAGTATGTATAAACCGTGTGTGTATTAATCTAATGATAGTGTGGTTAATATCCGAACCAAAGATCACGAATTCGAATTTACCGTCATGCAGTATTTAAATTTCTTTATAATATTATTCATAAAAAAAAATTATGTATAAACCATATCCCTTAAAAAGAAAAAGTATGTATAAACCATGGTTGGAGCCGTAGGTCTAGTGGCTCTATCATGGTTGTAGGGCACGTGTCAGGTGGGGACCACACATGTGTTGTGGGGAAAAAGCCTCTCAACAAACACGTGAACCGTGTGATTTCCATTCAACTCCCTCCCCATCTCTCTCTACGGTTTCAAAGTGTGATTAAACGACTATTGATCTTTATAAAAAAAAATCAAAAAATGATTAAAAACGATGTGTCTTGTTGGATGCCAGCACTTTGACCTAATTGCCCCCTACATTTCGCGAAATACTCCCCAGCCCCAAATAAGTTTGAGTTAATAAGTAAAAATACTCCTTTCTAAAATTTAAAAATAAATTATACTCCATACTTTATAATTTATAAAAAGTAAAAAATATTCTATACGTAATTAACATACATAAAAAAACATGCATGATGTATATATGATGAACACTCATGTATATATGATGAACACATATATGTTGAACACATGTATGCTATTCATATATGACACTCACGCAAGTTATTCGTCATTTTATGTCAGTCATGTATGATATTCATACATGTTATAATAGTCATCACGTATGCTACTCATGTATGTTATTCGTCATTTTATGTCAATCATGTATGATACTCATATATGTGATATTATTTATCTTTTATATATTTAGGAGTATTATTTATTTTTATTTTTCGAAAAGAGGTATTTTAACTTTTCACTCAATAAGTTTTTCGACTTTAAAGCCCCTAAATTTTTTGTTCCCAAATAAGTGTTCTATTATACTCCCTCCATCCCAATTTAGTACTACGTTGTTTCCTTGTTAGGACATGTCTTTTACTTTTTATTTTATTTTAATCAATATCTTTTACCTTTTTATTTTTAAAAGTTCAATATATTCACTCTTATAAATTTTCTTCATCCACTAAAAAAATAATAACACATCATAAATATGTCACTTCATCCACTATAATATCCCTATCAAATATTTATTTACTTTTTTTTAAAACATGTGTACGGCCCCGCACCATACTAAGTGGGGACGGAGGGCGTAATTTTCAATGCAAATTTTAGGTTAAATTATATATTTTACTCTATGATTCAAGGCAAATATTCACCTTTTCAATTTTCAATTTAATAATTTGGGTTAAAATGTGTTTATTTTTTATATAAATCTTTCAACTGCTGGAGACATTAATTCGTGGTCAGGAAAAAGTACTTACCAATCCAAATCAATTTAGTTGGCATTAAATTACACAGTTTTTCAGCTGACATAATAGGTTTAGAGATAATTATGAATTTTTGAAGATATATTTTATTTATTTTTTTTTTTGTATTTTTTATTTATTTTTTATTTTTTTATGTCGTGGGAATCGCAGCTGATACTTTCAGTGCGCATTGAGTAACCCCCTCCCTTGTGCAGTAAAAAGATACTCCCTCCGTTCCACCAAGCTTGTCTTGTTTCTTTTGCGTATGGGATTTAAGGAGAAAATAATTAAGAATAGAAAATATGTTTAGTGAAATTTTTAAAATAAAAAATAAAGTGGAGAGAGAGAGAGTGAATAGTAAAATAAAGTGGTAAAATAAAATAAAGTGGCTAAAGAGAGTGAATATAATGAAATAAAGTGGAATAAAGTGAGTAGAGAGAGAAGGTGAATAGTGAATGACACAGAAAATGAGGTGGAAAAATATGATGAAAGTTGTAAAGTGAATTGTTTAACAAATTAATTATCTTCTAATTATTTCCAAAAAAGGAAACATGATAGGAATAACGGGACAGTCCGAAAAAGAAAACAAAACAAGAATAACGGGACGGAAGGAGAATTATTTTAATATATATTGTTCATAGTTTCATACAATATTAATTTTTTTTTAAAAACAATGTCTATTTATAATATTTCCGATTTAATCGATTCTAGATGAATGCAAATGACCCGTAAAGTAGTTTAGTTTTGTTTTTGCCTTAAATATATTCCAAAATTCCTTAGTACTAGTATTATTTTTCAAAATACCAAAATTGAGATAAGTGTAAAAAAATTAACTTGAATGTGAATCATGTGATATATGGATACATGTCACATTGATAAGATATAATGCTAACTTCAGGCTAGTTTTTACTCACTCTCAATCTCAATTTATTCTCATCATCAACATCATCTCACGGTAACAACGACATGAGTTCTCCGGCAACATCAATCGAATATCTATAAGAAGGCAAATACTCATATGCAACTTGCCGCACCCTATGCAACCGCGCGTGGGGCGCGTGGGGTGCACGTGCCAATTATTTTATTTTATTTTTTCCGATTTTTTTTTTATTCTTGTTTTCTTTCTTAACCTTTTTTCTGAATTTTTATTTTTATTTTTAATTTTCAACTTTTTTTTTTTAAATCTACTTTTTTCCACTTTTTTTTTGTTTGCCGCTTCTTCTTTGGTCAAGATTCGAGCGAGGGAGCCGAAGGCCTCGAAGTGAGCCGAAAAAGTCCAAATTGTTGCCCTCCGATTATCCTTATATTAGTAATCGGAGCGAAGACAGAGCCATAAAATCGGAGTCGAAGGTAAAGCCGAAAAAAAAATTGACCGGGTCAGTCAACCCGACCCGACCCGACCCGACCCGGTCGCATGGCCCATGCGACCTGCTGCATGCAAGTGCTGCTTCTAGAAGAATTATATTGAGGTATGTACTGAATTTCTTTTCTTCTCTTATTCTTTTAGCAATTTGAAGTAATTTGGGCTAATTCGTTAATTTGTTGTGGTTTTGTCCCTCCGTTCATGCTAATTTATTTTCAGTTGTTGCTTGTGTAATTTGCAGCATGATGGAAGATTAGTCTCTAAATCATAATGGAAAAAGTGTTGCTAATGATGATGTTGTGAAGATTTTAGAATTCTCTTAAGAGTAAGAAGCAAAAAGCACCCGATGTTTGGAATCATTTTATTTATAAACTTTGTGACCCGACGAATCAACCCGAAACTCAAAATATTAGGAATAGGATTGAGATATTTTAACCCCAAATAATCCGGACGGAATAGCGCGTCAGACCGATATAATTGACCAGAAACTGAAAAAGTTAATACGATTGACACCACTAACTCTATGATATATCGAACTAAATTATTTTTAACCCTTCAAATTCATACCCAAGCACATGGCATGACATATCAAATTAAAATATTTTTAAGCGATCTATGTTAAGTTGACCGGATCAAAATCTTATTTGTAATCTCGAAGAAAACCCAATTCACGCCGAACTCAATGTTTCCAAAACCGGACTAGTAATTGAACTTGTCACTTTATTGGGTCACTGGGTCATTGGTCCGATCGGTTGAACCATTTGCATAAAGGTCCACGTTAAAAAAAAATAGAGCAAGAAATAATCATAATTCTACCATCATCTTTTAGAACACGGTTAAATAAACAAATCAAATGTTTAATAATAACTCTTGTTGGTGAGATGGTTTTGGACATTTGATTAACAATAAGGAAGTCTTGGGTTCAAATCTCCTTAATATCATTTTGATTAAAATAAAAAGATTTGACCACTCATTGGGTTGCTTGGGTCGTTGGGTTTACGGTTTTTACCGGTTTCGGTCGGTTTGCATCAGGCCAAATGAAGAACCCACATTAAATGAAATCGGACCAGACAATTGGTCGGTTCGCCTGTTTTCCGGTCGGACTCAATTTAAAAGTTAACTATAATTATGTATCTAAAACAGTAAATATTTCTAAGGAGATATCCAAGCGGTGCAGGCTTCACTCTGTAAACAGTAAGGTCTAGGGTTCAACCCCACGGTGGCGGAGTTAGAATTTTAAAAATGGTCAGATGAGATTATATTTATGTATTTCGTTTACAAATTTGAATGAGCAAACTTACAATTATACATGTAAAAGTGGGGAAAAAAAATTCAACCTAAATATATTTATAAAAAATAGATCTGCCCTTGACCCACCGCTCCCCCTTCCCTATATCTCAAAAAACAAAAAAAAAACAAAAAAAAAAGAAGAAGAAGAGTAAATCCAAGTGTTGCCATCAGTACTTAAAAACTACTCCAACTATAGGTCAGATTCATTAAATATTTTTATGTTGAAGGAGACTCGTTATACTAGTATTTTATACATATGATAAACTTAAATAAAGAAAAAGATAAGAGGCACGATCGGCCTAGAAAAATTAGAAAAGTCAATTGATTACTGTATTTAAGTTGGCATGGAATCTGAAACTAAGAAAATAATCAACTACTAACTCTTAATTTGTCCCTTACTTTGGGACAAATTTGAAATATATTCGAGTTTAAATCGACCACGTTAATTGCTGCTCATTTGAGGAACATCCCTAATATCCCCTATCAAGTATCAACTACTACTATGTAGCACCATTAAAATAATATTTAATAATACTAATAGTAATTGAATTATCTAATTATTGAAATTAACGAGTTCATGCATTTAACTAATAATTTATGAACGTACACGGTACACTTTAAGGTGTCGGCAACAACTTATCTTTTTTTTCTTTTTTTGATGACAACATATCTTATTTCATTTGAGAATTAAACTTAGACACATTCATTACGTGCGTCACAACTATTCTTGAATTATTCCATTTCGAGCTGGAAAACAAAATATTGATGATTAACTTGATTGAAATTTTAATCGTGAATTGCCCTTTTGGATTACTTATTTTATACTATATATACTTATGATCTGATTAATTTGAATTGGTTTGGAATTATTAATGTTACAGAGGCCTCAATTATGACAAAATGTAAACGTATTGTACGTATTAGTATATTAGACCATCCACAGTAGTGGAGAAACTTTGGTGTCTCCAACTCTGGTGGGGTCCAAATACAGACAGTCATCTGTAATGGAATTGTCTTTATGTTGTATCCATCTAAATAGTTTCTGAATATTCATTTTACATTAATTTTAATCGAAAATTTGAAAATTTCATTAATTTAAATAAAATAAAAATAATACATTACTAGAAATAAATAAATAAAACATTAATTGAAATAAAAACAATTACATAATTTAAAAAAATAAAAACTAAGTTCATCCTCTATGTCGTTTGACCTTCGCTACCATCATAATGTGCATTTGGTATTGCTCTGGCATCATGTACGACGTATCATTTTGGATGATTTTCATTTCGATAGAATGTTGCTTCGCCCGAGCACTTTGCATCATGGTTTGCTTTGCCTTAGCGATGGTGGTGAGTCGGGCATTCATCGAGTCCAACATTGACCCGAGCTCAGCATCCTCGCTCGTCGTTTTTTTTCCTTTTCCTTTGGTCGTCCTTGTCGCCGCCTTCGCTGCTTCTCAACCCTGTGGTCGTGGGGAGCAATGCTTTTCCCTTCATTCTATCGCCTCTGTCAAGTCGACGGCCGTTCCTGATGATGTGTAGGCACTGTCGGACGTATTCTTCGTCTGCTTCACGGAGTAAATGTCGGAAAATTCCTGGCCAATGAATTTGGGATAGTTTTTCAAGAATTTTGAAGCAGCAAAATACTTGAAGCGATTACCTTTGTGATGGATCGCGTATATTTGTTGGCCATTCTCGAGACCATATAGTCGGAAACGTCGCTAGGTCTTCGAGCAGTCGTCTTGCTGAAAGCGATTATCCATTGCTTCACCGAGCCGGAGATGCGCCAAAAATAGCTCTTCACTTGCTTTGGGTTGAGGTCGTCACCATACATTGTGTTAAACCTCTCGCCCACTTTTCCCCAATATTTTTTAGAGTGTTGATCGTTGCCGAGGATTGAATTCGTCTCCTCCCAAATTTGAGCAACGGCGGCGGTCTCTTTGATGGTGTACGAGTGTCGCTTCACCTTTGGTTTGGCGGCGACGGTGGCGAGGGCGAGGCGACAGCAGGTGCCTTGCCTTTGCCCTTGAGCGCCCTCTTGCGACTCGAGGCGGACAGCGGCGGCTCGGACGAGAGACTCTCCTCCTTGCCGGTGAAAGTGGGGAAGGACTCGCCAACTTGCGAGTTGAGGTTGATAGAATTGAGCCCCATCGGCGTGTATACGTCATCCGACATGTCGGGATATCCCGACGACGGAAAAAGATCATTTGGATCCATTTTCAAAAGTATGAGAGGTGACTTGAGGAAGAAATTGAAGAATAATAGAAATAGAAGTGGAAGAAATGGTGTGAGAAGTGGAAGAAATGGAGTAGTATTTATGGGAAAAAAATTGGAAGAAAAAAAAAATTAATTTTTGCCAGATTCCGGCCGAAATCAACCGTTCCGGTCAAAATCAGCCATTTCCGGCCACATACGACCGTTGGGGCCCCCGGCGCGTGCAACAAATTTTCCCCTTTTTATTTTTTTTGGCGCGTGCATTCCGGCTCGTTCCATAGGAGCGGTCTCGATCTCCTTCGGGCTGCAGCGGGGTGTCTCCATGTCTGGGTGTCTCGAGCCCGCCATGGAGACACCCACCGTGGATGGTCTTTATCTCTTGAATTATATGTTGTCTTATTATTTAGACAAATCTCTAGAAATTATCTAACACAATTAATCAAAGTAAGATGGTATTACGGAAACTTATATCAGTACTCAAAAAGCAGATGTTTGAATATTTGAGCAATTAAGTTTTGTTCTCAATTTTTTTTTTCGAGCTCCATAAAAAAGATATTTGCAGCGTATATACAATGTTCATGAGAAGTCGCGGGTTCGTGAATATTTCTTAAAATATCATTTTCCGTTTTAATATGCGATAGTTTTTAATTAATACTCTCTCCTTTTTTTTTATTTTTATTTTTACAGTTTACATGTCGTTTTAAGTTTTATACCCTTTATAACCTTAATTACTCTTCCTTTGATTAATTACTTCTCTACACAGGGGATCGCCTAGACAAATTTATATTTTATAACTATGTTTAGGTTGAATTTTTTTATCTTTTCCCCTATATTTAGATGTATAATTGTAAGTTTGATTGTTCAAATTTGTGATCAAATATATGTATACAATCTCGCTCGTTCATATTTAAAATTCTAGCTCCGCCCCTGTCTCTACATGTGTAACATGGAGAAGACAGAAAGATTAATTTAGACAAAAAGATTAGCGATTCACCTTTTATTTCACCACTATTACTTATCAATAAATTAAATTAATTTAGAAACGAATGTTATTTATTAATTTATGTGCTTGAGCTTAGGATATTAATGGGAGGGAGTAATAAAAAGATCAGGAAGAAAACGAGCCATAATAACATCATTTATGAACTCTTTTTAGGCGGCTCGCAGCGGGCGTCTCGAACGGCCGTCTCGAGACACCGTGGCGACGCGACGGCCCGCTGCAGGAGCGAGCGGCTCGAGCCTGTCTCGCCAGCTCGAGACCGTATCGATCCGGCGTGTGCATTGCACGCGCCACACCGAAAAAAAAAAAAATCTGCACCGGATATATTATGCCAACGAGTATAAAATGGCTATTTTAGCTGATTTTTTTAATTAATTCACACCTATAAATTTCCCACTTCATCACACAATTTTTTCCACACCAAAATCATCTTCTTCCTTTAGGTTTCTCTCTATTTTTCTCTCAATTTTTTCGCAAAAAAATCTCTTTCTCATCGGACTCCTCAACCGGCTACTCTTCTCATGGCACCGACGACGTGATTATGTCGATGGTGACGAACCTCCAAGCTGCTGCCGCTCGACTCTTCGCCTCCAAGAAAAAAAAGGGGAGAGGATGGTGGTACACCGCGATTGGGAGGCGGTTCTGCAGCAGTTGATGGCCGACTACTTCAACGACAACCCGGCGTACGACCCAACATTTTTTCGCCAGCGTTTTTGGATGCATGAGCATCTGTTCTTGAAAATTTGCGAGACGTTGGAGCAGAATGTGCGGTACTTCCAGCAGAAACAAGATGCAACCGGCAAATGGGGCCTCACGTCGGTGCAAAAATGCACAATGGCCATTCGCCAACTAGCCACCGGTGGACCGCCGGATACATTCGATGAATACTTGAAGATCGGAGATAGCATCGGCCCTCTTTGCCTTCGTTAGTTCTGCAAAGCTGTCATCGAGCTCTTCGGTGACGCGTACTTGAGGAGGCCAAATGCTCAAGACACCGCTCGGCTGTTGCAAATGCACGAGGAGAGGCACAACTTTTCGGGGATGCTCGAGAGCCTGGACTGTATGCACTAGGCGTGGAGAAATTGCTCGAAGGCGTGGGCGGCCGCCTACACACGAGGAGATGTGGGCGTGCTTTCCTTGATTCTTGAGGCCGTGACGTCTCAAGATTTATGGATCTCGCACGCCTTTTTTGGAGTAGCCGGCTCCAACAACGATATCAACGTCTTCAATAAGTCGTCCTTATTCGAGGACGTGCTTGAAGAACGGGCTCCACCGTGCAAATTCGTGCTGAACGGAAAGCCCTACGACGGCGGTTACTACTTAACCGATGAGATCTATCCGGATTGGGCGGCTCTAATCAAGGCCCCTCCACTTGCAATAGAGGAGAAGGTGGCACGGTTCAAGAAGATGCAGGAAGCGGCGATGAAGGATATCGAACGGGCATTCGGTATTCTTCAAGCCCGATGGGGAATTATCTGGAACCTGGCGCGGAACTGGTGCACAAAGCACCTCCGCAACATCATGTTTACGTGCATTAGTTTGCACAACATGATCAGTGAAGATGAGAGGGAGGATGCTGAGAATTGGAGGGAGGACACAGAAACAACGACGGCTAGTGATGTAGTCCGAGTCCCCACTCCGCTGTCCTGGAAGAATTATCTCAAACGGAACGCCGCGTTGAGAGATACAAGAAAGCACCATCGACTCACCAATTATTTGATCGAGCATGTTTGGAGCCGATTTGGACCGGTTGAGGAGTAGGATGTTTTTTATTTTTTAAATTTTAATTAATGTAATATTTTTATTTATTTTATTTCAGTTAATGTATTGTACTAGTTATTTATTTAAATTAATGAAATTTTCAAATTTTCTTATTAAAATTAATATAAAATACAAATTTAAAAATTAGATAAAAAAAAGATACCTTAAAGAGATATGTCCACTACAATTCACTGATTCTATCTCTAAAAAACTTTTAGAGACATCCCTTAAAGATATTATTACTACAGATAGAGTCTTATATAACTCGAGTAAAATTCTTTCTGAACTATGCTATGGGATCAGTATGGAGCAAATTAGTTGAATTAAAGTTGAGACTGAACAAATTAGTAAATATTTTAATAGTTTCAGCCCATCAAGAAAATTTAAAACCATACAGATCTCAACCCCAAGCGTGACTAATAGTTTTATATTTTATAGGTATATACATAATACATTGAATTAAATCAAAGAAAAAAGATGTACATATATATTAAAATCATTTGAAATATCCGTCAGTAACACGTAGTCAAATCAATAAACTATCTTTCAATTTGACTTTGATTAAATATAATTGAAAAGGATAATTTAATTATATATTGCTCAAAGTTTAAAAATGTTATAATTCATGTTTAGTGCTTGAAATGATAATTTTACTTGCACGAAAAAACTTAGTAAAAAAATTACTAGAAATTAATTGAACCCTATAAGTTCTTCCCAATTTATAGTGGCCATAAATAGGCCACACACCGGAAACGTTAAAGCTACAGTGACCGCACCTGGGCTACACTGCTTGAAAATAAATACACTAGGTGAAAAGAAATACGTTAAATTAAATTGAATGCAGTTCACGTGGTCCATGCACGCCTTCAAGCAAAGCTTCACGTGCGTCTCACGAGCAAGCGCTGACATCGAGCTCCCAATGTGAATTGTGTGATTCTTGATGAGTCCAACTCACACGTGGCGAATTCCTAGCTACGCGCCGCCATTGGGTGAGCCGCGCGTCGGCTTAAATATAACTAGTGTGACTCATCAAATTCGACATGCTCACTTATAGTCTAACCTTTTACTATTACTTGGTGATTTTACTGTCCGATCTTTTAAATATTCAAAATGTCCAGATCTTGTTCTTCCGTGACACTTATGGCATAAGAGTTAAAATTTAGTGATGGAAAATTGATTGGAACGTTGAATGATAATGTATACCCCCTCCGTTCCTGATATATCTTTTTAGGAGGGAGTGGTACGGAGATTAAGAAAAAATGTTGATGAGTTGGTTGTGAGTAGATAAAAGGTGGTTGAGTTTGTATTGAGTGGAGAAAGGGTCCCACATTGAAGGAGTGATAGTATTAATTAATTGAGATAGTGGTGAGTGATATATTAATTAATTGAGATATTGGTGGGCCATATGTGGTATTTTAGGTAAATAAGTTGATAAAGTAAGGGTAGGGAGTAATAATTTGTTGTGATATGATGTCCAAAAATAGCTAGGAAGGTATGTGGGGGACACCCCTAAAAGGAAAGGTAGGAAGATATATCAGGGACAAAATAATTATGTCTTAAAATAGATAAATAAAATCTCTTTTTCCAAGACAAATTCTCTAATCGTTCCAACAATAAATTTGTGTACTTTCTCTTTCAATTATTCTTAATGCAAAATTATCATCGTTCGTACTTTTTTCTAAAAATAAAAATTAGTAAAATTCGTCGGAGAGAAAACACAAAAATTTAGAACTTTTTCATGTATTGGAAAATCGAAAGTCTAGAACTCTTATGTTGAGCAATTAGAGAAGTTGTTTTGGAGAAGAAGAAATCTTTTTTATTTATTATTTAAAGATAATTTCTTTTTTGTTGACACGGTATATGCAAATTGCATGTCATTTAAAAAAATGGAGAGAGAATATCCATTTCATCATCTGGCGTCCCAGTTTTCGTCGTCGGATTTTTGCTCTCATGCCATAAGTGTAATTGAGGAATAAAGGTCGGGATATTTTTGAATATTTCAAAAGGTCAGACCATAAAATCACTACAGAATAAAAGTCGGGCCATAAGTCATAAATGACTAAAAGAATTGTCGCATTACATACAATTATAAGAATTCAAAAAAAAGAGGGGTTTCATGCAATTTCTCTCAACTTCTTTTATATGTAAGAAACCAAAATAAATCAAAACTAAATATATGCACAAAATAATACTCCTGCCATCCGATTACTCTTTTTTTGTTTGGAAATAATTATGGAAGGATTATAACCAATTAATTTGTTAAGAATCTCACTTGTGGCTTTTATCCTATTATTCCCCTTATTTTATGTGGCATCAACTATTCAAGTCGCTCTACCCACTTTGTTACAATATTTATACCCACTTTATTTCATTATTTACTCTCTCTACCGATATTATATCAATTTAATAACACTATTAAACTCACCTTCTACCCTTTATTATTTTCTCCTTAATATTCATGGCCAAAAGAAATCAGACAATTCTAACGGGACGGAGGGAGTATTAATCAATTTTTAAAATAATTAACTTTGTAATTACCTCTCAATCTATCGAATCACAATACATTATAATTTATAAGTACAAATTTTAAGAACAATTATATAATTTTTTTTAAATCAAAATGACAATATTACAACAATTCATTAAAAGTGCGTTACACAATTATAACAAATCATAATATAGAATAAATTAAGGAGGGATCATTTTATTATAGTAATAGTATATATTTTTTATCATCTAAAATCACCAAATTTGTAGTTGTTCCTAACTCAAAACAATTATATATATATATATATATATATATATAATATTTGTACATGTCTCAAATCTAGGAATATCAGTAGGTACCCATCAGACATTTGGATCTCCAAACTGAACTCGTTTAGATTTTATTTATAAGTTACATAGGAACAATTGATCATTAAAAGTGCGTTACACAATTATAACAAAATTATGCTCCCTTCTAAGCTTGAATAGTAGAAACGTGTATAACATTGTTTTCACCTTATTTTCGATCAATAATCATTGTGGATACGATACTCGATTGCTACTATTACAATTGCCCAATTGAGTTGCGGTTTAATTGCTAAGGAAAATAGTGATCAAGTTGTTACAATAATTGATTTCTCATTAAAAGTTGAACTTTACATAATAATAATAATAATAATAATAATAATAATAATAATAATAATAATAATAATAATAATAATAGATGGTCCCTATAATGAGTTAACTGGTTTATGGAAGGAGGAATACATTAGCAAGGATTTTAAAAACTTTCTTGAAAGCTATTCAGTTCAAGTTGTTAGACAACTATGAAAGTCCGTTGGAACGCTCACTCAGTCCGGTACACAGTTGATTTCTTGGACTTAGAGTCAACTGTGTTTTCGCGACTGAGGTTTTAAAGAGTGTACAGTGTGTAAAATGTGGTGGTTACTTTAATTATCCTCGTTACATAAATAGAAACTCCTTTTAAACGAAGGTCAAATTTGCAACACTTAGTGCAGTTTTTCGAAGACTTGTTTGTACAGTTAGTCAGTTAGTAAATCAAACAATAACTGAAATACTTAATGTAAAAATAACACAAGTATAATTACGATCAACTCCGAACCATCCAAAGCTTAAACCTTGGGGAGTGAATCAACGTGTAGGACTTGCACTCTGTGGTCGGCTGAATTTCGCTTTCAAGGCAATGGCCTCCATACCACGACGCAATGGCAGTTTTTCTTATGTTTCGTTTGTTTTGTGTGCAGGTTTTTCACTCAAGACTTCTATCGAACATGTGGGGTGCGTGAAGTTTTGTTCCTGAAATCAGACTTGGACCTGAACTTTCATCGAGCAGGTGGTGGGCAGCGATTTGTTCCAATAATTTGAAAGCGAAATTATGGTTGCTAATCCTAAATCGCTACCTGACCTCTCGAAGCTCGAGTCACTTGATGGAACTAACTACAAGAGGTGGTCACAGAAGCTTCTCATCTTTCTCGAGGTGCTTGAACTTGATTATGTGTTGTTCAACGACCGCAGTGCTATTGAATCGGAGTCCATTTTTGCCACTACTCAAACGCTAGAGAAAGAGAAAGATGTTGGTGATGCCTTTGCACTCACTAAGGTGGCAGACTCTCAATCATCAAAGAAGCACGGGAAGGATAACAAGACGGTCCGAGGTCACTTGCTGAACCACATGACAGACTCTCTCTTTGACTTATTAGTTAATGTCAAATCAGTGAAACTGATTTGGGACCGTCTCGAGAAGAAGTATGGTGCAAGCGATGTTGGAAGAAAAAATACATCGTCGGAAAATGGCTACAATTTCATATGGTGGACGACAAACCAATCATGGACCAACTCCATGAATATGAAAATCTCATTGTCGAAGTTCTCAATGAAGGAATGAAAATGTGTGAGATGCTCCAAGCCAATGTTCTGATCGAAAAATTCTCACCCTCTTGGTCAGATTATAGGAACCAGCTCAAACATAAGAAACAAGATCTCACATTACAAGAACTAATCAACCACATGCGAACCGAATAGGCAAATCGCCTCAAGGATAAGTCCTTTAACTTATTTGTCCATTCATTTAATGCTAATCTGGTTGAATATGTTGCTGCTACAGGAAAAAATCAAGGTCGTCGGTTTGTTCCGAAGAAGGGTCGAGTCGATAAGAAACCCAACTTCAACAGAACTGACAAGAAAATCATGAAAAAGAAATTTAATTGCTATGTTTGTGGGGCCCCTGGACATAAGGCATTTCAATGCAACCAACGTCAAGGACAACCGTCGACTAAACCTACTCCAAACAAGAAACCAGGCCAATCTTGCTGAAGCTGAAAATGACGAAATCATAGCTGCGGTTGTCGAGGCAAAACTTGGTGGAAAACAAGACGGAGTGGTTACTTGACACCGGAGCCTCAAGGCACTTCTGCAGTAACAAGGACTTGTTTCACACCTTTGAGGAGGTTGGAGACGATGAATGCGTCTACATGGCAAACTCCAGCGTGGCCGGAGTTTTCGGTAAAGGGAATATCTTGCTTAAACTGACTTCTGGAAAGACTTTATGTTTAAAAGATGCTTTGTATGTTCCTTCTATGCGTAGGAATTTAGTTTCTGGTTTTCTATTGAACAAGGCTGATCTTAAACAAGTAATCGAGTGTGATAACATAGTATTGACGAAGAACAAAGAATTTTTAGGCAAGAGTTATGCAAAAGGGAGTGAGTTTGTTCTTAATGTCGAATCTGAAATCATGAATGAGAAAGCTTCTAGTTCTGCTTATATCGTTGAATCTTACAATCTTTGGCATGGAAGACTCGGAACTTGAATTTAGCTTCAATTAAAAGACTAAGAAAACTTGGATTAATTAATGCCTTGGAAATTCATAATTTATCTAAGTATGAAATATGTGTAGAAGCTAAATTTGCCAAAAAACCGTTTAAGTCTATTGAACATAGAAAGTCTGAATTGCTTGAACTTATACATTATGATTTAGCTGATTCTAGAAATACGGTCAATAGAGGTGGAAAGAAATATTATGTGAGAATATAACACTGCTTTCCTTAAAGAATTTTGTGAAAGAAATGGAATAGTGCATGAATTTAGTGCTCCTATAACCCTTAACAAAACGGCACAGCTGAAAGAAAGAATAAAACTTTAAAGAATATGATGTATGCAATGCTTTTAAGCTATGGATTGCCTGACAACATGTGGAGGGAGGCGGTGTTATCTGCTTGTTATATTTTGAACACGGTGCCTCATAAAAAGCTAGATAAGGCGCCGTATGAATTATGGAAAAGATTTGCTCCTAATTTAAAATACTTAAAAATGTGGGGGTGTCTAACTAAAGTGTGTCTTCCTGATCTAAAAAGAACGAACATTGGATAAAAAAAACTTTTGATGCTATATCTGTTGGTTATGCTCTCAATTTTGCTGCATATAGATTTTTGTCTATTAATGATAAAGTTATTTATGAAAGTTGTGATGCTGAGTTTTTTGAGCATATTTTTCTATTAAATAATAATGTTCAAAGTGGTTCTACTTCTTCTGTTAATGTGCATAACAAAGGTCTGGTTCTTCTAATAATGAGCATGAAAAACTTGGTGTTAATGTTGAACCTATAAGAAGTAAATGGGAGAGAACTAAAAAATCTTATGGGTCTGAGTTTATTGTTGCCTATTTGAATGAGCACCCTGATTTAATTGATAAGCATGTTGTTCTCTATATTTTGTTATTGACATCCAAAGACTTATATTGAAGCTATAACATGTGTAGATGCTGTTTTTTGGAAAGAAGCAATTCTAAGGGAATTATAATCTCTTTTGGTACATGGGAATTGGTTGAGCTGCTTGTTAATTGTAAAACTCTAAAAACTAAATGGATTTTTAGAACAAAAATGAAACCAGATGGTACAATTGATAAGTTTAAGGCGAGATTGGTAGTTTGTTGGATTTTTCCAAAAGAAAGATATATTTTTTGACACCTATTCTCCTGTTGCAAAAATCTCCACTATTAGAGCTTTAGTTTCAATTCATAACTTGATTATACATCAAATGGATGTAAAAACAGCTTTCTTAAATGGAGATTTGGAGGAAGAAATATATATTGAACTACTTGAAGGTTATTTTTTTCCTGGACAAGAAAATAAGGTGTGCAAGTTGAAAAAATCTTTATATGGCCTCAAACAAGTGACGAAGCGCTGTCGTTACACTCTTCGCACAAATAAATTTATAAACACCTCTTGCCCAACAAGGTAATAGTAAATGGCAAGTGGGGTCGAACCCAAGGGACTTGGCGTAGATCTGCTCTTCAGGTAGTGCTCAACAAAAGATGTTTTGGTCTAAATGTATCTCAATATCCTGTAACTCAACAAGTAAAATATCAAATAACAAAGAAGTTTGGGTTAGGGTTTCGAATCAATGATCCTAATTACTCATTACTCGTTCATCGGTGCAAAGATATTCAATTACTCGATCTCATTACTTGGTTTAAGGCAAATATACCCTAAAGGTCATGAAGGCACGATATAAACACATCAAGCCTATGTCTATCCAATTTTACAGATTTTGACCAGAAGGCAAGATCTCCTCTCTTGATCAACAAAGTCACGAAGACACTTCAATAACGATGCTGCCCAAGAGGCATTAAGAATAAACAGACCCAAAACAACCAAGGGGTAGGTTTATACCGACTGCTCTCCGACACTCTTTACCTTCTTGGGCACGAAAGACACTCTCGAGTTAAATCCCAATTCTTGTTAATGCCTTAATATCAATATCTAGATGGTGATCAAGCATATGTCAATATCAATTAAGTCTAGAATTAATCCTAAGTGTTTCGGGAATAAAATCTAATAACGAACTCACACAATTCGACCTCACGAGTTTAGAACGAGTAATTTACGATCACATCATCTACATCCAACTCAAACAATAAATTTAGCTAGACATAATATTAAATAAGAACACAAAACTTATAAGGAATATCATACTTAACATAAACTGGAAAAGGGGTTGCTGCTCAAAACGTAAGTCAGCAACGAAGTCTTGGCTTCAGGCCAACAACTAAACTAATGCAGAAAATATAAACACAAAAGTAAATTGCCCGTAGGACTTGTTTCTTGCTCACTTCCTCTCAAACTTAGAATGCAAAACTAAACTATGAAACTCGAATAAAAACGGCACACATTACATTGTGAAGTCGGCCATATATATAGGCGATGGGAATTAGGGTTTAGAAAGTTTTCTTGTTGGAAAAGGTCTCTTCCATGCATATCCGCCCTTCTCTCTCATCCATGCAGCCACGGTTTTACTTTCCTTGCTCGGTACATATCTTCTTTGATTAGGTTCGATTAGGATAAGGAAAGAAATATTCAATCCTTATCCTCTTCCTTGAAGGAAAAGAAATCTGCTGCTGGTCCGACTCACTTCTTGCCTTCGATGTCTGCATCATGTATTGCTTCCTGTGTTGATCAAGATCTTAGCTCCTCGGGTACTTTGTCTGTTGGCTTTAAGGATATGGGGAGGTACTTCCTGACTTGTAGATTGAATAGAACGCTGTTGCCCAGCTACAAGCTTCCAACCCTAAGCCCATTTGCATCGTATCTCCATCTCAGCATCTCAACAACAGATTTTCCATAGAATTTGGCCAAGATCCCACCTGTTCTTTCCTGCACACCATCTCTCGACTTTGTGTCCTCCCAGACACACTTTGACTCGATAAAAACTAAAAACACAAGAAAAACACAAGAAAAGATGGACACAAATATGGGTTCATCAACAAGCTACTATGCAGTGGTATGAAAAGTCTCATAACACTGTAATTTCTAATGGATTTGTTGTGAATAACTCTGATTCGTGCGTATATACCAAGATGTATGGTTCTGATTATGTTATTATATGCTTGTATATTGATGACATGCTTATCTTTGGAACAAATCTTGATGTGATATCAGATGCAAAGCGTTTTTTGTCTTCTAAATTTGAAATGAAAGATTTTAGTGAAGCTCATGTTATTCTTGGTGTTAAATTAACGAAAACTAAAAACGGTATTTCACTAAGTCAATCACACTATGTGGAAAAAATCTATAAACGAGTGTTATGATTTAGCTCCGACAAGAACACCTTATGATTCTAGTATGCATTTGACAAAAAATAATGGTGAAAGTGTTTCACAAGAAGAATATGCTAAAATCATCGAAAGTGTTATGTACTAGATGAATTATACTTGACATGACATAGCTTATGCCCTGAGTCGTTTAAGCCGTTACACACATAACTCGAGTAATGATCATTGGATTGCACTTTATCGTTTAACGAAATATTTGAAAGGCCCTATTGATTGGAGTTTGCATTATAGTAACTTTCCTGCTGTTTTAGAGGGTTATTGTGATGCTAATTGGGTGTTTGATAATGATGGCGTGTGCTCTACGAGTGGTTATGTATTTACTTTGGGTAGTGGAGCTATTTCTTGGAAATCTACTAAGAAATCATGTATAGCTAACTTTTCTATGGAATCAGAATTTATTGCTCTTGAGTTGGCAGGTCGAGAAGCAGATTGGTTAAGGAATCTCTTTACAGAGCTTCCTATGTGGGGGAAGTCTTCGACTCCTGTATCCCTACATTGTGACTCTCAATCGACGATTGTAGTTGCAAAAACAATGTCTACAATGGCAAGAAGAGACATATACGAGTTAGACATGGAATTGTGAAGCAACTGTTGAATGACGGAGTTATTCCTTGGACTACGTGAGGTCGGAGAAAAACATAGCAGATCCGTTTACAAAAGGACAAGTCTGGTGTTGGAAACTTAGAAAGAAATGGGAGTGAGACCATTGGCGTAAGAGGAATACGGTGGATACCTATTGCAGGTCAAACTAAGTTGTACTACTTTCATGTTCATTGGTACGTATATTCTATACATCATTTGATTGTCTAAATCATATCCTTTTTGGGTGGTTCATCTTCTGTGAAGAACTTGATGATTTTTGACATATTGATTTATAAACCATAGCCCTTTTGGGTGGTTTAGCAAGTTACCTGCTGGACTTGATGGTTTTATGTGTTGAATAAAATTTCCATAACCATTTTTTGGTGGTCTTTGTATGAGACGGACTTGATGAAATTGTATGTTGTTTGAGATTGAGCATTTGGCCCTTAATGATTCATATGTGCTTTTGAGAAGCAATCTAAAAGAATCACCTAAGTGAGAGTGGAGAAATGGCCATCTCCGATAAAAGACTTATTGTGGTCTTTTTAGAGCTCCCATGAGATCCCGAGGTAATTGTGTTGGGCCATGTTTTGTTTGTTTTTTCGAGGAATTGTTTGGAACTTTTAGGATGGTTACGTGTTGTGGGGGCTTGCATCGGAGTTCATTTAGTTCAAGAATATAATTCACTTTATGAACTCTTTTGCTTCTCCACTTGACTACATATCAATTCAAAATTAAAAGATTATTGATACTTAAGTGACTATCCTTTCAAATGCTCAGTTCTTCTCTGCTGTTCATTTGTGGGGGATTGTTGGAAATGCACAACAGATTTTTTGCATTCTTTCTTTTCTCTTTCCTATTTATCCATTTTCTCTTTTCTTATTAGGCTAATTGTTTGAGTTGTTATGGGCTGTCTATGAGTTGGGCTTCAAAGTGACTTCGTCATTTTTGTGGACTCGAGGTCAATAAGTTTTGGGCTTTCTGTTTTGCATCCAAAACTGTTCAGTTTGAACCCTTTTATCTCCTAGTCTCTAGTCGACCTTGAAGGAGTCAATCAGCTGTTTTTCTGTGAACAGAACAATAGAACGTGGGAGAAGGGTTTCCCCAATTTTCGTGTTTGTGCAGTCATGGTTCAACAACTTTTCCCTCATCTCTCTCTATACATATCTTGTCTGAGTATACTCGTGAGAGATACAAAAAAATTTAAGAGGTTTCTTTCTCTCTTCTTCCTATTTCTCTTCCTATCGACTGAGCTCTTGTTTCGATCAACTCCGAACCATCCAAAGCTTAAGTGCGAGCTTTAGATGGTGTTGTGTAAACCTTGGGGAGTGAATCAACGTGTAGGACTTGCCCTCCGTAGTCGTCCAAATTTCACTTTCAAGGCAGTGCTTTCATACCACGGCGCAACGACGGTTTTTCTTGTGTTTCGTTTGTTTATGTGCAGATTTTTCACTCAAACCTTCTATCAAATAGGTGGGGTGCATGAAGTTTTGTTCTTGAAACCAGACTTGGACCTGAACTTTCATCGAGCAGGTAGCGGGCAACGATCTGTTCCAACAAGTACTCTGAGCAGATTAGAAATTTGAATCCAAGTTCTTCTTTCTCCATTGACTTTCTCGTCTTCTAAATCTGATTTCTGGATGAGTGACTTCGACAGATTTAATCAACATGCATGAATTGCATGGCTCAGTCCTAGAGTCGACTGAGGAATAGTCTGACTGACTAATCTTGAACTTGAACTGCCTATGTTCTTGAGCTGACTTCTTCAGTTTGAACCTGTAATATAAAATCCCTACGCTCAAACAGCAAGCTCTAGCTACAATCTGACTAAAGGCATATCTACTTAGTTGAGGTGAGTTGGATTTTGGTAAAAATAAAAACTTTTACTAATTTTCGCAAACAACAACAACAACAATAGTTTACAATATACTTAGGAAGTGATTGGTATAATGGAATAAAATGAGGTAGAAATGGAATGGAGCTAGGAATGGAATGGAATGGGTGAGTTGATTCCTATGCTTAGTATGCACAAGGAATAAGTAAAGAAATGGAATCGATATTCTTTGATGCATTATGTATACGCGTGCGCGTGTGTATGCAGTGTATGTATATGTGTTTATGTATGTTAGTATGTGTGCAGTGTGTGTGTGTGTATGTGTGTGCAGTGTGTATATATATGTGTGTGTAGTGTGTATATATGTGTGTGTAGTGTGTGTGTGTGTGTCTCTCCAGTGTGTGTATATATATGTGTATATCATACACACACACTGGATATGTCATTAAAGAGATGGATATGTCTGTGAAAAAGATTAGGGAAGCTATTAGATTTGTTAGACAATCTCATGCTAGACTTGCTAGATTTAAAGAATGTTGTGTGGAAGAAAATGTTGATTCCAAGAGTCTATTGTGTTTGGATATGCCTACTAGATGGAATTCAACTTATTTGATGTTGAATGTTGCTTGTAAATTTGAGAAAGTGTTTGAGCTCTATGAGTCGAAAGATCCCTTTTTTAGGGTTGATCTTCCCAATGGTGCTCTCGCAATAGTAGATTGGGAGAATGCAAAAAGGATGAGTCTAGTGTTAAGAACTTTCTATGATTTAACTAATAGGATTTCTGGGTCTTCTTTTGTCACTTTAAATAATTTCTTAAATGAGATTACCAATATGTATTGTTTGTTGAAAGAATGAGTGCAAAATTCGAGTCTTGAGGTGAGGGAGATGGGAGTGAAGATGAAGGCAAAATTTGATAAGTATTGGGGTCATCCGAAAAAGATGAATAAGATTATTTTTTTTAGTTTTATCATCGACCCTCGATACAAGTATGATGTTGTTGAATTCATTCTCATTGAATTGTATGGATAATAAGTTGGGGGAGAGATAGCTAGGAGTGTGAAAATGGAGCTTTACCATGAGGGTTATAAACTATTGAGTTCATCGGAAACGAATGCTACACAAGTTGACATTGGTGAGTTAGGTGCTTCTACTCCTTATGTCTTGATTGAGAAGTACAAAAGGCAAAAGCTTCTAGGAGGTATTGTAATGTCTAATGATTTGGATGTTTATCTATCCGAGAAAGATAGGGGGATTGATAATTCACCGAATTTCAACATTCTTAATTGGTGGAAACTTAATGAACCTAGACTGCCCACCATTACCCTTCTAGCTCGAGATTTACTCTCGGTTCCCGTTTTTATGGTAGCATCCGAGTCAGCTTTTAGCGCCGGGGGAAGAGTCCTTGATACTTTTAGGAGTTCGTTGACTCCTAGAATTGTTGAAAGTCTTATTTGTACTCAAGATTGGCTAAGGAAAAGCAAGCAACTTATTTCACTCGAAGAGGATTTGGAGGGCATTCAAAAGCATGAAGAAGGTCCTTTTAACTTAAAACTTTAAACTTGTGATTGATTGATTTATTTATTTATTTCATTTGTAAATTGTAATTGTTTAACCATTTGTTATGTTCTCTTTTGTAGCTTTACGAAGTCTTGGCATTGGTGTAGATGAGATTGATGATCCCATATTGGAGACTACAAATCCAAGCTAAATTAAGGATGGAGGGGTTGAAGTTTGAAAGAGCATCTACTAAAACTTCTTTTGTTATTTGTTTTGAAGGAACATGATGTACTAAAACTTGTTTATTTGTTTTTGGTTTGGACTTTTAAGTTTGGAATTGTAATGTGGTGTTTTTATTGGATATTTGGAAGGATGTTTCATGTTTGTGTGTTTTTATTGAATTGAAATGTGGTCCACAGCAGGTTTTTACCTTTTTATTGGAGTGAAATGGGTAGATAACAGATTTTTAAGGGAAATAAGTTGTATTTGTTGAAATTTCGGATTGGACCGAAATCGATCGGGTCATCTCAATTCGGTTGAGTCGACTGGTTTCGATTGGTTTGGTTGGCCAAAATTCGATCGGGTTGGTTGGTCGGTTTGAGAGTTTTGGTTCGGGTCGAACCGACCGACCGATGCTCACCCCTATGTATATGTGTCTAGTGCATGTATGTGTGTGTGTGTGTGTGTGTGTGTGTAGCGTATGTATACCATGTGTGTGTGTGTGTGCAGTGTGTGTATATAAGTTAGAATTGATGGAAATATTTGGTTGATTTTTTTTTGGTAAAATTGACAAATTGTAAAATATATGAGGATAAAATAATCAAAATATAAAAATAGGAGCATTAGGAATGACTAATACCATGGTTTAAGTAAGGAATGACTAATTCCTTGAAGAATGAAATGATCATTTTGGATGGAATGACGATTCTTGATCGTAAAAACATATCAAACAAAGGAATAGAATGGAGGTAGGAATGACCATTCATTCCACCCTCCATTCCATCATATCATTCACCACCTTAATGTTGATTGTTTAGAACAATTATGAAGATAATAATCTCAAAGGTAAATTAATGTTCAAATTGATTGTGAAGTTCTGAATTATATAGTCACAAAATATAACACAATAAATGGAAATATTGTATTTAAAATTAATTCATTTAGCATGGATTATGCATTTGTAACTTTTTGTACTTAATAGTAATTGAATAATATTAATTTAATAATTAAAAAATTACCATTTGTAATTTCCTGCGGTGATGATTGGTGTTGCCGAATTAATTTTTTAATAAAGCATTTATGATATCCTAATTTACATAAGTCCTCACATTCACATTAAAAGGTGACTAATTTTTCCTTCCAAATTTAAAATAAAATTTGCCAAACGCTTAGTTATTACTACACTTCAAAATTGAGATTTTAGATAATTAACAAACAAAATTTTTTAAAAATTCAAATAGAAAAGAGAATCATTATAGTTGTTGCTGTTTATTTATTTAAAATGACTAGCTTTTGTATAATAAATAAATAAAATAAAATATGCAAGCGCTCTAGTTGGGTACTTCAATGAATGAGGTTGACTCTTTATCTGTTTCGTTTATATTGTCATGTTATTATTTAGTATGGAGATTAAAAATAAAAATGATATGCATTAATTTGAAAGACTTTTGAATAACTATTTTTTTTTTGTTTGGAATAAAACAATTTGAATAATACAGTTCAATAAAAAGGTGAAGATAAAATAAGCAGGACGGATAAAATATGTATTAAGTTATAACTTTGTATAAATATATAATTATGTGACATGGTGACCTAGTCATTAGTTTAAGTGAATGGGATAGGGCCACTTGCTACATACATAGTAAACCTTTTAAACATTTATACAACATTTCTAATAATATTGGCTTCATGAGTCTCTCTTTAAGAAATAAAGTTTGTACTTAACTTTCAATTGTAATGTGAAATATTCTCATTTTATATGAGCATATTTCTAGTTTATATGCTAGTTGATTTATATTGTGGTTGATTTGCCACATCTTTGGGTATTTGTGATTGTTTTATATAAATTAATTTGTAATATGGAAAATGATTTTAAGACATAAAGTCTACATAATTGGGGTAAATTAATCAAATTATATATTTTATTATTTTTGATTTAATTAATTAATTTAATTTAATTTCAGATATTACCCTATTGTCCTTAGCACTAATTAAGGTATAAATTTTCAAAATCAATCAAATCTACATATTCCATAATTAATTTCAATTATATCCATATTAATCTCAATCACATCCATAATTATTTTTCAAAATATTGGTATATTAAGAAATAAAAATCGAATATTAAAAATCATAAATATTAATTCTATTAAATAATTTCAACCATGGAGGTTTTTTTGAATTAATACATTTATATAATGTTATTTTTTAAATAACAAGATAAATATTTATAGAAGTACAAATAGTGACGTTCTATGAAAATAATATTTTAACTATTTTTTTAATTTTGAAAATTCAATAAATACAAAATCTAAAATAAATATGAAAAATTAATAATTATATTATGTCACAATAGTATGCGAATAAATTATTTTATGAAGGAAATAAAATTGATATATTCATTTAATGATATTTCTTTTAAATAAAGTTATAACAAGAATAGAGATATGCTATGAAATAATTTTGTAATTAAAATATAATTATATAAAAGTAATATTATTGAATAAAATATACATATAGGAATAGTATAATTGTAGGATCATTAAAATATATATATATATATATATATATATAGTGTATTATATTAAATTGTATTTCTTTCGTTTAAAAATATAATATATATGTACATAAAAATAATATAGATTAGCACTAAGAATAAAAAGTATACGAGAAATGATAAATTTGTTTATTCTATAGGAAGATTATTTGATTAAGTAATTTTAAAGCTAAAAGATATATACCTAATTAAGATTATATTAATAATTAAAATATTTTAAAATTATATTTAGGATATTATATCCCATTATCATTACCCTTATAATATAATGAGATTGTGATATATTAATGTTAACTTTTATCTATTGAAGGTAAAAGCTGAGAACATGGGCGATATTAGTAGTTTTTGTATATTAGTAGTTTTTGAACGAGGAATTATCATTACTCAAGAGTTTTTTTTTTTTTTTTTTTTTTTTTTTTTTTTTTTTTTTTTAATTAGTATTCCGTATTACATTATGAGGAATTATTTTTCACAAGTTTGCACAATGTTTTCAAGTTTATTTATACGTATATACAGTTTTAAGGAATCCGTCGACATAAGTTTTACGAAGGCATTAAAAATAACAAACATAAAACCTAACTATAGTTTGGGGTTAGATAAACTCGTGCTAAATATGGATCCAATTAATTAATAATATAATAACTTAATTAGCCTACCAATAATTGTATGTATCTATCATGTGTTGCAGCAAGACTTAGAAAAGGCGGGACCCATCCTTGGCCCCTAAAACATCGCTTGAAATACTATTTTAAGATTAACCTAATTAATTAAGCCCATTGGATTAATTCAAGACAGGTTTTGGAATCAGATGTAGTCTTTATGCTTTACTCTATACCTGTTTCCAATAATTAATTTCTTAATCAATCTGCTTAAAACCTTTTTAAAGATTATTAGTGAATCCTAGGACATCCTTTTGCTTTAAAGTTTGTTCAATACACTATATGTAAGAGAAATAAGAAAAGATTAAAGAAAATGAAAAGAAATTAAACCAATTCTATTCATTTTCTCTTCACATTTGTCTCTATTCTACCGACTTCACCTCGATATTTTAGTAGATTTTATGGCGGATAAATATACCGTTTTTCTTTATGAAAGAATATATATCCTCATCCATATTCATCCGTCACTTAAAAATATGATGCAATAAATATCTACCAATTTTTTTTTTAAATTAGTACCATATTAATTACACCACAATTTTCACAGACGAAACATATAAATTTAATTGGTCAAATAAAATTTGATCGCTCCCTGTCATACTAGTTTAAACTAAATAAGAGACTTATTAATGTGTTCTGTAAGAGCATGCATAGTGGCGGCAACGAGCCCCTGGTGCTTGTTGCTCATGCCCACGTGATCGTTGGCGCTTTTGTTACCGTCCTCGCCTTGGGCTCCAGTGAAGTGAGTTCACCATTTTGGTGCGCCTACAAGCTCTTGACGTGACGATCTCATATTGGCCAATGACAAGGGCCATTTACACGGCTACAATTTTTTTTTTTTAATCCTTATTTTTCTCAATAAATATCATCCCATAATTCACATCATTTTTTCTCAATCTTCATATTTCTCTCTCAATTTCATCTTATTTCCATCCCCAATCTCTTCTATTTTGCTACAAATGGATCTGAAAGATAATAATCCATCTTGGTTCCCTCCTACCAGATTAGTGTCGATCCAAGCTTTACAAATTTCTACGTAAATTATCAACCCCCTCACTTTCAAACGTCCCTACTCCTACCTCCAACGACAATTTATTCGAATTATTTGGTTCGCCACCGCAATTCGGATATGGGGGCTTTTGTTGGCCTCAATTTCTAGATGAGACATTCGCCTTGGATCCGACACAACCACTCGACAACTTCCATTCAACCGTCATCTTGAACTCGTCAGGGGACTAGGAAAATGTGGAGGAGAAGGAGCTCATGGTCACTTCAACGCCTAAGATAAAGAGAAGATGACCTCGTACTCGAGGCGACAGACGTGGCGGCTGGCGAGGATCCACCAGCCAAAGCGGCAGGGAAGGCTCTACTAATGTAGGCGATCGAAAAATGGCATGTCTCTACAGCGCCGTCGAGACGAAAGCATTTGCTTGTTGGGTTGATGTTAGTGAAGATCCCGTTATTGGCAAAGATAAAAAATACGGGAAATTTTGAGATCGTTTGGTGGCACGCTACAACCGGTTCCGCTACGAAGGAACTTTTGAATGAAATATTGTGCAATTACAATCCCATTGGAAGCGATTATCAAATGAATTGATCTTTGACCAATATCGTTGCAGGAAAAACGGCGAAGACATCCTTCGAAGGACATTAATGGAGTGGAAGAAATTCCACAAGTTCGAGTTCAAGTATTTGGAGGTTTGGAATGTGGTGAAGCATACGCCGAAGTTCCACTATGTTTATGATAATAAGACAGTCAAACGATCAAAAACGGTCGAGATTAGAGCTACACCTCTACGGCGATTGTGAGCACCAGAGATCAGACACTCCGAGCGCTGGCGAATTCACATCGGGCACCAGTCACTCCTCACAGTCAATTGGTACGAAGAAGGCGAAGACATTGACAGAGGGGAAAGATAAAGTTTCCTAATCTTCGCGTAGCGCTGATCCTGATGAGATATTGACATCAATTGATAACATGCTCGACGACCAATTCGTGTATGAAATATTCACAAGAGACACGACGAACATGTCACCCAATATTCTTGAACATCACATTCTCATAGTGAACTAGCGTATAACCCGTCGAAAATCGACGGAAAATTATATTAATAAAAATTAATAAAATTATTACATAGTACTATATATGATAGATTAAGAAAAATATTATTATTTGTTAATTATTTTTGGGTTAAACCATTCGATTATACAATCTACTAAACTCGTTTAAAATTTATATACGCTTGAACACATCTCAAATTCAATTAAAAATTAATTTTACTACATGTTTATGTCTCAACCCATATAGTGATGTCTTTTAAAAATTATAATCTAATATATTCTCATTTCTTTCGGTAATTTTCAAAGCCCTATTCTTCTATAAAACCGATGTGGACAAAAATATATTTGTCCCTCAAAGGAAAGCGGCTATTAAGCAGAATCTTTTAGCTTTTTATAAAGGGAAAGAGACAAGAATGAGCGGGTAGTGAGAGAGAGTAGAGGTATAGATAGCGAATAATACTATAGGGATTAAGATTGTGTATTCCAATTAATAAATAAATTAGACAAATAAAACTGGTGGAGCAAAAGATTAGAAAATACACATTGATTCTAGGTATTTATAGACTTTTCAATATGTGAAGTTTCGTTGATAAAAACGATGTTGGACACAAGATTTTAGTAGATATTTAAAATTTATTATATTATTTTACATTTAAAAACTCAAAAGATTTTACAACAATATAGATATGATTAAAAAACAATATATCATTTGTTTTTTTTTCAGTTGTCATGGATGGAAAATTATAAATGGGCGATATACATATTTCAATTATTGATTGTAGTATTTGTTCTCGTCCTTAGCTATGCACTAATGTGGCTATTTACAAATAGCGTAAAAATTAATTCATGGATGGCGACTTTAGATTTTAGAAAATATTTGAAAAAATGCATAAAATTAAAAAAATTCTTGAGTTGAGGTACTCGTTGGTTGGTGTTAGAGAGTTTGGCAGTGTATAGCTGTTGTGTGTAACACTCCATCTCAGCAAAACTTTAGATTTTAGAAAATATTTAAAAAAATGCATAAGGAAGGAAATATAGCTGTTGTGTGTAACGCTCCATCTCAACAAAATGCTACACGTCATGTGCCTTGTATGATGGTAGCCAACTCAGCTAAATGAATCTTAACAAGGAATATTCCCATGCAAGTCTGCTAGTGAGAATTAGAGTTTATGTTGTAGCCGTTGAGTTTGTTTCCTATGCAGCTGTTAGCTTTGTCTTATTTCTCTTGTACGAATAGACAGCTAGCATTAGGGTTTGAGTGTGTAGTTGTTCTAGAATAGTCCATAGCCGCTATATATAGTGAGCTCTCATCTTTTGTAATCTGAGCAGTTTTTCTATCTAAAAATGAATACAATGTTTGGAAAGCAAATAGAATCTCTTTCTAGTTTTGTGTTTATTTTGCTTTCTTTCATGGTATCAGAACAGGCCATCTAGGACCTGTCTTTGATACTCACCACCCTTCAATTTCTTTATCCTGATCTGTCGTTATCATGGCTGATAGCTCGTCTTCTACTGCTACACACTCCTCTCAAATCCCCATAATTCCTCAAAACAGCCAAATCTCTGTCAACTAAATGACACAAATTTTCTTAGTTGGAAACAACAAGTCATGGCCTATGTTAGAGGTTTTGGTCTTGAAAAATATCTCACAAAAGATCCTCCTCCTTCAACTGTTCTCGAAAATGGACAAACCTCTCCAAATCCAAAATACCTTGCTTGGATCCGGCAAGATCAACTACTTTCAACATGGATCCAGTCATCACTCAGTGAGAGCACTATGATACTGGTAGTTGGTTTGACTACAAGTAAAGAGATTTGGGAATCTCTTCTTCTCAACTTCTCAAATCAGTCTAAGGCAAAGGTGATGCAGTACAAGTTACAGCTCCAAACCTTGAAGAAAGATGCTCTCCCTATGAGAGATTATCTCAACAAAATCAAAACCTGTTGTGATCTTCTTGGATCTGCTGGATACAAGATCTCTTAAGATGATCAGATTATGCACATTCTTGCAGGTCTGGGTGCTGAATATGATTCAGTTGTGGTCACTATCACTTCTAAGCCAGAGGTCTGGACTCTTGGTGATGCTAGCTCTTTGCTACTAACTTTTGAAAATAGGATTGAGTCTGCAAAAGCACAAGTTGTCAACACAGAAGGATCTCAACCTTCTGCAAATTTTGCTCAAGCTAGAAATCAAGGGAATAACACCTCATCAAACCACAATGGTAAATGAAAAGGATATCAAGAGAGTGATCACTCAGCTAGAGGTGGTTTTGGAGGCCCTTTTGGTGGTAGAGGCCGTGGTAACAGCCGTGAAGGGGGTAGAGGTGGAGGCAGGTTTGGCAACAAGCCAACTTGCCAACTTTGCGGTATCAATGGCCACACTGCTGATAAGTGTTGGAACAGGTTTGATCCCAATTTTGTTCCCACACCACCAAGGAACAATATGAGACCACCAGCTCCAAACCAACACAACTTCCCACCAAATTATCAGCAGCACAACTTCTCTCAACAACCATGCTTGAACATGGCTCAGCTTTCCGCTCCATTTCCTGCCTCTGAGTACAACTTTGACAACAACAGTATCTCCACTTGGTATCCAGATTCTGATGCAACTAATCATGTTTCACATGATTTCAATGCCTTTCACTCAGCCTCAGAAAATCATGGAGGTAAGCAGTTACAGATGGGAAATGGTTCTCTTGTTAATATTACTCATATAGGTGACTCTTCTCTTACTTCTACTTCTAATTCTAAGGACTTTCATTGTGCTTAAGAATCTCCTTCATGTTCCTAATATCACTAAAAACTTACTTAGTGTTTCACAGTTTGCTCTAGACAACAAAGTTTTCTTTGAATTTCATTCTTTTTCTTATGTTGTCAAGGATCAGGTCATCAAGGAAACTCTTCTCAAGGGCACTCTTAAAGATGGTCTCTACCAGTTCTACCTCCATAAGTCTTCCCCAACTTCTAGTGTTCATACCCCTCCAATCAAGAGCATTGCTGCTCATTCTGCTGGATCTTCTCAAGCTAGTTTATCTACTGTTTTATTTGCTTCCGTTTCTAGTTCTAGCTCAGCTTCCGATACTACTTTAGATATTTGGCATAGACGATTAGGACATTGTGCTTTTGACATTGTTAAGAAAGCACTTCAAAGCTATAATATTTCCTATCAATCAATGAAATCTCCTAGTTTTTGCCACTCTTGTGCTGTTTCTAAGATTCACAGATTACCATATACTCATTCTCAAACTGTTTATGATACTCCTCTTGCTCTTGTGCATAGTGATTTGTGGGGACCATCTCCTGTTACATCTTCCAATGGTTTTCAATACTATGTTTCCTTCATTGACCATTACAGTCGTTTCACTTGGATTTATTTGCTCAAACACAAATCAGACGTGAATGTTGTTTTTCAAACCTTCAAAACCATGGTTGAAAATTTGTTTTCTGACAAAATTAAAACCTTACAAACTGATTGGGGTGGTGAGTATCGAGGTCTTACCACATTTCTTCAAAATACTAGTATTCTTCATCGCATTTCATGTCCTTACACTCCTCAACAAAACGGGTTGGCTGAAAGAAAACATAGACATATAGTTGAAATGGGGCTCTCTCTTTTAGCTCAAGCTCATCTTCCTAGCAGATTTTGGGACGATGCTTTCATCTCTTCAGTTTTTCTCATCAATAGAACTCCAACTAAGCTTCTCAAATACTCCACTCCCTATGAAAAGCTCTATCACAGAAAGCCTGACTACTCCATTCTTAAAGTATTTGGTTGTCTCTGCTATCCATATCTACGGCCTTCTAATACTCATAAGTTGCAGCCTAGATCTTCCTCTGGTACTTTTCTTGGTTATAGCAGTCAACACAAAGGTTATAAAGTGCTTCTTGATCTAGAAAAGTAGTCATAAGTTGGGATGTGTTGTTTAATGAATCCGTTTTCCCTTACCAGCCCCAACCTTGTGTTACTAGCTCTGCTTCCTCTTCATCTCTTCCTTCTTTTCCTACTTTACCCACTCCTCCTATTTTTTCAGAATATTCCCTTCCTCAATCTCCTCCACCACCATGCTCCAGCTCATCTAATAATTCCTCTGCTGATTCATCTTCATCTCCTCTGTCCACTCCCACTGATGTGAATTCATCTTCATCTAGCTCCTCTCCTATTCCTTCACCATCTATGAGTGATACTACTAACAATGAACCACCTCCTTCTATTACTGCTAAACATCCTATGATCACTCGATCCAAAGCTGGAGTTTTCAAGCCAAAAGTTTATCACACTGACTCTAATGTTGATTATGTTTATGTTGAGCCCAAAACCTACAAACAGGCCATGCAGGTTATGCAATGGATGAAGGCTATGGGGCTTGAAATTCATGCCAAGAATGGCACCTGGATCTTTTGTCCCTTACCTTCAGGAAAATCAAGCGGCATGCTGATAGATCTATTTCCAGATACAAAGCTTGACTTGTTGCTCAAGGTTTTCTACAAGAACCAGGTTTTGATTTCGATGAAACCTTCAGCCCTGTTGTGAAACCAGCCACCATCAGAATCATTCTTTCTTTAGTAGTTAATTTTGGTTGGTCAGTCACTCAGATGTATGTTGATAATGCATTTCTAAATGGCGATTTAGAAGAAGAGATCTATATGAAACCTCCTCCTGGTTTTGAGCCTCCAAATTCTGGTTCTACGCTAATGGTATGCAAGTTGAAGAAAGCTATCTATGATCTCAAACAGGCTTCCCGTTCTTGGTTTCTCACCATCCGGTCTGTTCTTCTTCGACTTGGTTTTTCTCAATCTCGAGCGGATACTTTTTTATTCTACAAAACCAAAGGCAATTCTGTTATATATCTTTTAATTTATGTTGATGATATGCTTATTACTGGGGGTAGTCATCTTGAAATTCAGCATATCATCAAGCAGCTCAGTTCTCATTTCTCTCTCAAAGATCTTGGTGAAGTTCACCATTTTCTTGGGATTGAGATCACTAAAACAACTCAAGGACTTCATTTGAGCCAAGGGGGATATATCAAAGAGCTTTTGCATAAGTTGAAACTGGACGAAGCCAAGGGCTGCCCAACCCCCATGGTGTCTTCCTGTCAACTTTCCAAGAGAGAAGGAATCAGTAATGTTGATGGAAAGCTTTACAGAAGCACAGTTGGGGCATTACAATATGCAACCATTACACGACCTGAGATTGCCTTCAGTGTAAATAAGGTAAGTCGGTACATGATAGCACCTCTTGACAATCATTGGAAAGCTGTTAAGAGGATTTTGAGATATTTGGCTGGATCACATGATCATGGATTACATTTAACACGATCATCTTGTGCCATAACTGGTTTTTGTGATTCAGATTGGGCTGCTGATTTAGATGATAGAAGGTCAACCACTGGCTATTGTGTTTATCTTGGAAAAAACTTAATTTCTTAGGCTTTGAAGAAACAAGCAGTTGTCTCTAGATCGAGCACTGAGGCAGAGTATCGTAGTCTTGCTCAAGTTGTTGCAGAGATATCTTGGATTAAATCTCTTCTTGGTGAGTTATCTATCAAAATACAGACTCCTATTATTTGGGTAGATAACTTGAGTACAATATCGCTTGCTTCTAATCCAATCATGCATGCTCGAACAAAACACATTGAGTTGGATATACACTTTATGAGAGATAAAGTAGTTGCTGGTCAAATTGATTTGCTGCATGTCCCTTCGAGAGATCAACATGCAGATGTCTTAACCAAACCTCTCAGCTTGCAATTCTTTTCGCGGCTCAAAAATGCATTGGGAGTTTGTTCTTTAGCCGCAATCGAATTGAGGGGGGCTGTTAGAGAGTTTGGCAGTGGAGCTAAGAAGGAAGGAAATATAGCTGTTGTGTGTAACGCTCCATCTCAGCAAAATGCTACACGTCATGTGCCTTGTAGGATGGTAGCCAACTCAGCTAAATGAATCTTAACAAGGAATATTCCCATGCAAGTCTGCCAGTGAGAATTAGAGTTTATGTTGTAGCCGTTTGAGTTTGTTTCCTATGCAGCTGTTAGCTTTGTCTTATTTCTCTTGTACGAATGGACAGCTAGCATTAGGGTTTGAGTGTGTAGTTGTTCTAGAATAGTCCATAGCCACTATATATAGTGAGCTCTCATCTCTTGTAATTTTCTATCTCAAAATGAATACAATGTTTGGAAAGCAAATAGAATCTCTTTCTAGTTTTGTGTTTATTTTGCTTTCTTTCAATTGGGAATTAGTCTTAATTCATGGATGACGATTTTAGATTTTAGAAAATACATGAAAAAATGCATAAATGAAAAATTTCTCGAGTTGAGGTATCTGTCGGTTGGGAATTGGCCCGTCTACCGTCACAATTCCCCAACTACAAATAACGTAAAAATTAATTCATGGATGACGAGGTATATGTCGGTTGGGAATTGGCCCATCTACCGCCACGATTCTCCAACTACAAACAACGTAAAAATTAATTCATGGATGACGATTTTAGATTTTAGAAAATACATGAAAAAAATGCATAAAATGAAAAGGTTCTCGAGTTGAGATACCCGTCGGTTGAAAATTGGCCCGTCTACCACCACGGTTGCGGATCGGAATTGACCCGTTGACCACAGTTTCGATTTATAAGTGCATAATTTATAAAACTCGTTTAGAATTTATATAGACCCAAAAATTCAAAAAAAAAATGATTGTAATATTCGTTCTTATCTTAACTATATAGTAATATTTACTAATTGTTATTATAAATAAGAATAAAGAATGTAAAAGTGCCACGTGTGATCCTAAGTTGAGGTACCTGTCAGTTGGGAATTCGTCCGTCTGACTAATTAATTGACAACGATTATTAAGAAACAAGAGAAAAAAAATAAAAAGTGATGGGTCTTATAGATTTTGAAGGGTTAATTATTTTCATTTTTGGTATGGAACTATGCTAATGGGACAGACGAAAAAGGAAAGTGAGACCTTACTATTGGGTTGGAGGGAGTATTTTTTTTTCATGGATGACGATTTTAGATGTTGGAAAATACATGAAAAATGCATAAAATGAAAAATTTCTCGAGTTGAGATATCCGTCGGTTGGAAATTGACCCGTCTACCGTCATGATTGCCCAACTATAAATAAAGTAAAAATTAATTAATGGATGACGATTTTAGATTTTAGAAAATACATGAAAAAATGCATAAAATGCAAAATTTCTCGAGTCGAGGTACCCATCGGTTGGAAATTAGTCCGTCCACCGTCACGGCTTCGGATCGGAATCGGCCCCTTGACCACGATTTTGATTTATAACTGCATAATTTATAAAACTCGTTTAAATTTATATACACCCAAAAATTTTAAAAAAATGATTGTAGTGTTCATTCTCATCTTAACTGTATAGTAATATTTACTAATTGCGATTATAAATAAGAATAAAGATTTGAATATGCCATGTGGGATCCTGAATTGAGGTACCTGCCAGCTGGGAATTGACCCGTCTGACTAATTATTGACAAATTACAAATTAATTATTTTTTTATTAAGTTAAATAAAAATTATTATACTATTTCAAAATTTAATTCGGCCAAATAATAAATTAGCCAAATTATTTTGAAACCATTTATTATGTTATCTAATAAATTGATTTCCTACAAAAAATAATTATCTATTCGGCCAATTAATAAATTGACCATATATTAAATAATAAACTACAAAAAAAAAGTTATTTATTCGGCCGATTGATAAACAAATTGGCCAAATAAAACTGGTGAAGCAAAAGATGAGAAAATACACATTGATTCTAGGCATTTATAGGTTTTTAAATAGGTGAAGTTTCATTGAAAAACCGATGTGGGACAAAAGATTTTAGTATAGATATTTAAAATCTATAATTTATATTTAAAAATTCAAAAATTTGAGAATTTAGATAAATAGAAATGGAAGATTGAAAATGGTGCCACGTAGAATTTTTTCAAAGCAAGAATCATTTTTCTTTAGTAATATAATGATTTCCTCAAGAACAAATATGGGTTGGTGCCGTCGAAGCAGTAGTTTTTTTTTATGGTCGGTTTTTTTAGTTGTAGGTTTTTAAATTTTATTTCAATTAAAATATTAATTATTTGAAATTCTAAATAAAAATAATTACAACTTGAAAAAAAAAATTTGGTATCATTCTACTCCCTTCTTCCCTTTCTACTCGTCTCATTTGAGACAGACACGGAGATCAAGAAGAAAAGAATTCGATATAAAGGGTGCGTTTAGTGTAGTGAATAAAGTGATATAAAGTATTTTTTAATTGATAAAGTGATATGAAGTGTTTTTGAAATGACATATATTGATATAAAGTGGTTTTGAAGTGATATAAAGTGAATAAAATGATTTCTTAATTATTTCCTTAAATAGAAAGTGAGACAAGTAGAGTGAGATATCCAAAATAAAAAGTGAGATAAGTAGAAAGGGACGGAGTGAGTAATTTGGATGGCACCATTGTGAGATTTTTGAAGTGCCATCGGGGCCCACTAAAAATGGGTTTGTGCCCATCATTTGGTGGAGCGCCGTTGTGGATGCTGTAAAGGTGTTGGAGCCTCTTGTATAACTTGTACTCCCTCCGTCCACGAAATGGTTGTCACATTATGGACGGCACGAGTTTTAAGAAAATGGTAGGTAGTAGTGAATTATAGTGAGTATTGTTGTAAGTGGAGTAAAGGTCTCATAATAAATGTGAGTGGAGTAGCAAAAGTGGCAACCATTTCGACAAATTTAAGTAGCAAAAGTGGCAACCATTTTGACAAACTTAAGTAACAAAAGTGACTATTATTTCATGGACGGAGGGAGTACGAAATTCTAAAATAAAATGCACACGCATAGTGTGGAGTCTTTGGACATGCCAATTCAAAAATTAAATGCTGAATTTTATTCTAATGATATTTTTGAAATCCTATGTATAATAAGAGTTCTTTTTCGAATTAGAAAAAGAGATATTATTGTACTATCTCCGGTTCTGAAGTCTTTTTTTAGGAGGGAATGACACGGAGATTAAGGAAGAAAGTGTTGAATTAGTTGTGAGTGGAGAAAAGGTGATTGAATTTATTGTAAGTGAAGAAAGGGTCCCACATAAAGGGTAGTTATATACTTCCTCCGACCCCCATATTAATGCATAGTTTTGGTGGGCACGACTTTTAAGAAAATTCTGAAAAGTGAGATGTAAGTGGAGAATAAGTGGATGTAAGTGAATGGGGTCCCACATTATAAGGGTAATAAGTGAAAAAGTTATTTCCTAAAATGGACTATGCATAATTTTGGGGGACAGACGAAAAAGGAAAACTATGCATAATTATGGGGGTCGGAGGGAGTATTAATTAATTAAGATAGTGGTGAGACATAGAAGGTATTGTAGGTAAATAATTTGGTAAAGTAAGTGTAGTAAATGATAATTTGTGGTTGGGTAGTGTCCAAAAATAGCCAGAAAGAAACTTGGGGACAGTCTAAAAAAGAAAAGATAGGAAGAAATTTGGGGACCAGAGGTAGTATAAATTATGACACTACCAAATAGAGATGTTACTGTTATACAATATATATATATATATATATATATATATATAGTGTGGATCTAGCGTGAACCATTCCTTATATGTGAACTATAAACTAATTCTGACCACTCATTTGTAAAAAAATGTGTGGTTAGAATTAAATCTACAATTTGGCAGAAATTAAAAAGTAGAAGACGAAGGGCTAAATTAGGAATTTAACTTTCTGAAACATGTTCTCTCCCTCCCTCAGGTTCAATCACAGTTCTTCTTTTTTTTCCCTCATTTCGATCGACAGTCACAATTCCTCTCTTTTCATCTTCAGCCACCGGCGGAAATCAATCGTCGGCCGCCACCAACATCACCACTGTTGATTGATGTCGCTCTTTCTCTCACTTTACACTAATGCATCTCGATTCCGCACTCAATACTATATTAACCTTACTTATTTAAGTAAAAAGAAGCGGCTTTGACCACTTGGATATGAGATTAAATTAAAGTCATAACTCTTCTAAGATGAATGATTTACATTAGTTCCTAGTTCTCATATAAATTGGAGTTCCTATTTAATTCTTTCCTATATATATAGATAGATAGAGAGAGAGAGAGAGAGCCAATATGCTACTCATCTCTTGTGAGCACCGTTCGTGGGCACCACCATCGATTTACATATATTAATATTATTTTATTTAATACATAAAAATAAATGCTCGATTTGTTTATTTATTCATTTCTTGATGTTAAAGGGGAAAACAACAAATTGAGCAGTAATTTTTATGTAATTTTTTGATTTAATGATTAAAATAATATTTTTTAAGGTATTAAATTAAAATGCTATCAAAATTTAAATAAAATAATGTTAATATAGGCAAATCGAAGATGGTGCCCACGAACGGTGCTCATGGGAGGTGAGTAGCATATCGGCTATATATATATATATATATATAGGGTGTGGATCTGGTGAGAACCACTCTTTATATGAGAAATATGAACTAATCATCACCACTCATTTATAAAGATTTTGTGGCTAGGATTTTATCTAAACATTTGACATGGATTCAAAAATAAGGGATGGAGGGCTAATTTGGAAAATAATAATTCAGCACTCATCTTCCTCTCCCCTCATTCTCGTTCGCTCCTTCCCTCTTCTCTTGTTTTCCTCTTTTTTCTTTTTCTCTCATCACCACCACCACCACCACCACAACCACCCACCATCACAGCCGCCGACCACCGTCGTTGCCATGCACGACCACCGCCGGACACTGCTCAACTCTATTCTCTCCATCTTTCTTCTACATTTTCTTCTTCTTCTCTCCCATTTTTCTACGATATGCCATAGATGAACGACCACCACCCACTACCACCAGCACCGTTGCCGCCACCACCACCGTCATCTCACGCTTCTTCTCCTCTCTCCCCTCTCTCTATCTCTGTCTCTCTCTAGAGTGCAGATTTTTTCACCGCATCCTATTTCAATTTTTTCTCTCTCATCTTCACTATTTACCTTTTCATAGTTCGTAAATAATTTAATTATCATCAACAAAGCCATGAAACGATCCTTAATTCCTAATGCTTAATTTGTCGAGATTACTAACCCTCAGTCCTCATTCCTTTTTATTATGGTAATTAGTCATTTCCTAGTTTGTGCATTAATTAGAGTATCAAATTGATACATCACATAAATCGTGTTAATGCTTTATAAAATTGTTCCAAGAACATCAAATAATAAATACAAAAATAATATACATAATGCATTAATTGCGATATCATATACGAATATGAGTACAAATAACGATATACGTAATGTATTAATTGTATAAGTACACACTTTTATAAATTTTATTTATTTTTTATGAATAATATGCATTTATGCATCACTATGAACTAGTTTATGCATCACTTTATACTATTTAATGCATTACGATTTTGCACTGCATAAATGGCAAAAATTACTATTCTAATCTTACTTAAGTAAAAGACACAAGTTTGAAAAAAAAAATCGGATTTGACCAACTAATTATGATATTAAATCATATCCATTGATCTTATAGGATGGATGGCTAAGATTGGTTCCTAGTTCCTGTATAAAATGTAGTTCCTATATGATCCTATATAAATAAATAAATATATATATATATAGTGTAGATCTGGTAGGAACTCATCTTTATATGAGAACCGTAGGAAACAACATAAATATCACTTGCGCGATGCACAAAATACAATACTTTAATGCACAAACATGTTAATGCGCAAATTACACTAACTTAATGCACAAATTATGTAGCACACTTTTAATGCACAAACAACAGTAATTTAATGCATCAATTAATCTGGACCGTAAATTAAAAATAAATTAACGGTCCAAATTAATTTCTAATTTCTATCTAAGGATGAGTTCCGATATGATCATTTCTATATATATATATATTACTACATCATACAAGGTAGGAAATACACTATGCCAAATGTAGGTGGCTTTCTAACTCAATTACCTCGCTAAGGAGATATTTGTAATGTTTCAAATTTGTCACTTACAATATCTAAGGAAATTATATATTCAACATAAAATACACACCTTATTTCGAGATAACACCCGGTCACATTTTGTCCACATGATCTTTTATCAGCAATACGTGTGACATCATTTGTTTCGTTGAATTAATATATGTGACAATCTAAAAATTTAATCATGATAATAAAATTTATTCCATCCAGTATGGATATATAGTTATTTTCAAATTGATACATATTATAAATCGAAATAAAAACAATAAAAGTTAACACAAATTGGTAATAGTATGATGATTTCCACATTTAAAAATGGCTTTGCTAAATGACCATATTCTAACTCATCATATAGGATCTATATGTAAGCATATAATTGTGTTTTAATCACAACTAATAAAGTTTAATTAAGTTACTAATTTATATACATACCCTTGTCATTTTTTTTTAATGTCGTGGGAATCCGCAACCGTTATTTTATGGTGCGCACGGGATAAACCCTCGTCCTTTGTGCAGTAGCCTGCAAACCACATTTTTCAAATAAAAATGTGATAGACCCGACCTATAAAAGCGTGTCATGGAATACAAACATTAGACCTTTTAGTCTCATGCACCAACTTTTACCATTAAACCATCCCTAATGGAACACATACCCTTGTCATTATTTATAGAGAACGGTTATCAAGATCATTTCTACAATTATCTTCCAATCAAATCTCTAAGACTCTATCCACATCAAATTATAAAATTTAATTATTGTTGATTAATCAAACAAATGAATACAAATCTAGCTAGCTTATCTTTTAAAATATATAATTGATAAGTTGATTATTTTTCTTTTCTTCTCATACTTTTTCATCCATCCTGAAACTTCCGTCGATCACCCATCTTACATCCTTTTGTACTTTCTAATCGTATTATTTTGCCATAATAAAGCAAATAATTTTTTGAAAAAATTGAATGCGGAGGTAGTGTAGTGGTCACACCTAAAGCAGTAATGATCCCACCCTTACGAGATATAATGATATAGTGATTTATTTGATATTATATTGAACCTCATGTAATTCTTTAAAAAATATGATAACGAAAATGCATTTCAAAGTTATCTCAAAAGAAAAATTGACGCCCGTAATTGCGGTTTTGTAAAATGAAGAAATTTAATTTTCTTTGATTGTTCAAGAAAGGTTGGTGTTAATTTGATGATGTTGTTACCAAATATAAAAAGAAGATATTTTACAAATCAAGTAAGAGAATCAATAATAAAATTAATATTAAGGACTTAATAGTAATAAAATTTAATTGATTTATTCATATTGAAACCAAAATTATTAGATCAATTTTTCTAAAATACAAGAATATTAAGTCCAGTCACAGTATGACGAGATGAATTTATCCTTGTGTAAAATGTTTGTTGAGCCAAAGTTTGAAATATTTTCATGAGGGGATAATGTTTTCTTCTGATGGAAAGCTATAATTTCTTGTCGATAATTATTTCCCCGTGATTGATTGATAATTGTTAAATCACTTAAAGTAGCCATTTCTAGTAATATGTGGCGTTGTCAAATTAAGGGAAAGAAATAGGGAAATATTCAACAGTTTCAAAGTGTCATTTTCTCCAACTGAACCTTATACTAATATATGTCTCATTTCCTATTTTTTGTGAAACAAATTTGTTCTTCTGTATAAAATGTTCTACTTTATTGTCTAAAACGAGTAATAATAATACTATTATATATTTTTGGACCTTAAAAAAAATACAATATATTATCAAAAAAAAGAAATATAATACTATATTATTCGACATGTTAGCAAAAGTTCACAGAAAAAATTATGACGGATTATCTGAAGTAATTAACATCTCAATTCGTATCTCATTCTTTATTTTATTTTATTTTTAATTTTTTTAAGTAACAACGTATACACATATGACTCATACTTTCAACTTGTTGAAGATCAAATATCTTACCACTAAGATTTTCAAAATTTAGAAAATATTAAACTGCAACGTTACTTTATGTAAATCATTAAAAAATGTTTGAACACTAAATGAAATAGTAATTTTTTTAAGGATATTGACTCGAACAGAATAAATAAATAAACAAATAAAAACACAAGATTGTTGCCGACTGCACATTACTCTCCCCTTCTCTCTCTCTCACACACGCGCACACACACTCTAACCATGGTTACTTTTTCACTATTCTGCAAACCTCAAACCCAGACTTCATACACATGCAGCAATTTGGGCAAGAAAATTTAGAAACAAAAGGAATAGCCAACATATCTTCTTCTTTCTCTTCAGCTCTGCAAAAAAAATACTAAGAGGCCAAAACTAAGTGCTTTTTTTTTCACTGCTAAATATTTTGTTCAATAAAATTGTGTTTTCTCTCATAGTATTACTTACTTTCCTGGAAAGTGGATAAACTCGAGTTACTGGTGAGTGATTTCCTTCAATTTCTCCTATCGGTGGATTGTTTGTTCTTATTGAATTTCATCCTTTGTTTACATTTAAATGATATTTATTTGGTCGCCTTGTTTACTGGACATGCATGTTTCTGTAGATACCTTGTTTTTGAGATCTGAGACTAAGAGAGCTACGGTATATTGGGATTTTGCGAATAGAGGTTGAATATCTGTGATGGAGTGATGTCGGATTGGTCTGTAAGATGAGTTTTGTTTCCGTGATTTGGGATTTTTCAATCAGGAAATACTGGATTTCTTTTGTTGTTCTTCGTAGTTATTTGGGTTTTTGAAGCTGAAGAAATATTGAGAATTAGGATTTGAAATTGGCATGGGGGTTGTTGGTTGGAGTAATGAGGATAAAGCGATGGCGGCGGCGGTTTTGGGTACTAAGGCCTTTGATTACTTGATGTCGAGCTCAGTTTCTGCTGAATGCTCATTAATGGCGATTGGGAATGATGAGAATTTGCAGAATAAGCTTGCAGATCTTGTTGAGCGCCCAAATTCTTCCAATTTTAGCTGGAATTATGCAATATTTTGGCAGCTCTCTAGGTCTAAGGCTGGGGACTTGGTGCTGGGATGGGGGGATGGGTGTTGTCGAGAGCCTCGTGAAGACGAGGAATCTGAGGTTACTCGAATTCTCAAAATGAGGCTTGAGGATGAATCTCAGCAGACAATGAGGAAAAGGGTTCTCCAAAGGCTGCATACATTGTTTGGAGGCGGGGATGAGGAGAATTACGCGTTTGGATTGGATAAAGTCACGGATACTGAGATGTTCTTCCTGGCATCAATGTACTTTTCCTTTCCTAGGGGCGAAGGAGGCCCGGGGAGGTGTTTTGGATCTAGCAAACCTGTCTGGTTGCCGGATGCATTGAAGTCGTCTTTTGATTACTGCGTTAGGTCATTCCTTGCAAAGTCGGCTGGCATGCAAACTATTGTTATGATCCCAACTGATGTTGGGGTGGTTGAATTAGGGTCGGTTAGATGCATCCCGGAAAGTATGGAGCTAGTGAAAGTGGTTGGATCATCCTTTTCATCGTTTTCTTCACTCCTCAGGTCCAAGCAAGCTGCGGCTGTGGCGGCTGTAACGGACAAAAGAGATAAGAATGGCCCCATTCCGAACCTGGCAATTGGTAACCGACCAGAAGTTGCTCCCAAGATTTTCGGGCAGGACTTGAATTCCGGTCATGTGCAGTTTAGGGAAAATGTATCTGTTAGGAAACCAGAAGTGCAAGAAAGGAATTGGGATGCAAGTGGAAACAGGAACAGGCTGCCATTGACCAATAATCGCAATGGTTTTCATGGCGCTACGTGGTCACAGTATAGTAATAATGTAAAGCTAGGGAGTCCGGTAGAGGTTTACAGTCCTCAGACTCCAGCCAAAAAACATGCGACTGAGGTTGCCAATGGGAACAGAGAAGAGTTTGTGCTTAATAATTTTCAGCAACAAAAGCCAGCTCAAATGCAGATAGATTTTAGTGGAGCAACCTCAAGACCTTTAACCTCACATCCACAAAGTATTGAGTCTGAGCTTTCAGATGTGGAGGCTTCATGCAAGGAAGAGGCTGCAAGTCTATCAGAAGACAAGAGGCCGAGAAAGCGTGGTAGGAAGCCTGCCAACGGAAGAGACGAACCCCTTAATCATGTAGAGGCAGAAAGGCAGCGAAGGGAGAAGCTGAACCAGCGTTTCTATGCTTTACGAGCTGTTGTCCCGAATATTTCTAAGATGGATAAAGCTTCCCTCCTTGGAGATGCTATTGCTTACATAACCGAGCTTCAGAAGAAGCTGAAGGACATGGAGTCGGACAGAGAAAGACATGGCAGCATATCAAGAGAAGCATCTGCATCAGAAGCTAATTCTAACAGAGAAACATACGACCTGGCTTCAAGCATTAATATAGAAGCTGGCCGTGAAGAAGTCACTGTTAGGGTTAGCTGCCCGTTGGACGCCCATCCAGCATCAAGAGTCATCCATGCAATCAATGATGCACAGGCAACTATCATCGATGCAAAAATGGCTACAGGGAGTGAGCGAGTTTTCCACACGTTTGTTGTCAAATCCCATGGATCTGAACGACTAACTAAGGAGAAGTTGCTCGAAGCCTTTTCCCGTAAATCCAGCTCCCCTCATCAGTTATCTCTTGGGCAATAGAATGATGGTGTTGAACAAAGTTAGTAGCTGTAATATTCAGTGGATGATCATAGAGTGCTTCAGGAGATTTTGATATACAGCAATTAATGCTAGAAATAGGGGAAAAAACTTTATCTTTAGACCATCTAGGATAGAAAATCTCTAGTTGCTTATAGTTTTATTTATACATATTTAGTTGAGTCTAAGTTGCAAAATTAATTAAATTTACCAATTTTAGATTTCATCCTTGGTTCCTTTTGTTTCTTTCTTTTTTTGTCTTCGGGATCTGTATCTGTGATTTTGCTTATTTTCTTGTGTTCAAGTTTCTTGGCTGTTCTAACATTTTTGAGGTAGAAAGCATATGGTTTTCATGACAGTATTTGCCTGAATTTACTTGTGTGTGAAAGTCGTGTCGTGTCGAGTATTAGATGAACTGTTGTATCATGTATGCTTTTGTGGATTACTTGAGATGATGCTTTGCTTGGCCAATAATCTTACCGCATACTTACTTACTTATATTGAAGCAATTAGTGCTCTCGATGATTTCTAGACTCTTTACCATGCAAGAAAAACAGTTGACTTTCCTTTGGTTTTTGGTCTGAAAAGAATAATAAAAGCTCATTGATGCATGTGAAAAAATAAGGCATTTCAAGGAAGCCGCCTCTTCTTTTTTTTTTTTATATTTTTTTCTTTCTAAATGTATGTGATTTGAATTATTGAAGAGTGACGACTACCTGTTGATTTGTGAAAGAATGTGAAGTCGTAGGGATTAAGGGAATGCAATTAAAACATTTTCAAGACGCGTGGAAAATAATGGGAGAAACTAATGTGGTGTAGGCCATCTTGCACGTGTTGGGGGCTTTTTGGTCTTTCTATGAAATATAGAAAGCTTGGTCGACATACTTTATCAATAAATGCAGTGATTTCTTTTGTCAGTGTCATGGGAATCAGTAATTGCTATATTCGGTGTGCACCCAGTTAAATCTTATCTCTATACAATAATATGTAAATCACATAAAACAGGTAAATTAAATTTTTTAACTATATATGTGGCAAATTCGATCTATTGAAAATGAAAATTTCTTGCATTATTCCTTATAATCAACAGGATTACTCTTACAGAAATATTTGTATCCAACTTATTTTTAATATATTAAATTCATGTGATGTCACACAAATTCCCGTAATGATGATTTTCTACACTTTTTTTCAATCACTATTGCAATATGAACCTCATGGGAATACCGCGTGGTAAATGCGTATAACATTTGATGCCAATTATATCGCCATCAGTCTATGTCATGTCATTGACTATGACATAAATATTCGTCCTTATTGATACTAAATATAATCAAGATAAGCTGCCGATTATTAATCACACAAACAATTCATACTATAGTACTCCCTCCGTCCCGCTCATTTTGTCTTCTTACTATTGGGCACGGAGATTAAGAAAAGTTGTTTGTTTAATAAATTAGTGGATGAGATTGGAAAGGGATGAGAGAAAAACTTTTATAACCACTCATTATGTCTATATTTGGATGTAGACAAAATGAGTGGGACGTCCATTTAAGGAAAGAGAGACAAAATGAGCGGGACAGAGGGAGTATAATGGAGAGGTAACTTTTTGTTGAAATCTAACTCAACTTCCAACATGTCACTTGTGTTTTACGTAATCATAAATGAGATCCAAACTAAAATTGTAAAAACTTCGATAGTTTGGGTACTAAACTAAGCTTAGTTATATCGAGATGTAATTATGAAAAAAAATCAATAGTTCAGGCCTTATAAGGTTTCTAAATGTAGCCCAATATTTAATACGTACTACTTTTCTATCGTATATAGTTTTTACTTTATACATGGCATAAAAATAGTTCGTTCTTTCCCCTCAAAAAAAAAAAGTAAAAGTTCATTCTTTGGATCATATGAGAACAAATCCTTAAATGTAGAAATTATGAACCATTATTTATATGATCTAACGTGATTGTGACAAATTCTATAAGGGTGTGTTTACTTTGATAGAAAAAGGTGAAAAATGAATATTTTCATACTTTTTCCATCCTTTTCACATGTTTGCTACGTTAGTTAATTTTTCTCGGGCATGATAGATAACCTTTTTGGGCAGCTCTTTTTCCATCATTTTCTCTCAATTGTGGATAATATTAAGAGTGGATAGTGATAATAGTACTTAACATATTGTGTTTTTAAAATCTAGCACCCCATATAATTCTTTTAAAATATAGCACTTTTAGACTCTTATGCCCCTTTTCTTTTTTGGAAATTCCATCTATGTCTAGTAACAAAACTTTTGTTGTGAATAGAGTAAGAATAAAAATCACCACTCAAAATGAACTACCATTTTACATTTCACTCTCTACCAATAAAGTGAAATCACCACCGCCACCCCCAAAATTTCCGACCTTCACCGTCGACTAAATTCCAGCAACAAAAAAAAATAAACTATACTTCTAAACTAACGATGTAGCTTTCTCGTTCTTTCCAGATCTCTATTGTTCGTTCTTTTCTTATTTTACAATTGAAAACTAGATAATTTGTCCGACGTCTTTGCCGGTAAAGTCCGCCATTTTTTCCGTTTTGTTCATGTTTAATTTCAAACCTGTTCTTCTTGAAAATTTATCAGTTTTTGTGGTAATTTTCTGTTCTTGGTAAATCTGTAGCTTAATCTTGGGGACAATGTCTCATGAGAACAACAATGTTGGGGTCCCTAACGCAGATCTGGAAAATGACGACCGGACCCATACAGAAGAAGCTATGGTAGAATAAGAACTACCGATATGATTGTCCCTCTCTTTTCTCTTTGTGTCTGCCCTTTTGAAATTTTAATCTACTTAAGTTCACAGAGCATAATGATGAACAAACATCTGTATTTTTTTGTGAGGTGAAATCCATGAGCTTAAAAAGTGAAATTTACAAAATGGAAGTTTGGAAGTATAACATCTGTGACATTTGATTTTCTCCTTGTGAACAAACATCACGTGTGAAAGCAGTTTTAATTTTGTGAAGGAATGTTTTTTATTTTGTGAAAGAACATTTTTTTGCTGAGATAAATATTGACGAAAAGTTCTTTCACAAGTGAAAGTGGTTACCTCCCGTGAAAGTAAATTTCTTTAAATTGTTTTCTTTTTTTTTGGTGAAAGAACTTTTTTTTGTCGATCTGAAAGTGAAAAAATTGGTAGTAATTTTGTGAAAGAACTATTTTTATTTTGGGAAAGAACGACTTTTTTCACATGTGAAAGTGTGTAGTTTTGTGTGTGAAAGAACAAATTTTACGCTTGTGAAAGTGGGTGTTCTTTATGTGAGAGAATAAATTTTACGCTTTGTGTGTGAAAGAATAAGTTTCTGCAATTTTTTCCGATTGTTTTATAATTTAGTTTCAGATATTTTGAGTCATTCACCCTTTAATGTTGGTTCTTTACAAATTTGTAGGTTTGTAGTAGTAGATCCAAAAAATGTCAAATGGAAACAACATTGTTGATGCTAGGAGCACAGATCTCGGATAAGAAACGACGTAACTCTCCGGAAGAAGTTCTAAAAGAAGATGAACTGCCGCTAATGTTCCTTAGCGATTGCATTTTTGTCAATTTGTGAAATAACAATTGATTTTTTGGTTATTCTACATTTTGTGAGTGATTCTCAAAAAAATTTATTCCTTTTTTGTTAACTTCCTTCTTGAAACAACTGCATCTTCTGTGTGGAATTTGCTCATCGGAATGGTGTAGCAGATTTTTTGGGTGAAATCCCATTTTTTTTTTCGAGTGGTTATTTTTTGTGAAAGAACAATTTTTACACGTATGAAAGTCTAGTTTTGTTTGTGAAAGAACAATGATTCCACATGTGAAAGTGTGTTTGATGGTCCCGATACGAGTTCTGGTGTATGGGGGGGGAATACACCAGATAAAACTTTTTAAAACAGCCCCCTAAAAATTAACGCAACCGAGTAATGCAACTCAGTTGGAATCACAACCGAGTAAGAAACACTCAGTTGGAAGTGAAGTGTTGTGCAGAATGTGGTGGAAATTAACTCGTATAAAATCAACTCACGTTTTTATGCAAGGTTGGTCAATAACCAAAACAGTTGATATGGAATAATGCAGTTTGTATGCAGGTTAGTAAGTCAGTTGAATTATGCAATAAGATAACTGAAAAATAAACACAACACACAAAGATTTACGTGGTTCGGAGATAACTCCTACGTCCACGGGGAGTTGTGAGTCCACACAACTCAGTCCAAGTTCTTCTGGACAATCCACAAAGCTTACGCGGGCTTTGCAACCGTTGAGATAAGTTTACGGGTACTTATCAACCTTACAGATTAGTTTACAGGTACTAATCAACCTATCTACTCAGTTACGGGAAGAGTAGGGTCCTAATAACCTTTTTAGGTGTAAGAAAGGGTGGGGTTCCAACTAATAGCTCGAACAAGAAGTGAGCTATGATCTAACACTCTACGAACTCTCAACAAGTGATGTTCTCAAGGTTGGATCAAAAGACACTAAGACAGAATCTATTACTCTAGAACTCTCAACTAATGATGTTCTAAGAGATTGAATGCAGCTCAGCTCGTGTGAAGTATTTGGTTCTTTCTTTCGCTCTTTTATCTCTTCTTGCTCTTGTCTGTCTTGTGTATTTGTTGAATGAATGAAGGCCTCTATATATAGGCGGAGAGAATCAACTAGCCGTTGGAAGAGCTGTTGATCTCTGTTCTTTGAAAGCGATGGCTTGTCTCTCATCTCTGCAGACTTTCCGGATTTGGCAACTGCATGCTTCTGCTTTCCATCTGAGATAGCCTTGTGTTGGGCCAAATAAGGTAATGACAGAGAGTCAAACCTTCACGTGACTTCCTTGTTTGAAATTCAAATCTTAACCTTTGACCTCCAACATTTGACAGTCGGTTGAGTCGTTTGATCTTCATCTGATTGGTCTTCAGTTGATGTTCTATCTGAATGCTTCTATCTGAGTAGGAACATGTGAACTCTCAGCTGACTTTGAACTTCAAGCTGTTGATCTAACTGATTGAGTCCTACAACTGATGTTTCATCTTGAACGCTCAGTTGTCCTTCTTGTATCTGACTCTGATCAGTTGGCTTCGAACGCTCAGTTGTCTTTTTTACAACTGATGTTCTCTTGTATCTTTCCTTTTTGAACTTAGCTGATGTTCTGAAACTTGAACGCTCAGTTGGCTTGAACGCTCAGATGACTTTCTTCTTCCCTTTTGAATTGCTCAACTGATGTTCTATCTTGTGAACGTAACTTCCCCCTTTTTAAACACTCAGTTGTCTTTAATTACATCTGATATTCTCTCCGAGTGATGCCTTATTGTCGTCTTCAGCTGGAGACCTGTAAAGATAAAATCTCAACAATGCTCAAACAGCGAGCCTAACTATTAACAATAGGATCTGGCAACATCTACTCGGTTGAGGTTAGTTGGTTTTGGAATCGATCAAAACTTTAATAATTTTCCCAACAGTGTTTTTTTTGTGAAAGAATATCTTTTTCACATGTGAAAGTGGTTATTTTTGGTGAAAGAACATTTTTTTTTTCACATGTGAAAGTGGTTATTTTTTGTGAAAGAACAATTTTTACACTTGTGAAAGTGATTTTTTTTGTGGAAGAACATTTTCTTCACATGTGAAAGTGGTTATTTTTGGTGAAAGAACATTTTTTACACTTGTGAAAGTGGTTATTTTTGGTGAAAGAACATTTTTTACACTTGTGAAAGTGATTATTTTTGTGGAAAAATAATTTTTGCACTTGTGGAAGTCTAGTTTTGTTTGTGAAAGAACAATGAATCCACGTGTGAAAGTGTGTTTTTTTTTTTTGTGAAAAAACAAATCTTCCAAATGTGAAAGTGTGTTTTTATTTGTGGAAGAACAATTTTTACACTTGTGAAAGTTTCCTTTGTGAAAGAACAATTCTTTCACGTCTGAAAGTGTAGTTCTTTGTGTGAAAAAAACATTTTTTGGTAATCGAAAATTTTTTGTTAACCGAAAAAAAAAGGTTATAAATAATTTTGTGATAAACTTTATAAAATGATAACAAATCTTTTTTTCAGCCTTCACTAATTAAATCTGAGTAACCACCCTATAAGCATGTTTCACACAAGATATTTTATTTATTCAAATTTGTTGTCTGGAGAAAAGGAAATATGCTGCAAATCACAAAACATAGGGTGTGAAAGTTCATAAATAATTTTGTGCACAAACTTTATAAAATGATAACAAACTTTTGTTTCGTGACTTCACGAATTAAATCTGAGTAACGAACCATAAACATATTTCATACAAAAAACTTTGTTCTTTACACAAAAAAAAAAATTGTGACTGAAAAAAATTTTCGTGGTGGTGGAATGTGTTTTTTTTTTCCAGCCACAATTTTTTTTTTCGTGCAAGAACGTTTATTTAAGATCGTGAAATTATAAGAAAAGCACGGAAAAAGTTTAGTGAAAAGAACTTTATTTTGTGAAAGAACGTTGTTTGAAACGTGAATTTTTCTTAATTTTTTGTGAAAGAACAATTCTTTTTGCACCGTTGAATTTTTTTTGTGAAAGAACGTTCATTTTTTGTGAAAGAACAATTAGTAAACGAAATAACTATCCAACAGCCGTATTATTTCATTTTTCATGTAATTTTTTTTGGGAAATAACTAATGACATCCAGCTAGTGAGAAAATGTTAATTAACGTGACTCATACTAAATTATTGAAAAAACCAAAAGATGCAAAAAAAATATACAATGGCATCCCCGTTATGTTTCATGAAAAAATGAGAATTCAAGTAGTAGTTTTCACGAAATCAAAATTGAGAATTCAAACGCACACAATTATATATGTAACATTAATATTAACAAATAGTATAAATTGGTTACTTCACAAAGTAGTGAAAATCAACAACTATAGTTGTGAGTACACAGTGTAAAAATGCAATTATTTCACAACTGCAGAGCCAGAATCTTTTACAAGTTGGGAGGGTGGTGGATACGTTGCCGGAAGTCTGGAAGGAACTCAACCGCAGAGCCAGATTTGGTGGTGGTGGGATGGGAGCAAGGTTGCAGATCTAGGGAAAAGAGAGAGAGACAGAGATCACGGGTTGTTGCAGCGGCGGCAAGGTGGCGCGACGATGAAGAGTCAGCGGAAGGTGAAGGCAAAGGCAACCGAACCACCGGAAAAGTGGAACCACGCTGCTGAAAAATTTGAACAACCGATGCCGGAAAAGTAAAAACATCAATGTAAGAAAGAATTAAAAATCTGAAGTATACTCTAATCTAAAGACTTGATTTGAAATGATTGAAAATGTAAGAAACATTAATTGGCTAAGGGCATCATCAATAAATATACTAACAAGTATCACAAAAAATGAAGATGATACGAACTTGGAACCAGATCTTGAGGTAGAAGGCGGTGCAGGAATGGCCAGCAGCGTGGAGTAGGCGGAGGGTGACGAGAAAGTGATGACAGAGAAGAGGATCCCGACTCTACGGTCGCGGCGGAGGTGGAATAGAGCAGCGTGAGAGTCGAAAAGAGTGGGAGGGGTTTGGGAGATGATAGAGAGAGAAAGCACCGGAGAGTGGGCAGCGAGGGCGAAATTACGGCAAAGGGGTTTCGGTGGGAAGTAGAGAGAGTGTGAACGCAATGACTGTTGTCTTCAACGCCATCGTCATTCGCCAAAACTATGTGTTTTCTCTTGGGATAGAAAAACGAAAAATAAAATAACGAAACTAAAAATAAAGAGAGAGATTAGTGTGAAAAAGTGTGAAAAGTAGGATGAAGGGTATAAATGTCCAAAGGTGCTATATTTTAAAGGAATTATATGGGGTGCTATATTTTAACTTTGCAATATGTTTGGTGCTACTATTGGGGATATTCTCTAATATTAACATGGGGGGAGAGATGTGATAATATTTTCTAATGAATAAAAAGCATAAAAATTGGAAAGGAGTGAGAGGGACCATGTGATAATTTTCTTTTCTATCATAGTAAAAGTGTGATAAAAAAAAGATGAAAATGTTAATATTTTCTTATCTTTTCTTATCTATCATTTTCCAATGGAAATATTTCCATCAAAGTAAACACACTCTAATATGATTTCAGCTCATTTGGGTTTATAACATTTAGAAAACATGATGGTGGTTAAAACGACAAACAAAACGTGGAGCACCTGACCATTTATATTTGAGATTAAAGAAATGAGAACCTACCACGAGAGAGGGGCAATAGTGCTCACGAATATAGGGAAGGGAATCAAGATCAACTAATAAAACAGTGCTGTCCAACAAATTAGGTACAAAATAGTACTATTAAGCAAGAGAAGAGTGTCTGAAATTATATTTTCCAGTTTCCACGCAGCTCTATTTAGACAACATGGTCTGATGCTGAAAAACGTGAGAGTACGACAGACAGTTATAACCATAACAATTAATGATCAAACTGCTAACAAAATAGTATCAGGCTTTAATAAACAACGTAAAAGTAAGTACTTCGAGGCAGTAAACTAACACTTCCTACAATAGCCATTCGCAATTTCTCCAGTTCTAAAAAACATTATAACTGAGCAAGTGAGCATCAAGCAGGAGCAAGATACTTACTCCATACATTTGTATGTATCGTATAAAAACGTCAACCGATTCCACAGAGTGAAGCATCAGCTATCTGAGAAATAAGCGTATATGTTATGTATAAGTTGGTATATAATTTTCAAACTAAGATCATAAAACTCCTTATGATGAGAAACTAGCAATTTCTGAAACAGCTTACACCGTTTTACCCTCAAACGGGGGAACTGGTCGAAAAAGGGCCTCCAAAAGCACAAGTATGAAAACGGTCATCATCTACATCCAATCATAGAGAATTATCCCTTCACTCAAATTTCGCCAAGTATTCTTCCTTTTGAGCAATATGAGGAGGAGTCCCATGAAGAACAATGAAAGTAGAGCTGGTTTATTTTGGTTTTGCTGCATCATCTATATCGGAGCCTGTACATGGAGACAGAAATGCAAACGTGTCAAAGGGTCCAAATTTCCTATCACGACAGTTCTTGCTAATCTGCATATCCTTGCCACGAGTAAGGCGTGCTCGTTTATCTGCATCATCCATTGTGGTGCCTGTACGTGGCGACAGAAATCCTTTCTCCTTACCATTGCTCTTAGTTTTATCGCAGGGTTCAAACTTCCTAAGAGGACAATTGCTTCTAATGTGCCCCTCCATGCCACAAGTAAAGCATGCCCTCTTCTTTTCATCATTTTTCGTTCTATTTCTCGGGTCAATTTTCGGCTCTATAATATGACCCTTCTTAGTGGCTTCTTTCTTGTCTGCTTCGATCCAAAGACGATGCATCAACATGTTAAGAGTTAAAAACTCCTCTTGCATAAGTTTAAGGCGAAGCTCCTTCCATGAAGGTGGGAGCTTGGAGACGATAACACTTGTATGGAAGTTTTCCTCAATCCATGTTCCGGAAGCAATGATGGAATCAGCAATATTGTGCAGTTCTTGAACCTGATCGAGAAGTGATACACCATCAACCATCTGAAAATGAATATACTTGTTGATTTGTGACCTTTTTGTTCCAAAATCATCATTGTACACAGCTTTGAGTTCTTCCCAGAGTTCACCAGCGGAGAAACTTTTTTGTGAGTATAGCTGAAAAAGACTGTCGCACAAAGAATTCAATATATGGTGGCGGCACAAGCAGTCATCAGTAATCCACCTTTGGATGGCAGTCTCGGCTTCGACCTTGTCTTCAAAATTAGCTTCTGCATTCAAAGATATGCGTGGGCATCGCTCAGAAAGCACATACGCTATGCTCACCTGATTCAGGAACATTTCCATTTGATTTCTCCAAGAATGGTAGTTTCTTCCATCAAAACGGGCGGGTTGAACAGGGATCAGTTGTTCAGGAGGAATTGCAATAGCCATGTGAGGCGGGTGACCTTGTCTAGGAAACGAAGGCACTGTTGTGGAAACACCAATGTCAGTTTGATCATCCTGAACAGGATTCAGTTTTTCAGGAGAAAGTGCTGTAACTCTTTCGAGTTGATTAGGAAGGGGAGGCACCGAAGTAGTGTTTTCAGATGCCGCTTCAGTTCTTATGGCAGGAATCTGTTCCTGATAGCTGGAAGCAGCAGTTGTTCCATCATTACCAGGTGCTTCTTGCGCTTTCTCCGCAAGAATATGCTCTTGATAGATGGAGGCAATTGCTGCATTAGATGTATCCACCTCAGTTTGTTCACTCTTGATGTGAGGGTGAACAGTGCTTACTAAGTTAGAAAGGGCTGCCTGTGTTTGACCTTTCTCAGCAGGATCTGCTGCTGCACTTCTCGTGTCTGGTTCACTTTGATTTCGCTTCCTCTTTCCAGGAAGGTGAATAGCGCTTGCCATATTAGAAAGGCCCGTCTCAGTTTGGATTTTCTCGCTAGTAGAATCTGCCACCAAACTCACTATATCTGCTTTACTCTGTCTTGTAACAGCTTCTGACCTACAGTGAGATTATTTGGTGGATGAATTAGATACAAACAGAACAGAAAGCTACGAACACCATGTCAACCTACAAATTTCTGAATAAATCCCCCACCCCAGGGAAAATAAAAAGAATCAAAGGAAAGCCACAAAAAGAAAAGGAAAACATGTGGGCTATGGGCTTAGGTCTTGATTTTTTTGCTTCTAAATGCAACACTAACATGTCACCCTAGATGAAGAATCTCGATTAAAACATTAAGTAGGATTTCAACACTTGAACAATGCATGTATATTGCATATAACTGAATTTGGCAGGAAAGAAAGAGAAAAGAATGCAGAAAGATCTATCTTTTCTTTTACTCTTTTTTTGCTAAGATATATATGTCTACGGCAGGAAAGAAGAGTTATTCAAGAAAAAAGTTACTTTGTGAAATCCCCTGCAGAAGGGGGGAGAGATCAGAAAGAGGGAAAAAAAGAAGAGCCTCACCTCAACCGTGACTCCAATCTAACAATGGCCTCTTCTATGGAGGGAATGTTATTCCTGAAGGAAGACCATTGAGTAGAGGTCAAGCTTAATCCTGAGTTGTCACCTAAGCTTGCATACATGTAAGTAATTGTATCAATATAGATCTTGCAGTAAAAGCAACCAAATGTACAAGGGAAAAACTTAGTTATTGGAGCAACAACTGGAAGCAAATGATAAAGAGGGAAACAAAAAAAAAGCCACGAAATCACCTCCTTAAATATCATGCAGAACAAAATCAGGAATTCCTATTATGCATTTTCAGAAACTCTCTCTTGGCTTTTGGTTTAGTTACATCATAATTCTTATTTATGCTTTTTTTCAAGGATTCATGCCCTTCTTCACAATCTATATATTGAAGAGATGAGTATTGATTAAATTTATTTTCCACCCCAATGCATAGGAATAGTTGAAAATAATTCTTTTTCTCTTGAATTTATTGAACTTATTTCATCACATATTTCAAGGACATAATGCATGACTATCTGTCCGACTCAGTCATTGCAATATCAAAAATCTGATGAAGAGGGTCTCAGTTACTATTTTCTAAGATCCTTGTTTCCTTTAAGCTAATGAGTAATACTTTATATGCCAGTACTGGAGCAAATGTAGAATTGCAAGTAAAAAAGAAAAGAAGACAAAAATGCAGAAAGTAGATGAGACTAACCCTATGATAAATTCCGAGAACATTCACAATTGTTGAGCTTTATGCAAAACATTTTGTAAAGTTCCAGAATCCAGTTATTGATTGCTAAAGGAAATGCTCACCTTTTACCGGAAGCAAAATTCCACGTTGTACGTAAAAATCACGGATTGAGACCACCGTCGCCCCCTTAAATTCATGAACTGTTACCCTCCCCTTGTCTGATAACTGCACACTCCAAGGACCAGCAAAATAGAATATTAAAGAATTAAGCACATGACATTAAAACAGCAAACTCGAGCACAACAGAGGATGAGTTTAATACATAAGAGTCAAAACACAGAGTGTTGACGTGACCACCTAGATTAATCTAAAAACAACATTACCAGGGAGAACACCATTTACAAATCAGAGATATTTTTGTCTCACATTCAATAAATTAAAAAGCTATTGTTGCTACCGTAACTTGCCGCGTTAACCATGAAAATAACAATAATGCACATTGGAGGGGTCGGATCCAATCACCACATTATCGAGGACCTAACTAGGGGTACTTATATTTTCTCCTCACTGTTTCTCAAATCATAAGCATTTCAATCTGTCCACACCTAGATAATCTTTTAGACTTTCATTCTGGTCGCCGCATTTTCTTCCCCAGAAGATTGGATAGGAGCAACAATATTAGACAGTAATAAACGAGTTGAATATTATAAACATTGTTAATGAACAAGATTTGTCCACAGAAATCTCCATTTAAATGTCTCCTATATGTTTGGAGAGGCCTAAAGTAGCACGATATAAACCACAAGATCATTCTAGTAACAGGTTGTCTCATCTTAAATATAAATCTGACCTTGCAAATAATCTTGCCATCATATCTCGCTCCCGATACAGCATCAACATCACTTCGTTGCAGCGGCCGCCGCTGCTCGACGTGGTTATCAGCGCTTTTATCGCTGCTACTGCCGTCATTAATCCTATTTAACGAATTCGTTCGGAGAATCTCCGCCGCCGTGGAGAGCAGGAAGGAGTCGACGAGCTGTCTAACGAGCAGACGGTGGTTTAAACCGGAGAGCTCGAAGCCAAGCCGCTCGGCGGCGGCGGAACGCACGCCGAACTCGGTGATCGTCTCCAACTCCGACACTTTGAGGATTTGTAAAACTGTGTCTTCGATTTTACGCCGCTTTGATGCGTTTAGGCATTCTTCGCCCATCTCTCTCTCTCACTCACTCACTCACCCACCTTGAGAATAAACGGTAAAGTGACTGTAGCGAGGAGGGGTCTTGTGAGGAAAGGTACCGTACGGAAAATAAAGGGGTTGGAAAAAATAAAATAAACTAAATAAGTTCGAAAAAATGTAAAGGCAATTAAATAAAATTTTGTTAACAGGTTCCACCGAGACTTGAACTCGGGTTACTGGATTCAGAGTCCAATGTCCTGACCACTAGACCATGGAACCGTTGTTGATATCTCTTAGATGTTTAAATTATAATATAAAAAATGTAATGAAGTTCGTATGTAGTCGACTGTACCGGCCAAAATTTTGGCCCACCAAACATACAACTCGAGTTTGCTCAAATTGCAGTGGGCCACAGAAGATAAGTTGGACCGATCAAGGGAATTTATGGCAATTCAATTTTCAAGTTAAATCGATTTTCCAAATATACGCTAAAACCTCTCTAAAGTAGATACTCAAGGAATAAATCCAATTTAGGAATAAAAATTTATGATCTCAACTTTGGAATCAATTATAAATAGGAATAAAACTCACATTGTCATAATTCATATTTTTTCAAGTTCCGGTTTAAGAAAATACATCTCCATTAAGGAATAAATAACTAAAATATAAATACATTTTATCCGTACATACTGTGTCCAGCCACACACGTAATAATTACATTTCTCCTTAGGGTTTAGATTCCCTTATTAGGGTATATTTTCTTTTTTTCAAAAAATATATTACTTTTTTAGCTACTATGGTGGACCACAGTGTGTCCAAATAGTATGTTAAAGTAGATTTAAGTTTATTTAATATACGTGTATAAGGTTGTATCTGACAATGACTCAATCTTTTGTCTTCTAACCGCATCCTTTTATTGAACCCAAAATATTTTCAACTTGTCAAGCAAGATTTAAGCTTCTTCACATGAAACTTTTTGCTATCACTCAAAAAATATATGCATGTACAATAGTATTTTTGTAAAAATTATGTATGTACACATGTATTTGATAATTATAGTACTGATATATTTCGCATGCACTTTAAAATTATAAAAGTTAAAAAAAACACCTTGCACCTCTATTTTAAGAATAACCTTCATTTAAAAATAATGTTTTACAGTTTCAAAAATATGAATTAATACAGGTTTTACTTCACACGACGAAGTGCTCACGTTTTGAATTTTGTCATACGTTTTGAACTAATTCAAACTTACTAGTGGGAGAGGCGGGACTTCGCAACTCTAGTCTCTATATAGACCAGCAATATTGACTACTAACCTAGCCGAAACAAAAATGAAAGTTATAGTAGAATTATAAAAATTAAATATGCGAGGAATCTTGTTTAAGATGACTATATTTTTGAATGTGATCTATATATCTATATACATTAAAATAAAAGTGAGGAGAGAGATTTTTCTAAATAATTTTGACTAATTTTAATTTTTGGCCAATCATTCTGCAAAACCACCCACTAACTCTTTAATTAAATAATAAATAAATATTAAAATAGCCTACTAATTCTGCAAAACCACCCATTAACTCTTTAATTAAATAATAAATTTAAATATTCAAATAGCCTACTAAAGAAAGAGTCGAACGGTTTTGCACTTTCATGAGATTTTCCATTTTTGTAATATGTTTGTGAGTGCAGCAGTTATTGCTTGAAGCGGGGAGTTTGTTATAGCCCAAGTAACATCCATGGAGTTGATGAATGACGGAGCTGTCATAAGATGAAATTATGGAGTTCGATTGATTGATCTTGATCTTGGATTATTTTTTATTTCTTATAGAACGATATATATCCTTTTCAAAAATAATAAATCTAATGCAGCCACATTATAACTAGTCATAATTTCGTTCAAATAGGAAAAAAAATTGATTTATTTATAAGTTTAAGTTCTAAATGACTTCTAATAGTTAAAAATTTTAGTTTATACAGATTTATATCGATATATTTGAATTCGGAGGCAACAAAAATCTCGATATAAATAATAGAGTGAATATAAAGCTTTTTGTCGAAAGAATGAAGAAGTTTATATATTTACACTGATGATGACAAAATTGAAGCAAATAATATGATAATAACATAAATAATCAAAGCTATTCGGTCACACGGTGGTCAGCCACACGCGTAAGAAAAATGAAAGTTGACTGTAAAAATGGAAATAATCACATTTCCCCCTAGGGTTTATGCTTCCCAATAAGGGTATATTTCCATTTTCAAAACCTATATTACCATTTTTAATTTATGTGATTGACTACAGTGTATCCAAATAACACTACTCTAACATAAAATATATGTTTGTACTTCTTAAAAATGGTCTATTTTCACATAATTGACTAATTATGGCTGACCACATTATGGCTAAATAGCATCACTTTTTCAAAAAAGGCAAAACTGCAAAACAATATCCTACATTTTTTCAAATTGCAGTTTAATAACAAACCTTTTAATTGTAGCAAAAATAATAGTTACATTTCAATTTTTCTTAATTTTCGTTCGGATTCAATTTGGGGAAAAAATTGACAATGACATGTCCAGATCATAATAATGTGGCATTAACACGACGTCGTTTTAATCAAAAAGATAAAACAACGTCGTTTTGATTTCAGAATAAAAAAATTCAATAAAAAGTGGATTACACCTCACTTGTTAATGCCACCTCATCATCGTGTTCATCTTCCCCTTTCTCTCTCTATACCACTATAAAAATAGAAATGCCACAACTCTCATATTTTAGCTAAAGCCGGAGAAGAAATTCGCCACCACTGTCAATTAATCAAACTCCGCAGCGAGCAAATCAAATTCGGCAGCTTGCCGAAGAGCTGGTTGCGCGCGAAGTTTAGAAGCTCTATGTTATTCAAACACGACTGAGAATCCGACAAATGCCCCATGAGCATATTCGAGCTCACGTCCAAAGCTTGAAGGTCGGGACTATATTCTGATGCTCTCAGGAATGCAGCCAGTGAGGCGGTTGTTGATGAACAAGATCTCCTTGATTCACATATGTAGGTCAAGCTAAATGGAATCACACCGCTCAGTTTGTTGTACGCCAAGTTTATCACACACGCAGGAGAATTTCCTAGGTTCCCCGGCAGCTCACTCGAAAAGAGGTTGTTGTTGAGAAAAATGGCGTCGAGATTCTTATTGAAGAGGTTCTCCGGAATTGAGCCGGAGAAGATGTTGAATCTGAGGTCCAAATAGATGAGATTCCTCAACTCCGTCTTCATCTCGCGACGGCAGAAGCAGCGACGGTGACACAACTTTTACCGATCGGCACACATCTCCAAAATGGCAGCGCCACCAACTCTAGTGCCAGAGGAATTGGTTCCGATCACCTTCCGGTTCCACTGTCTCTCGCTGATAAATGTGCAACGACGGATTTGGGTCTATGGGCCAACTGTTCGTAGCCGTAAAATCTCGGTGTTAAACTTGTAGGAATAAATTCTCATAATATAGGACATGCTTTAAAACATAATTCAAGTCCCATATGCAACTTTATGACGATAATCCGAGAAAATATAAATTAAAGCGGAATGACTAACCTGAAGCCATAATCGAAGATTGCCCGAAGGTTTGATCTTCCAAGAATACAATTTATCTCTATTTGTATATTTTTGATGGGGATAGAAAATACAGAGAATGGTGTATTGTTTCTTGGGGACCAGACCCCTATTTATAATTGATCGTGTCTCTTCGCGAAGGGGTGCTTCCGAAGAGACACAATGGTTAGGAAATAACCAACCCTATCCATTCAATTATAAGTATTTATTATTTGGCCCCTCATCAAATAATAAATATAACATTTGCCACATATATTATAATAGCATATACATTAATTATATATTTGCCCATATATTATTGGATTTTTTATCCAACAAATTTCTTCCCCAATTTCTCCAACAAAACCATCTTTGATAACACTGACTAAGCTACGACTCATATGTTTTCATATCCAATTAGATTCCATCATAATTCGCACATGCATCCTTCCAATTTTGGAGCTACATTCGATTTCTAGGCCGAAATGAAGTCTTCCATGTTGGAAATGCACAACATATTTATTGTTGTTTCCTTCTTGTTTTCCATTTCCTAATTCTTGTTTGGCCCTCTTTGAAATTAGCTAATCTATATTGTCTATACTATCGTACTAGACCTTTTTTATTTGTTGGGTTGGGTTGTATTTATCTTGAGCCCATTTATTTTGTAAATTATATTGCCCTAGCAGACTTTGAATAAGTCAGATTAGTCATTCTTGACTTGAGAGAAACGTTGGAGACGTGGGTGGTGGTTTCCGATTTTCACGAGTTTATGGTTGTGACTCTCTATTTAATCTGGTGCTTGGGTTGTCGATGATACATAGAAAAATCCCAAAGATATTTTCTTTCTTCTGATTACTCTCTCTCTCTTTCAACCGAGCTCTTGTTCCATTCCACTCCGAACCATCCAAATCTTAAGTGCGAGCTTTAGGTGGTGCTGTGTAAACCTTGGGGAGTGAATCGGCGTGTAGGACTTGCACTCCGTGGTCGGCCGAATTTTGCTTTCAAGGCAGTAGCCTCCATACCACGACACATCGGTTTCTTCTGTCTCGTTTATTGTTTGTTTTATGTGGAGGTTGTTCGCTGTGGATTTCTATCTAACAAGTGGCGTGAGTGAATTATGTTTCTGATTTCAGACCTTGGACCTGAATATTGATAGAGCATGTGGCGGGCACCGATCTGTTCCAACAGTTTGAAAGCAAAATTATGGTTATTACTCCTAAATTGCTACCTGACCTCTCGAAGCTCGAGTCACTCGATGGAACTAACTACAAGAGGTGGTCGCAGAAGCTTCTCATCTTTCTCGAGGCGCTTGAACTTGATTATGTGTTGTTCAACGACCTGGGTGCTATTGAATCGGAGTCCATTTCTGCCACTACTCAAACGCCAGACAAAGAGAAAGAGAAGGAGAAAGATGTTGCTGATGCCTCTTCACTCACTAAGGTTGCTGACTCTCAATCATCAAAGAAACACGAGAAGGATAACAAGACGGTCTGAGGTCACTTGCTGAACCACATGACGGACTCTCTCTTTGACTTATTCGTTAATGTCAAATCAGCAAACTGATTTAGGACCGTCTCGAGCAGAAGTACGAAATGGCTGCAATTTCAGATAGTGGATGACAAACCGATCATGGACCAACTCCATGAATATGAAAATCTCACTGTCGAAATTCTAAATGAAGGAATGAAAATGTGCAAGATCTTCCAAGCCGACGTTCTGATCAAAAAATTCCCACCCTCTTGGTCATATTACAGGAACCAGCTCAAACACAAGAAGCGAGCACTACAAAAAAACACAGAATTAATAACGGAAATTGTTCCGTCATTGATTGCCGACCGAACAACGATAGAAAGACGACAGATATAAAAAATCAATTGTTACGATGGAATTCGCGACGGAAAGGCGACGGAATTTTGCTGGATTACTTCGCGCTATAATTAACAACAGAATTAACGACGGAATATTCAGTGACGGACAGTATCCGTCGTTGATTTATATTCTTTTAAAAAAATTATAGATATCAACGACGAATTTTGATCGATCATTAATTTTTAATAAAACAACAACCGATAAGATCCGTCACTGCTAAGTTGAATGCGATATTAATTTCCCTTTTCTCTCATTTCCCTCTTTCTACTTCGCGCCCTAATTTCCCTCTATGGTTCTACCATCGGTCTTTCTTTCTCTCTCGCTGGTCGTTTGCCGCCGCCCATCTCTCGACGGTCGTCTACCGTCGTTCCTCTCTCGCCGGTCCTTTGTCGCCATCCCTCTATCGTCGGTCATCTGCCACGGTAAGTCATCTATCTGTTTCCCACCACTTTTCTCCTCTCCTAATTTTTTTTTCGTACGAATTCTCTCTCTCCCCAGATTTTGTTCAGTATCATACTTAAATGTGAAGATAATACTTAGCACTCATCAACCCACTTCAGTTTACACATTACACCACATTAGCAAATGATAAATTAGGACTAGATAAATTGTGGGACATAGCTGTTTTCAACATTAGACTAATTGCAAAAGTATTTTTCATCTACCCCAATCCCAGCCCTATATTTTTCAGCTGTCCAGATAATAAATTAGTACCGACACGAGAAGGACCACATTTACAAATTTTAGCTCTCGTTTCTTCAAAAGAGTTTTAAAGAAAATTGACTGAAGTAACAAAAAAGATAGATATTTTCATCTCATCCAGCATGCCCACGTTGTAAAATCAGCCTAGATTACATTTTTATAGAATTTAAGAGTGCTAGAGCTATACATGTTCAGAAAAGATTTTACTGAAGCATACCAAAAGAGAAGGAAAAGGATTTTGAAAATGGTAGTGCAATCCTTTTTGTTGGATCTTGGCGCGCTTGGAGAGTGTATTTTTTTTCTCTCTCATTATTATGTATTTTTTTCCGCCTAGACCCGTATCTGGAGCCACTGAAGCCGAAGGCCATCACTGAATTCTCTCTTGTTACAGGCTTGATGCGTGGTGTGTCAAGTAAGTGTCTGAATACTCTGTTCTCAATTCATGAAATTTGATATACGTTTATGGATTCCTACAAAAATCTGAATTGCTTTATAATTTAAAAAGCGAATTATTATAAGTGAAGATTTGGTTGATGCAAATTTCCTTTGTTGAAAATGATTCTGTACAATATCTTCCCTTCCAATTATTGCATTCCGTCCATATTCGATTATTGTTTGATGATTTATATCTGTTTTCTTTCTGATGAATTGCATATGAAAATTTCTGGAATATACATAATTAGAGCTTATAAAACAATTAGTGAATTTCAAGAAATTCATTAGATTGTGAAAAGTTTTGCACAACAATGTTAGTTATCTTAATTAATCTCTCCTATTCTATTAGCCAATATCGTTCTATTTAATTGTTTCTTTAATCTCTTGAAATTTATCTTTTCTCATTTACTTGAAGGATTCACCTAATTTGGCTGATAGCTTCAATTGATTTAAGATATTACAAGAAAACAAAGAACTTTAAATTTACCATTTTTCATCTCAAACATGAACTGCTCGTTTGTACCATTTTTGTAAGCTTTGAATTAATGTGGAAAAGGGTATATATATCTTGATGTTTTGCATTACTAAAGTTAATGGAGGAAAAAATTAACGCTGGTGTGGGAAAATTCCTTGTTGATTAAGGAATTTTCATATGTTTTAAAGGAATTTAATGGTGCGACTGCAGTTGTTCGCAGAAGCTTAGAGGTGCTGCCCTCCATCCCCAGTCTGCCCTATCGGAGCTTAAGCTATTTCTCTCACTGGGTAAGTCGAGCTCTTTCTCTTTCTCTCTATATCTGTCTTTCTCTCTCTCTCTCTCCCTCTCTCTCACTTTCCCTCTCTCTCTTGTTGTATAAGTTCAAACATTGGAGGACTCTCTCTCTCTCGAGCTGCTCTTGGTTGAGTCACAAACATAGAAACAAGATCAATAAGGTATAGACTTTTCTATATGGTTGGAAATTTAGAATCTTATGTTTGAGTAGTTTGAGCATAGCCTTTCTTTTTGTAATTAAATTTGAAAAGCACTACTAGAAAAACGGTCATACATGACATCGAAACAGCGTCATCTATGAGCTTTCCTAAAGCGTCAAGTAGGCGGGTGTAATCTATAGTGGTAATATACGTGACATTAATTTACTGTCATCTACATTTCTATTCATGACACTAATTTAGCGTCATTTATGTGCGTAAAACACCGTCGTGTATTAGCGTGTCTGATTTTATGTGGTAAATACATGACATCCATTTTTCGTCATCTTATGTTTGAGATTGTCATATATTTTTATATTATAGTTGACTCTTTTTCTAGCAACCGTCATAAAATATACCTTTTTTTATTTTATTTTTATTTTTTTGATATTTTTTCATTTTCCTGTTTTATTTTCAAGAAACAAGTAATTCGAAAATCATAGTAAAGTCCAAACATCCAGAATCTCATATAATTGAACATTCTCAAAATCATGTAATTCATCCATACATAGTCATAGTAAGTTGAATATAATCCACAATCCTAATATAAAAAAGTCTTCATACACAAATCTCTCTCCATCAGCCATGCTCAAGAACCTGTCACATATATATTACGCTCAAATTCAATTACTCAATCACAAATCATATTACAAAATACGATGCATAAATAATATACTACTAAAGCAAAATTACATATATGCCAAATTAATTAAATATATACATGTACCTCTTAGATGATCAATTACACAAGAAGCCCACTCTTCACGAACCTCATCGATCTCATCCCCACGATAACTCTCATTTTTTGGAAACTATGCAACAAACAAGAGCACAAAAATATTGTATTAAACAATTAACTAATTAACTTACATTGCAAATTTATGTCATAATATATTTACCAATGAGCCAACAGAAATTAAGTCCTTTTGCCACCCTTGTACTATTTCCTTCATGAATCGCATCACATAATATCCACATTGGTTTGATAATGAAGGCTACATAGGACCCTACATGAAAAAACCAAATTGTTAAGTGTGTAAAAATAAACATGCATTATATCTAAACACCAGAATAATTACCTTTATAATTTTCCATATGTACTTTAAAACTTTTCATCGCACTTCAAAGCAAAGTCATGAAGATGAATCAACATTAACATCACGTACAAAGGCACAGATATTACAAAAAGTTCTATAATTTACGTTTCCACCACGCTCTAACTCCGGTAAGCCATTGAAAGCTTTCATTTGCTTTCGATAAGGATGAGATTCTGGTAAATGGTTTCTAAACCCTCTATAGCATTTTTTTTACTCTTTGGCAGCCATGTACAACAGGCCAATAACTATACTTAGAGCTCATGAGGACAACCATGAATCTTCTCATAATCTAGCCCTAACATGCTTAAAGTTTTCTTTGCATTGTATAAAGTTTTAGGTAATTAATTGCCTTTAGGAAGCATTTCTGAGAGCAGACTTAATAAATCATTAAGACTATTATCACTCCAACCAAATTGGCACAACTTGGTAAAATTGCTACACTTTTCATATAATGGCTTGTCAGCATCTTCAAGCAATGTTTGAAACTGACTTGGGTTATCTTCATATACATTATATGCATCATGAATCATATCAATCGGCTGATCAACAGTGCAATTTGCAGCACTTCTCCTACCCCTATCACTATCACGTGCAGTTGGTGTTGATAAATTTTCCCCGTGCCATAATTCTCTAACGAACATTACCACATAGTGTACAAGGACAAGGTATGAGGCTAGCATCCCTTGCATTTTGTAAGGCAAAATTCAAGAAAGTTTCTACCCTGACTTCATACTCTTTTGATAACCTATTCGATGACATCCATGATTTTCCATTTATTTAATGAATAAATTATCAATCAAGGTACCTAAGTCATTAAAAACTATGAAATGAGTGCACTAGAATATTAATATCACGAACTACAAAGTACAAAGCTATTTTGATAATCACATAAAAATGAGTGAAACAAATCATATATCATCAGTTACAAATAAACTGATACTCACATATTCTCCAGCAAATCCTTATAAAATGCCAAAAAAATAAAAGAAGAAATAAACTATATATAAATACATCACTCTGTCACCAAACAATTTTATACCAAAAAACCGTTACAGGTGCAACCACCAATGAAATAATTATCAAATCAAATGAAGCAACGAAGCTAATGTATAAGTCTCACTCTTGTTTTATGACTAGCACACTCTATGAATACTCTGATAAAACAACATTCTACCAAATTTCTTGATTATAATTAAACATTTTCAAGAAAAGTTCCATGAACAAAAAAATTAACACAGGATATAAATTCCACATGCATGCAACATATGACTATTTTTAATAGGAAAGTGAAATGCAGTGTTAGCAAGTTAACTCACTTTTCTACCGTCGTTGAATTTTGAGAGCTCTATAATTCTCCTGTCTCAACCACACTGCCCAAAAAAGAAAAGATAAATATAAATAAGCTAGTTTCTCTAAAACATAGCAAAATTGAGATTTCACTCTATTTAGCCTAATAAGAAGATTTCCCTTACCTATTTCCCAAACATAAATTAGCACATAATTTTTGCAAAAAATGCAGGGAATTTTATGGAAAAAGGGAGAAGTGAAGGAGGTATTCACCACAAAAATTGAGAGATTAAAACAAAATAAAGCATTTGAGATGTCTTGACAAAGTTTTTTAGGAAATGCCCAATTTAAAATTCAAGCATTTTTCAAGTAAATTCAAAAATCAGAGGAAGTTTCAGAAGACAAACCTCAAAACAGTTTGTCTTTGGGAATTCTACTTAGAGCTCCAAACAACAGCAGATAAAAAAGCAGCCCCCTGGAGAACGACAGCGCGACGGTCTGGAAAATGGCGGCACGACGTTGTGGTGAATGTTGGTACTGATGGAAACGAGCACTATGGTGAAAGACGGCAACAACGCTGTGGTGAATCGAAATTACTATGAGAAATCGAGCCAACCAGTAGTTGCGATGGAATGCGACGAAGGTGGCCGGAGTAGGGGAACATTGAACAGCAGCTCGCCGGAGAAACAAAGGCGGCAGACCAGCGGAACCGCGGCAAAAATGGGTGCTCATGTGGGGAGAGTGCGAATTGGGGGGTTTTTGAAAAATTTCAATTGGAAAAAGAAAATGGGACGACTAAGTCATAAGTTTGGGTATATATCTGATTACTTTACTTTATTTTTTTGATTTTTTTTTTCATACATGACACTTAATGATGACAATTAATAACATAGTCATGTATAGGTACCATTGATTTGTATTTCTTCGATTTTAGTTTTTTTTTTCACAACTAAATGTATACATGACATTCTTATAGGTAATGTCATCGTTACCTAATGAAGCACGCTCATAAATGACAGTTTTTTTTTATGAGTGTCATGAAAACTAAAAAAACGCACATATATGACACTTTGTCAAAAAAGAGTCATCTATGAAATGTAATGTATTTGTATTTTTCTAGTAGTGAAGGCAATTTGATTATAATTAAGTAACAGATGGACAGTTAGTGAATTTATTTTAATTGAATTGATGTTAATTATTCCACAACTTGGAAGCTTTTGATTTGATGATTCTTTTTCAAATCCATAAATGAATTATGATATATTTAGGCACCTGTATGTGCATAAGTGTTGGATAGTTGTAATAATGTTGTCGAGGTATTCTTATTTTATTATGTGAGTCATTAAATTTTATTTTCAGATTTGAGAGATAAGGGAATGAGTGGAAATAATTGTTTATGGATGTATCAATGTTTTAAGAACATGAAAATATCAAAAGAATTCTTAGATGGATTAGAAAGTTTCATCGACTTTGCCCTTGCTCAACCAGAGTTCTTGGATGGAGATAAGATTAAGTGTCCATGTAGCAAATGTAAGAATCAACAATATCATCCACAGTTTACTGTTCGGTTACACCTAGGAAAATTAGGGTTTGTACCAAACTATTATAATTGGATTCATCAGGGAGAAAGTCGGGCACCAAGGTTAATTATGAACAGAATTTCGAGGATGGACATGGTTTGAATACATATTATGAGATGTTAAAGGATGTTGGTGCTTCTAACTTTATGATGAACGACCAAGAAGAGCCTCCCAATCTAACATCACAACATTTCTATGACATGTTGAAAGTTGCAGACAAAGAGTTGTGGCTCGTCTTATGAGCTGGAAATCTGAGAACAATATCACAGAGAAAGCTTTTGACCAAATTACAGAATTATGAAAGAGACAAACCTAAAAGATAACTTGGTAACCGATAATTTCTACACTACTAAGAAATTGTTGCGTGGTATGGGGTTACCAGTTGAGAAGATTGATTCTTGCCCAAATCATTGAGTGATATATTGGGCTAATGATAGTGGATTGACTCATTGTAAGTCTTATGGTCATCCTCGATATAAGAATCAAGGTAGTGCATCAAGAAGCCGAGAAAGGAAGCAAGTCGCATTTAAGAAGATGTACTATTTTCTTCTAAAACCTAGATTACAGAGGTTGTATGCATCGAATGCTACTGCTGAGCATATGCGTTGGCATGCATCATCAGTTGATGATGGTGTTATGTGTCATCCCGCAGATTCACCAGCATGGAAGCATCTCAATGAAAAGTTTCCAACTTTTGCATCAGAAATCCATAATGTAAGGTTGGGGCTTTCTACCGATGGTTTTCAGCCATTCGGCCAATCAGGCCAACAATACTCCTTGTGGCCAGTTAAAGTAACCCCATACAATCTTTCTTCCTGGATATGCATGAAAGAACAATACCTCTTTCTTACTGTATTAGTTTCGGGGCCACGCAATCCAAAGTTGAAACTTGATGTCTACCTCCAGCCATTGATATTAGAATTACTGAACTTGTGGGATGAAGGTGTGCCTACATATGACATATCTTTGAGGCAAAACTTGCAAATGCATGCAGCTTTGCTATGGGCAATCAGTGACTTTCCGGCGTACTCTATGCTATCGGGATGGAGTACTGCAGGAAGACTGGCTTGCCCTCATTTTATGGATAATACTGAGGCTTTCACTCTACCGTGCAGTAGAAAACATTCATGGTTTGATACCCATCGAAAGTTTTTACCCGATAATCATCCATTTTGCCGAAACAAAAAATCATTCACAAAGAATAAGCAGGTCACTAGACGTGCACCAGAAATGAAGTCGGGGGATGAAATATTGTACGATATAGATGTGTTGGGTTTGAAGAAGGTTACTGAAATTGATGTTGAGGAATCAACAAGCAGACCTTCAAAACGATCTACACAATTTGATTCTGGGTGGAAAAAAGGGAGTATCTTCTGGGATTTGCCTTATTGGAATCCTTTGCTGATCCGGCATAATTTAGATGTCATGCACGTAGAGAAGAACATGTTTGATAATATCTTTAACATCGTGATGAATGTTCCAGGGAAGACAAAAGATACAACAAAATCGAGAGAAGAACTTAACCAAATTTGTAATAGACCAGAGATGCAAGCTGATGAGAGGACAAAAAAATATCCAAAAGCCAATTACATGCTTGACAAGGCACAATGTGCTGCCTTATGTACATGGTTATCAAGCCTTTAATTTCCTGATGGGTACTGCTCAAACATGAAATATTATGTGAATATGGAGAAGCTTAAAATGTTTGGGATGAAGATCATGATTGTCATGTATTGATGCAAAGGATTTTACCGATTGCATTTCGTGAACTTCTCCCGGACAATGTGTGGAAGGCAATTACAAAATTGAGCTTATTTTTCAAGGAATTGACATGTGGCGCGTTTAAGGTAGAAGACATGTGTCGATTGTATGAAAATATTCCAATCATTTTATGTAAGCTTGAACGCATTTTTCCACCAAGTTTCTTCGACTCAATGAGGCATCTACCGATCCATCTGGTAGACGAAGATCGATTAGCAGAGCCGGTTCAGTACCAATGGATGTACCCGTTCGAAAGGTACCAGTTTATATGATTAGCTTTAATTTCAACTACAACCCAATATGTGTTCATTACGTTATTCTTAAATCTTTCAACAATTGTAGGTACTTGGGTAAGCTGAAAAAGAATGTCAAAAATAAAACTAGAGTGGAAGGATCAATATGTAATGCTTATTTAGTCGAAGAAGTATCATTGTTCTGCTCATATTACTTTGAGGATCATGTTATTACAAGGCATAATACCTTGCCACGTAATTATGATGGAGGCTCTGTTTCTGCAGACAAGATTGATCTGGATAATCTATCAGTGTTCTTACTTCATGGAAGGAGTCTCGGAAAGTACTCGGAGAGATATCTAGATGAGAAGGAATAAAATGCTGCTCGCCAATATGTTCTGCTGAATTGCAATGAAGTTACAGATGCTTATTTGGAGTACATATTTTATATTTTTATACTTTAGTTTAAAATTTCTCCAATCATGAACTAACACTAGATTTTCTTTTTTGTAAGTTTGTTCATTGAGCAAGTAAAAGCATCAAATGCTTCTATTTCAAATATTGAAATGGATAGTAAGCTCGACAAAGAATTCGCCATTTGGTTCGAAGAATATCTAAGTATTCTACAACTTAATATTAAAGTCAATATTTATTTAAATTTTATTGTAGTACTCGAACTTAATGAGGTATGTAATGATTTCATAGATCAGAGATCCGACGAACCATATTGTCAACAAGTTCTTAATCTCTTTGGCAAAAGAACCGTTGCGCCGCGTGAAGAGTTATCATGGTTATTATGTTAATGGTTATAAATTCCACACCATTAATTGTGAGACTCGAATATCAACTAAAAATAGTGGAGTGTGTATTAAAGGGTCCAATTATAGTACGAATGATGCAGATTTCCATGGGCGTCTGTTGGAAGTTGTGCAGTTGGAATACAGTGGACTTCCTATTAAAAGGACTGCATTATTCAAATGCGAGTGGTTTGATCCATCACCATTAGGAACAATAGTGCATAAGGACTTCAAATTGGTTTCTATAAACCATAAGCGTTGGTATAATAAGTATGAACCTTTTGTCCTAGCAAGTCAAGAAATGCAAGTGTTCTATTGTCCATATCCTAGTTTAAAACAGTCAAAGAAAGATTGGTGGGAAGCTTGTAGAACTAAAGCCAGATCAACTATAGAGGTGCCTACTAGCTCAATAGTACCCCCGCCATTTCAAGAGGATGAGTTTGAACACCCCAACATCCCAAGTATAGACGATGCCGACTCGAGAACACTTCATCCAGATGGTGATCAGATAGAACTAGTAGATGATGAAGAATCAAATGAAGAAATCATTTTGTCGGATGATGAAGTTAATAATTCTAGTGACGATGCTGAGGATGATTATGATTCGGACGAATAATGCAAGTTTAATTATGTCATTTTAAGATATTACCATAAATAGGCATGAAGTTACATTTGTTTTTATTTGTTTTTCTTTTGATGATATATTTATTTATATTTGTTGACACTTTTGTGAATTTACTTGCATGCATATGTCTTCTTCAGGCCAGACTTACAGACGGGGTAGGGGTGGATGTAGTTCAGTTGGCGAGACTAGAGGTTAGGTTCATGAATGTGGTAGGGGTGGAGGTAGTTCAGCTGGCGAGACTGGAGGTATTAGAGTAGGATCTTCTTGTCGAGATCGAGCGCAAACTCCTATAGGTGGAGGAGGACGTGGCTTGGTAGTTGGGACAGCTTCTCAAACTTCACCTCAACCGCACATCTTAACTATTGGTATAGATGATGCGTCATCAACCATTGGCTCTACTAGCACCATTGTTGGCAAGGAGCGACTAAGATTAAAGCAAAATAAAATGCATAAGTATTTTCACTCTTAATTATATGTTGATTTTTTTTCTTTCTTAAAGTATTTTCTAGTTTATTCAATTAACATTATAATTATGTGTATGTGTGGCAGGTTTTTTGTACCCTCATATCAGAGTTCCAAAGCGATCACAGAAACATTCAAAAGTTCTATGCACAAAGAGGGATTTAGTTGGAAGCTAGTGCCAGATGAGAAAAAGCTAGAGTATTTTGATGAATTCAAGGTAATATAATCAATGTGAATACATTTCTCTACGAGGTAATTATTTACTCATAACAAGTATATTTATGTTTGTTAATAGAAAAAGTTCTATTGGGAACCGGCTGAGGAGGAGGCAATTAAAGAATCCTGGAGCGAGAGCTGCGATTAGGTATAAGAACCTGGTCAGTAACTTTAAGGATAAATGGTTTTCAAAAGGAGTAAAGCCTAAATTTATTGGTGATTCGAAAGGGTCGGGTTGGGAAGAGTATTGAAAACGGCCTAATGTAATTGATAAATTGAATAAAGCAAAGCAGTCCAGAATGTCGGAGCCTGATGTACCAGGGACATACATTGCTACACACTACGGAGGATCGATGAGTGTGAATGAGCATGCTATAGCTCTAGTAAGTACATTTGTAATATTATTGTTATATTGTATTAGTTATTTGACTTTTGTATAATAATTTGCCTAATTGTTTTGCATGAACAGGCTAAGGAGTTGAATTTGCCTGAGGATCAAATTGACTAGGAAGTTTTTTTGTGGATTCATGCTAAAGATGGAAACTATACAACAGCAAAGACAAAGCGAATTGTTGTAAGTAATTTTTCAATATTTTGGAAATACTTTACAGCTTCAATGTTGATATTATTCTATGTAGTCTGTACGCTTTTCTGTCTAAAAATCTGAGTGGACCGACTGGTTTAACTGCTCTTAATTAGTTATATATCAATTAAAATGTTATTTATACAAAAGTTGTTATATTTTGTATGATTTTATTATGAGTTGGTAATATCTTTGCAGCTACTGCTTATTTACTACTTTAGTTTATTAATTATGTGAACTGTGTTTCATTTAGTTTATTTTAATTGAACATGTAAGCTCTACATCTTATATACATGTTTATGAGTTTAAAAGATGTTAGAACTAATTTAAAAATCAGTAACTTAATTATTATCATAAGTTTGTAAGTAATTATTTTAGTACTTGACATATAATTGGCTATAGGAGAAGGTGTATGAGCTTGCACACTATGAGAGAGAGCTACTAGACTCTAATGAAGAGCAAGATGTCGATATGAACTCGATATTCATCAAAGTGGCCAAGGAGAACAACAACAAGGGGAGAATGATAGGTTTGGGAGATCGATCATCATTATACACACGTGGATCTCACTCGAGCTTGGAGGTGCCACCAAACGTTGACACGGAGGCTATGACTCAATAGTTGTCATCTTTACAGACTAAGCTGGAGACAGAGAGGGACGAGCGTGCTCGGATTATGGAGCAGATGCAAGCTGAGCGTGATGAGAGGCTACAATTTGAACAACGATTGCAGAGGCAGGCTACTGAGCAAGAGAGACAGAAGGAAGAGTCCGCTAGGATGAATGAACAACTTGACATGCTTATGCAGCAATTCAAGAGTTCACAACCCCCACCATCTTGAATGTAGTTTCTATTTGAAGTTGAATATTGCATACTTTGTGTTGTTGACTTGACTATGTCAGATTTGGAACTTATTTATGATATTTGAATTTCATATTTTCACTACATATTTGTATTTTAGCAATTGTGTTTGTGATTTGGCCTGATATGAACAGGATTATGGAAATGGAATAACAAAATTAAGCAGAAAATTAATATTAAAAAAATAGTGACGGATTAACAACGGAATGAATAGTAGCTACGTTCACGAAAATCAACGATGGACGTATTCCGTCGTTCATCGCCGACGGATCGGTGATGGAAAATTAGTCTCCAAGCCCTTCAAAAACAGTGACGGAAACAATCCGTTGTTAATCAGTGACGGAAGAATCCGTCTCCAATCTGTCGCCAATCCGCGATGGAATATCCGTCATTGATCTGTCGTTGTTTTTGCTGACGGACATAAAATCCGTCGTTAATATGAATGGCGACCAACAAAATAACGGATCTTGTCCATTGCGAATTCGTCAGCATACGTAAACGGTGACAGAATTTCAATATACAATGATGGAAATTTTCGTCGTCAAATCTTCGTTTTTTTGTAGTGGAGATCTCACGCTACAAGAATTGATCAGTTACATGCGAACCGAAGAGGCAAATCGCCTCAAGGATAAGTCCTCTAACTTATCTGTCCATTCGTTTAATGCTAATCTGGTTGAATCTGCTACAAGAAAAGATCAAGGTCATCAGTTTGTTCCGAAGAAGGGTCGAGTCGATAAGAAACCCAACTTCAACAGAACTGACAAGAAAATCATGAAAAAGAAATTCAGTTGCTATGTTTGTGGTGCTCCTGGACTAAGGCGTTTCAATGCAACCAACATCAACGACAACCGTCGACTAAACCTACTCTAAACAGGTACCAGACCAATCTTGCTGAAGCTAAAAATGTCGAAATCATAGTTGCGGTTGTCGAGGCAAACTTAGTGGAAAACAAGACGGAGTGGTTACTTGACACTGGAAACTCAAGGTACTTCTGCAGCAACAAGAACCTGTTTCACACCTTTGAGGAGGTTGGAGAGGGTGAATGTGTCTACATGGGAAACTCCAGCATGGCCGGAGTTCTCGGTAAAGGGAATATCTTGCTTAAACTAACTTCTGGAAAGACTTTATGTTTAAAAGATGCTTTGTATGTTCCTTCTACGCGTAGGAATTTAGTTTCTGGTTTTCTGTTAAATAAGGCTGGTCTTAAACAAGTAATCAAGTGTGATAAGATAGTATTGACTCAGAACAAAGAATTTGTAAGCAATGGTTATGCAAAAGGGGGTGTGTTTGTTCTTATTGCCGAATCTAAAATCATGAATGAGAAAGCTTCTAGTTCTGCTTATATTGTTGAATCTTACAATCTTTGGCATGGAAGACTCGGACACTTGAATTTAGCTTCAATTAAAAGACTTCGAAAGCTTGGATTAATTAATGCCTTGGACATGCATAATTTATCTAAGTGTGAAATATGTGTAGAAGCTAAATTTGCCAAAAAGCCGTTTAAGTCTATTGAACATAGAAAGTCTGAATTGCTTGAACTTATACATTTTGATTTAGCTGATTTTTTAAATACGGTCAGTAGATGTGGAAAGAGAAATATTATGTGAGCTTTGTAGATGATTATTCAAGGTACACAAGAATTTATCTCTTGAAATCCAAAGACGAAGCTGTAGAAATATTTCTTAAGTACAAAACTAAAGTAGAAAATCAACTAAACAAAAAGATCAAATGACTTGATCAGATAGAGGAGGAGAATATAGCACTGCTTTCCTTAAAGAATTTTGTGAAAGAAATGGAATAGTGCATGAATTTAGTGCTCCTAATTCCCCTCAACAGAAAAGCATAGCTGAAAGAAAGAACATAACTTTACAGAATATGATGAATGCAATGCTTTTAAGCTTTGGATTGCCTGACAACATGTGGGGGGAGGCGGTGTTATCTGCTTGCTATATTTTGAATAGGGTGCCTCATAAAAAGCTAGATAAGACACCGTATGAATTATGGAAAGGATTTGCTCCTAATTTAAAATACTTAAAAATGTGGGGGTGTCTAGCTAAAGTGTGTCTTTATGATCCAAAAAGAACGAACATTGGATCAAAAACTTTTGATGCTATATTTGTTGGTTATGCTTTCAATTCAGCTGCATATAGATTTTAGTCTATTAATGATAAAGTTATTTATGAAAGTCGTGATGCTGAGTTTTTTTAGCATATTTTTCCATTAAAGAATAATGTTCAAAGTGGTTCTACTTCTTCTGTAAATGTGTATGACAAAGTGTCTGGTTATTCTAATAATGAGCATGAAAGACTCGGTGCTAATGTTGAACCTAGAAGAAGTAAACGGGAGAGAACTAAAAAATCTTATGGGCCTGAGTTTATTGTTGCCTATTTGATTGAGCACCCTGATTTAATTGATGGGCATGTTGTTTCTCTATATTTTGTTATTGAGGATCTAAAGACTTATATTGAAGCTATAACGTGTGTAGATGTTTTTTGGAAAGAAGCAATTCTAAGTGAATTAGAATCTTTTTCGAGTAATGGCACATGGGAATTGGTTGAGTTGCCTATTAATTGTAAAACTCTAAAAACTAAATGGATTTTTAGAAGAAAAATGAAACTGGATGGTACAATTGATAAGTTTAAGGCGAGATTGGTAGTGGTTGGATTTTTCCAAAAGAAAGACAGATTATTTTGACACCTATTCTCTTGTTGCAAAAATCTCCACTATTAGAGCTTTAGTAGCTTTAGCTGCAATTCATAACTTGATTATATATCAAATGGATGTAAAAACAACTTTCTTAAATGGAGATTTGGAAGAAGAAATATATATTGAACTACCTGAAGGTTATTATGTTCTTGGACAAGATAATAGGGTTTGCAAGTTGAAAGAATCTTTATATGGCCTTAAACAAGCTCCTATGCAATGGTATGAAAAATTTCATAACACTATAATTTCTGATGGATTTGTTGTGAATAACTCTGATTCGTGCGTATATACCAAGATGTATGGTTCTGATTATGTTATTATATGCTTATATGTTGATGACATGCTTATCTTTGGCACGAATCTTGATGTGATATCAGAAACAAAGCGTTTTTTGTCTTCTAAGTTTGAAATGAAAGATCTTGGTGAAGCTGATGTTATTCTTGGTGTTAAATTGATGAAAACTGAAAATGGTATTTCACTAAGTCAGTCACACTATGTGGAAAAAATCTTAAAACGCTTTGAGTGTTATGATTTAGCTCCGGCAAGAACACCTTATGATTCTAGTATGCATTTGACAAAAAATAATGGTGAAAGTGTTTCACAAGAAGAATATGCTAAAATTATAGGAAGTGTTATGTACTTAATGAATTATACTCGACCTGACATAGCTTATGTTGTGAGTCATTTAAGTCGTTACACACATAACCTGAGTAATGATCATTGGATTGCACTTTATCATTTAATGAAATATTTAAAAGGCACTATTGATTGGAGTTTGCATTACAGTAACTTTCCTGCTAATTTAGAGGGTTATTGTGATGCTAATTGGGTGTCTGATAATGATGAAGTGTGCTCTACGAGTGGTTATGTATTTACTTTGGATGGTGGAGCTATTTCATGGAAATCTGCTAAGCAATCATGTATAGCTAATTCTTTTATGGTATCAAAATTTATTGCACTTGAGTTGGCAGGTCGAGAAGCAGATTGGTTAAAGAATCTCTTTGCAGAGCTTCCTATGTCGGGGGAGTCTTCGGCTCCTGTATCCCTACATTGTGACTCTCAATCGACAATTGCAGTTACAAAAAACAATGTTTACAATGGTAAGAAGAGGCATATACGAGTTAGACATGGAATTGTGAAGCAATTGTTAAAAGACGGAGTTATTTCCTTGGACCACGTGAGGTCAGAGAAAAAACATAGTAGATCATTTCACGAAGTCTGGTGTTGGAAACTTCGAAAGAAATGGGAGTGAGACCAGTGGCGTGAGAGGAATACGGTGAATACCTATTGCAAGTCAAACTAAGTTGTACTACTTTTATGTTCATTGGTACGTATATTTTATACATCATTTGAATGTCTAAATCATAGTCATTTTTAGGTGGTTCATTTACTGTGAAGAACTTGATGATTTTAGACATATTGATTTATAAACCATAGCCCTTTTGGGTGGTTTAGCATGTTACTTGCTGGACTTGATGGTTTTATGTGTTGAATAAAATTTTCATAGCCATTTTTTGGTGGTCCTGGTATGAGACAGACTTGATGGAAATTGTGTGTTGATTGAGCTTGAGCATTTGGCTCTTAATGATTCAGATGTGCTATTGAGAAACAATCTAAAATAATCACCTAAGTGAGAGTGGAGAATTGGCCATCTCCTATGAAAGACTTATTGTGATTTTTCTAGAGCTCTCATGAGATCCCGAGGTAATTATGTTTGGCCATGTTTTGTGTGATTTTTTGAGGAGTTGTTTGGAATTTTTAGGATGGTTACGTGTTGTGGGGGCTTGCATCGAAGTTCATTTAGTTCAAGAATCTGATTCACTTTATGAACTCGTTTGCTTCTCCACTTCACTACGTATCAATTCAAAATCGAAAGATTATTGATACTTAATGGACTATCTTTTCAAGTGCTCGATTCTTCTATGTTGTCTATTTGTGGGGGGTTGTTGGAAATGCACAACATATTTATTGTTGTTTCCTTCTCGTTTTCATTTCCTTATTCTTCTTTGGCTCTCTTTGAAATTAGCTAATCTATATTGTCTATACTCTCGTACTGGACCTTTTTTATTTGTTGGGTTGGGCTGTATTTATCTTGAGCCCATTTATTTTGTGAATTATATTGCCCTTGCAGACTTTGAATGAGTCAGATTAGTCATTCTTGACTTGAGAGAAACGTTGGAGACGTGGGTGGTGGTTTCCGATTTTCACGAGTTTATGGTTGTGACTCTCTATTTAATCTGGTGCTTGGGTTGTCGATGATACATAGAAAAATCCCAGAGATATTTCCTTTCTTCTGATTACTCTCTCTCACTTTCAACCGAGCTCTTGTTCCATTCCACTCCGAACCATCCAAAGCTTAAGTGCAAGCTTTAGGTGGTGCTGTGTAAACCTTGGGGAGTGAATCGGCGTATAGAACTTGCACTCCGTGGTCGGCCGAATTTTGCTTTCAAGGCAGTGGCCTCCGTACTATGGTGCAACTGTTTATTCTGTCTCATTTTTTGTTTGTTTTCTGTGCAGGTTGTTTGCTGTGGATTTTTATCGAACAGGTGGCGTGCGTGAATTCTGTTCTTGATTTCAGACCTTGAACCTGAACACTGATCGAGCAGGTGGCAGGCAGCGATCTATTCCAAGTCGTCTACCAGGAGGTGCAAGAGGCGCCTCCTCCGACCAAAAGGCTTAACCCCGGCGGCAGCGACCAAATCCCTAAATGGCCTTCTGGAGATATCTCATCTCTGCTCTGACCTCGTAGTTTTTATGGTTTTAACAAGCAGTAAGCAAAGAACTATATATCTCAATATAAAGATGATGATGAGGTGGCATTAACAAATGAGGTGTAATCCGATATTTATTTTATTTTTTATTCTTAAATCAAAACGACATCGTTTTGAATGCCTCATCATTATAAATTGGTTATGTCATCGTCAAGTTTTCCCCCAAATTAAATTCAGACGAAGATTAAATAAAATTGAAAGATGACTATTATTTTGCTACAATTAAAAGGTTTGTTATTAAACCAAAATTTGAAAAAAGGTCGGGTGTTATTTTGTATTTTTTCCTTCAAAAAATAAGTAACATGTCATAAAGATATCGAAACAATTCAATATGAGGCTATTGTTTATCATTTCCTATGTGTACTACTGTTGGTGTCTTATTCGAAGAAACTATTGATCATGTTTTAAGGCTATCTGCAATTCTTGGAGACCACTAAATGTCTCCAAATGGTCTCCAACTCCCCTTTTTTCCACTAGAGACAGTTAAGAGATACCTATCTCTGCAACCCAACTCTCTTTAAGCTGTCTCTAACTCTAATATTAAACAATTCGAATTTTCTATTCAATAAATACAAATTGGAAATTAACATTCATTAAAAAAAATACATATTAAATAATAATACACTAATTCGAAAATTACATGCCTTCAAAATAAAATAAAAATACACTAATTAATAAAAATTTAAAAATTACAAAAAAAAAAATCATGCACATCCCCGACGTTCCTTCACCTCGTGCAACATTTTCGGTGAAGCTTGAGCTGCTCGCCCGTCATTCGACTCGTATCCTTTTGAATAATTTTCATGTCGATGGTCGTCACGCCTCACACGAGTTAGCAAAAAAATAACAAAAATTTAATTAAAATTAAAATAAAAATAAAAAAGTAAAAAGAAATGAAATATTTTTCTCTCTCCCAAACCCATCTCTCGCCTCTCCCTCACCTCTTTCTCTCTCCAACAGCAAACCACCACCATCAAACACAGTAGCACTACCCCTTCCTTCTCTCTTTTTCACCAATCTCTCACCCTCTCCATCTTGCCCTCTACCACCGCCTCCGCCGCCGCTCGCCGCCTCTACCGAGTCCCCAGACGGCAGCTCTCCACCACCACCAACTTTTATTTTTGTAACTGCCACTCGAGCTGGTCTCGAGACGGCCTCCACCACAACGCGTCAGTCTCCTTCTCCCCTCTATTCGAGCCTCCTTCGAGACCGTGAAGGAGACGGCGTTGCAGAGAGTCTAAGAGCTCCATTTCACTCTTTTTCTATTGTTACTATTCTTGGGTAGTACAACAAATCTCCCAGAATGAACATAATCATATGCTTGATTGCAAGCATAGATTTATGGAATAGGTGCTATTATTATTAATAATAATGGTTCCTTTTAAGGGGACGGACGACAGTAATATACATCTACTTATCCATCTAAAAAAAAGACACTCACTATATTCATCTAACGTATTGAACGATTTCGCTCACCTACCCACTAACGTGGTGGCAATGTTACATGGGCTAGGAAGTGGAAGTCAACCATATAAATAGCATTTAATTTGAAAATAAGTAACTCCACAATTTAAGAAAACAAGATCTCCTAAATAATTTTACGCTAATAAATTAATACAACCTAGCTAATTAAACTAACTGCCGAGATCAATTCAAAACTTCTGCCATTATTTCTTACGAACAAATTCATTTTCCTCATCAAATAACATGTACATCATCCTCCAAAAAATCATTTACTGATCTGCCAAAAAAAAAAAAAAAAAAAAAACCATCCACATATGAAGTGCACTGACATATACATTATTGCTTGCCCATTTCAAATTCTTAGGTGTTCTGGATATTGTGTGACAAGTTGGCCGTTTCTCAAAAGTTTTTTTGAATTTTTGTAAAGAATGGAATTTTAATATTTCTTATTCTTTAAAATTATGGAACAATAGATTTGAATATTGGTGTTCCAATATGAACTGGATCGTCTTGTCTTAATAGTGAGGAGCATGCACTATTAGCTTGTGACCATGATTAGTTTATTAATTAAAGTAGTTAAAAAAAGAAGAAGAAAAGAAACATGAAAGATGACATACATGATATCATTATATTATATTATATTATATTATTAAAAGAAAAATAATTCTTGCTTTGAAAAAATTTTACGTGGCACCTCTCTTAATCCATTATTCCTATTTATCAAAATTCTCAAATTTTTGAGTTTTTAAATATGAAATAATAGATTTTAAATATTTCTCCTAGATACAATATATATTTTCTCATCTTTTGCAACACCAATTTTATTTGGCCAATTTATTTATTAGTCGGCTGAATAAATAAATATATTTTTATAGTTTAATTAATTAAATTTAATTTGGTCAATTTATTAGTTGGTCGAACAAATAATTATTTTTTTAGGAAACCAATTTATTAGATGACCGAATAAATAGCTTCATAATAATTTGGCTAATTTATTGGTTGGTTGAATTAAAATTTGAAATAGTATGATAAATTTTTATTTAATTTGATAAAAAATAATTAATTTTAATTAGAACCAAATTCTCAACCGACGGGTACCTCAACTTGGGATCACATGTGACACATCTCCATTCTTTATTCTAATTTATTTAAATTTTTCATTTTATGCATTTTTTCATGTATTTTCTAAAATTTAGATTCATCCTCAATGTATTAATTTTTACTACGTTATTCGTAGTTGAGTTTCCAACTTTGCATAGTTCATAAATAAAATTAGCGAATATTACTATACATTTAACGACGAGAACGAATAGTACAATTAATATTTTTAATTAATTTTAATTCAGTCAATTAATTAGGTAGACGGACCAATCCCAACCGACGAGTACCTCAACTCGGTATGTAGTTGGGTTTCCAAACTTTACATAATTCATAAATATAATTAGCGAATATTACTATACATTTAAAGAAGAGAAAGAATAGTATAATCATTTTTTTTTTTTGTTAAATTTTGGGTCTATATAAATTCTAAACGGATTACGCACTTATAGATCAAAACCGTGGTTAGCGGGCCAATTCTGACCCGCAAAAGTGGTTGTAGACGGGCCAATTCCTAACCGATGGGTACCTCAACTCTGAAAATTTTTCATTTACGCATTTTTCCACGTATTTTCTAAAATCTAAAATCATCCTGTTTTCAATTTTACATAATTTATAGTAGTAAGTAACAAATATTACTATACGGTTAAGGACGAGAATGAATGATATAATCAAATTTTTTATTAAATTTTAGGTACATATAAATTCTAAATGAGTTTCATCAATTACGCACTTATAAATCAAAGTCGTGGTCAACGGGCTGGTCTCGGATTGGAATTGTGGCGGTAAACGGGTCAATTTTCAACTGACGGGTATTCTATAAGAATTTTTCTAATAAAGGAATACAGGGTTTGAAACAAGTACAAGTATATAAATTTCAAACAAATTTGAATAATTTTAAACATACCGTCTCAAATTGTTTGATTAATTATTTCCGTTGGAAAACGTTTGCATGCATTAGAAATTAGCAGTAAATTTACTAATGATTTGTCAACGGGCTAATTCTGACCCAAAATTGTGCGTATTGAGGGACTGATTCAGTACCAACAGGGCAACTTTTATTTTTTTAGAATTTAGGGAGACAAGTAGATATCTGCTATAAAAAGAACCACATCAATTCTCATACAAAATCAGTACAAGACAATTTTTGAGAAGTAAATAATTTTTGCCTCACAACAGTTTTGAGAAGAAATAGGGCTTTCAAAATTATCTATAAAAATAATAAGTGCGAATTAGATTTGAATTTTTAATGAGTAATATTAAAAAAAAAAAATTAACAAACAATATCTTTCTTATACTATCACATAAATTTTATTAATTTTATTAAATAATTTCTCGTCGATTTTCGATGGACAACACACAATTTTGTTTTGAATTGATCTTGACAGTTATTTAATTCAATTAGCTAGGTTGTACTATTAATTTATTAGCGTATAATTATTTAGGAGATCTTGTTTCCTTAAATTGTGGAGCTATTAATTTTAAAATTAGATGCTATTTATATAGTTGATTCTCTAGCTCACGTGGCATTGCCATATCACCGATAAACACTTTAATTGGTGCCCACGATATGAATAGGGGAGCGGAACCGACATTTTAAAATATAGCCAAGTAAGTATTCATGCAATTATTTAAGGCTAGCTATCCATCTATTAATCACTATCTCTAATAGTGAAACTAAATATCGTTCTCAAAATTAAAAAATTGGACATTTGTGTTTTAAATTTTACTATTATTTTGACGTTTCCTTACATTTTTCCCTTTCATTTACATCTATCTATACAGTAGTAGTTACTTATTTTCATTTTTAAATGAGTAGTTAAGTTTATTCGATTTCTATTTTGAAAGGTCAAAACATCAGATTAACAATATCTCTTTATTTCTTAAATAATATAGTTTAGTTTATTTGAATTTATGTAGCATCTCTTATCAGTGCACATATGGAGGGTCAATAATGATATCTAAAAAATCATGTAATCTAGTTTACAAATGCGTCAGTTAAGGGCGTACATATATTTTATTGAATAAATTTACCAATTTTGTGTTTCTATATGATATATACTTCCCTTGTAATTTGTAAATTTTCTCACAAAAACTTTAGAAGGTTTGTGATTTAATAAGCACAATTTCAACATCAATTCAAGTAAATATTTATCTTTTCAATATCTAACAAAACACTATTAAATAGTTCTTAAAATTATTTTCTAAAGACAATAATCATCATTATCACCATTATTATTATATTATATTATTATTTAATTTGGTCAATTTATTAGTTGTTCGAATAAATATTTTTTTATTATAAAATTTATTTTGACTAATATTAATTTAGTCAAGATTAAATTGTTAATTCCTTGACCTCCGTGAATTGAAAGCTATGGCTATCGTGAGCTCGGTTGGCTTCAGTTGATGCATCAATTTGCAAATATATAAAATCATTCCATGTGCAAATTAGGAGTTCACATCCAATTTTTTTTAGAGGACATCATCATATTGTCGTCAAAACCGGCTCCTATTTAATTTGGTTGTTTTGGCCAAAATAAATAGAGTACGACACGCACTTCGCTCCCACGGTGTACATAGAGTTACAGGTGCGAAGCAGTGCGAACGAAATCTAATTTAATAGAGTATGAGATAGGGATGTATTCTGCAGTTCATCAAATTATAAATCTTTTAATTTATTTCAATGGTGTGGGAATTCATATTAACCATATTCGATGGATACTGAATAAATTATCAGTCACCTTTGTCTTCTATTGAATAGTGTCACAAATTACAATATTCTCAATAAAGGAACACAATAACTTGTATGCGACCCGTCGCATGCTATGCGGCGGGCGCGTGGCGCGTGTAATACACGCGTCAGTTGCCCACGCACGGCGCGTGTATTACACGTGCCTTTTTTTTATTTTTTTTTCCTTTCCTTTTTCCTATTTCTGCCTTTATCCTTTTTCTATTTTTTTTTATTTTAATTTTTAATTTCAGCTTTTATTTTTTTTTTTAAATCTATTTTTTTTCCACCTTTTTTTTTGCCGCTTCGTTTTTTTGTTTGCCGCTTCTTCTTTGATCAAGATTCGAGGTGGGGGAGCCGAAGGCCTCGGAGCAAGCCGAAAAAGTCCATAATGTTGCCCATCAATTATCCTATATTTGTAATTGGAGTGAAGCCGGAGCCGAAGGCAAAGCCAAAAAAAAAAGAAAAACTGAAAAAAAAAATTGACCAGGTCAACGGGTCAAACCTGGTGTGGAGGGGTGTTTCCCCTCATTGTGTGCTCCATTTTGATGTGTAATTATGTGTCAAGTGACCTTTCTCATCACTATTTTGTCGGATTTTATTGTTAAATTCATTGGTTCTAGTTAATCTCGCTAACATGTTGGTTTTGCAAGAATTGCGCGAGAATAGACGAGAGATGGTTAAAAATGAGAAATGATGTGACAATCATCTAAGGAGTTGAACTTGATAGAATTGAAGTACGTCTCGATACGAGTTCGTAGGCGAAAACCATGCGCAAATCGGAGTTCAGACGAGAGAGATATGATCGAAACAAGAAGGGCGCGCGAGGCAGAAATTGTTGGACGATCGTCCGACACAAGTTAAGGGGCCGGACGCTCGTCCGGCACGAGTTAAGGTGCCGGACGCTCGCCCATGTTGGGCGCTCGTCGGGCCTGAAGTGCGAGCAACGACAGAATGCTCTATCCGACGCTCGTTGGCCCCGGACGATCGCCCGACGTGAGGGATTTTGACCACCGTCGCTTTCCGGGTCTCCACGCTCGTCCGGCATGAGGGAGTGAGGACGAGTGAATGACAGAGAGCACCCATGGACGCTCGCCCGTGCCATGCGCTCGTCCGGGTAGGTATGGCTGCAAGGAGGCGGACGCTCGTCCGTGTCTGACGAGCGTTGGGGTTGAGGCGGCGTGGAAACTCCCTATAAATAAGGGTGCGATCGGATTTTATTTTCTCTCTTCTTTCACGCATATTTCCGCCTCCAGTTCAAGATTTTTATTATTTTCCTCTTCCAGTTTTCTTCTTTTCCTTTCCAGTTTTTAGATAGCTTGCAATTACTTCAATTCGTGCACGGATTTGTGACAGCTCCACCACGGATTATTCAATTTCAGTTTTCTTTCAATTTAAGTTAAGTTCCTGTATTAATTTATTCCTGTTATTTCAATTTCTTTGTGCGATTAATTCTTGAGTTCATGTTTGATTTTGAATTTTGTTCTTATTGCTTTCGTAGATTAGATTTCCATTTACGCTTAGGATTAAATTATGTTTAATTTAATTATCTGTCTTTCAATTATGTTTATGATTTTATTTGTGTACTTAGAATTAGGGTTTTATATTTTTGCCTAAATTAATTTGTTCTTTAAATTTCTTTAGATTAAAAAAATCCCCAATCAATCTTTACTGTTTTCTTTTTATTTTCTATTTCTTTTCGCAATACAAATATTGCCCTGTTAAGACTTCCTCGAGAGATACGACTTGGGTTGATTAATTTATGCTACTTTGATCTCGTTTAATTGCGGGCGACTTTAGGATAAATTCAGTCGAACAAATTTGGCGCCATTGCCGGGGAAGACTTTAGGCGATTTTTGTGTTGCAACTTTATTTTTATTTTTCTTGTTGAATTATTTTCTCCCCCAGTTGCGCGTGATGTGTTTTCTTATTTTTGTGTATGCAGGAACTATGGAAATAATCTAGAGATACTGAGGGCGTTCTTTGGGTTGCTGGGATCCGGAGAATATGCAAGGTTACCAGCCATATTGGAATAATGAGTCGAGTTCTGCGTGGAATCAAAACCAATGGCAGAGTTTGGGTTCATCATATCCATTCGGGTCATCTTATGAGCAGCAACTGCCATACTCCCCTCAACAGCAATATTTTCCTCCTCAACAACAATACTTTCCTCTTCAGCAACAATACTTTCCTCCACAATACTCATCTCAACAGCTGTCATACTCGGTGCAACAAGCTCAGTTCCAACCTGAACATGAACAATTCCAATATCTTCCTCCTCGACAATCCTCTTTGGAGGATGCAATGAATGCTTTTATTCTAGAAAGTAAACAAGCGAGAGAGTTATAAGGAGAGGCAATTGAGCACATCACCACACAAATTGAGCAGACTGTTGAGAAGGTGAGTGAGATGCTGCAACAGAATTTGGCGGAGGAACTTCCATGGCAGCCTTATCATGATCATACCGACACTTATCTTAGTGACGGCGAGAGCGGTGAATTGGATGCACACGAGAACACTACCTTTCAAAGGAGCATGAATTCTGATGATCATGATCAAGAGGAGTTGACCAGTCCAGAGGCATTGGATGAAGATGACTACCTCATGGAGCCGATAGTGTTGGAGGATGTAGAGGAGCTATGCGATCAAGAACTGAATGATGAGACTGAGCATCTGGTTGAGCCTGTTGTGGTGGAATGTGCAGATGAGCTATGCCTTCCGGATCTGACGGATGGGAAAGGGAATGGAGAGGAATATTTTCCGGTGTTCGGGTTTCCCGAGATTACTACAAAATTTTTCTCTTATTCTGATTTTTATTTCATACCATCTAATTCATTTCTTCAGAATTGCTCTTTCTTTGATGATACTGACACAGTGGCTGATGGTCGTTTCTTGCAAGGAGATTATGAGGACTGTCTACTGGTAGGATCAGTTGATGTGCGGGATGAAGATGAGCGAATCCAAGCGATGGAATGGCTTAAACTCGAGAAGGAATTTGGATAACACCGGTTCCCGTCGGTTGGCGACGTTAAAACTTAGCGCTGCGTGGGAGGCAACCCACGGTTTGGTAATCGTTATTTTTATTTTGTGGTGGATGTTGTTTGTTTTATTTCTCTTTAGTTCTTTTGTGTGTTTTTGGTTTTTGCCTCTTGTTTTGGTTGTTTTCGATGTGTAGGTTGTTTGGAGTTGTGGATTATATGCCCTCGACTACTCTCCGGTTTGACCCTCTGTATCACCCTCTATCCCTATCTAATTATTATTGTGACAATGGGGACGTTGTTTAATTTTTCTCGTGGGGGAGGTGTGTTTCTCTTGATTGTCTATCTTGTTTGTCTTTGGGTTATTTTATTTCACAATTGAGATGCGGAAGTAGAAATTGAAGTTTATAGTTCATGCTTTGATTTGCTTGATTGATCTGGAATTTTTGTTTTGATTTGATTGATATGGTTGTCGCATTTTGATTATGGGGCATTTCATACTTGGATGATTGAAGTTTGATGTTTGAGTGTGGGTGAAGGGTAAGAAATATGTGTTTTAAGAAGTGTATCCCGAATAATGAGCCTTTAAATGTCTAATTTGTTAAGTCAAGTTGGGAGGCCTCTGCTCTTCTGGGAACCATGAGCATGGGAAACCACATGAGGATACTTTAGATGGTCTATAAATGTTTAGACCTCATGAATTATGGTCATATAACTCGACTTGACTTGAGAACTGTTTTATTAAGCATCTTGGTATGTATTTGTTGTGATTTGAAGGGTTCTACCCCTCTTTCTCGTCGGTTCAATGTTGAATGTACTATACGAGAAATGGGTATGGGAAGCCACGCTAGGATGCCGGAATTTCCGTGAGTAAATCTAGTGAACATTGCCCGGAATTCACTTAATCTTTATTATAATATAAGAAAGGGCATGAATTTGGGATACTCTACATTGTTGATGTTTTCTCGCCTTGATCTTGCATTTAGATGTTAAGTTGATTGAGTTCTTGTGTGGAGGGCAACTCATTTGTCTTGTGATGATTATACTAAATCGATGAATGATAAATTTGTCTTGTGATTGAGAGTTTGTTGAAGTATGAATTGTTTAGTTCAATTTATTATTTTTCCATTTTGATTTGAAATGAGATTTGCTTGAGGACAAGCAAGGTTTTGTGTGTGGAGGGGTGTTTCCCCTCATTGTGTGCTCCATTTTGATGTGTAATTATGTGTCAAGTGACATTTCTCATCACTATTTTGTCGGATTTTATTGTTAAATTCATTGGTTCTAGTTAATCTCGCTAACATGTTGGTTTTGCAAGAATTGCGCGAGAATAGACGAGAGATGGTAAAAAATGAGAAATGACGTGACAATTATCTAAGGAGTTGAACTTGATAGAATTGAAGTACGTCTCGATACGAGTTCGTAGGCGAAAACCATGCGCAAATTGGAGTTCAGACGAGAGAGATATGATCGAAACAAGAAGGGCGCGCGAGGCAAAAATTGTTGGACGATCGTCCGACACAAGTTAAGGGGCCGGACGCTCGTCCGGCACGAGTTAAGGTGCCGGACGCTCGCCCGTGTTGGGCGCTCGTCGGGCCTGAAGTGCGAGCAACTACAGAATGCTCTATCCGACGCTCGTTGGCCCCGGACGATCGCCCGACGTGAGGGATTTTGACCACCGCCGCTTTCCGGGTCTCCACGCTCGTCCGGCATGAGGGAGTGAGGACGAGTGAATGACAGAGAGCACCCATGGACGCTCGCCCGTGCCAGGCACTCGTCCGGGTAGGTATGGCTGCAAGGAGGCGGACGCTCGTCCGTGTCCGACGAGCGTTGGGGTTGAGGCGGCGTGGAAACTCCCTATAAATAGGGGTGCGATCGGATTTTATTTTCTCTCTTCTTTCACGCATATTTCCGCCTCCAGTTCAAGATTTTTATTATTTTCCTCTTCCAGTTTTCTTCTTTTCCTTTCCAGTTTTTAGATAGCTTGCAATTACTTCAATTCGTGCACGGATTTGTGACAGCTCCACCACGGATTATTCAATTTCAGTTTTCTTTCAATTTAAGTTAAGTTCCTGTATTAATTTATTCCTGTTATTTCAATTTCTTTGTGCGAATAATTCTTGAGTTCATGTTTGATTTTGAATTTCGTTCTTATTGCTTTCGTAGATTAGATTTCCATTTACGCTTAGGATTAAATTATGTTTAACTTAATTATTTGTCTTTCAATTATGTTTATGATTTTATTTGTGTTCTTAGAATTAGGGTTTTATATTTTTGCCTAGATTAATTTGTTCTTTAAATTTCTTTAGATTAAAAAAATCCCCAATCAATCTTTACTGTTTTCTTTTTATTTTCTATTTCTTTTCGCAATACAAATATTGCCCTGTTAAGTCTTCCTCGAGAGATACGACTTGGGTTGATTAATTTATGCTACTTTGATCTCGTTTAATTGCGGGCGACTTTAGGATAAATTCAGTCGAACACCTCGCCTTCTCCGCCGCCACCCCGCTCCTCTCTTTCTCCGCCGCCGCTTCGTCCAAGTCGTCTTCTTCGAGAATTTTTCATTAGTTTTGCTGTTTTTTTTCCTTGTGGGTTTCGATTTTGGAGTTTTTCGGTTTTTTTTTTCTTTCTCCAAAGCTTGTTGTCGAAAGTTTTTCTCAGATTTAAACGATGATGGAGTTACAATAGTTTGTTTCCATTGATTTTCTTTGGTTTGAAGAAGAATTTCGATTAGATCTGAGGTTGGAGATCTGGAAATTTGTTGTTCATGGCGGTTGTACCATATACAGATGACATGATTTTTGTTGAACTCGTACACTCGTAGCATATGTGTACAATGTTACGATATTCGTAATTTCGTACTTTTGTATCTACGATTTTGTTAAACTCGTACTCGAGATTGACCAATTCATGCATGTTTTGTGGCATTTTTGGGGAATATTGTTACATATTTGGTACGATTTGACACGATATTACGATTTGGTTGTGTTTCTGGAATTTCATGTTCTACGATGTTACGATATTCAGAATATCGTACTTCTGTGGCTACGAATTTGTTTAACTCGTACTCGAGAATGACCAATTCATGCATGTTTTGGGAATATCGTAACAACATACCCACATGCAATCACCCTCACGTACGATTTTACAAATCTCGTAACAAACTACACACGTGCACTTCGTGCCAACCCTAAAGCTTGAACCCTAATCTCGTAACAAATCTCATAACAAACTACAAACAATTCGTATTTCGTGGCATCAATTGTTCACCCCCACGTACAAGATTAACAATATCGTATCTACAGAAGTACTATTTTTCACACATGGTATCCTCAAATCTCAAATAAATCTCAATTATACATGCAATCGTAACAAATCCAACATGTTTTTGCATCGCATGTTACGATATATATTTGCATCGCACATTTTTGCGTGGCTACAATTATTTCATAAGTGATTATGTATGATACGATATATATTTATCGTAACATGATGGCACCATTTTCTTTTACGAGATTAGCACGTTTTTGCATCGCATGTTACGATATATAGGAATTTCGTAGCTGTAGCGTGGCTACAATTATTTCATAAGTGATTATGTGTTTTACAATTTATTATTTAACAAGGTGGTACTGTTATTGTTACGAATGTTATCAAGTCATAGCAATATCTGGAGCACCCTATGCTACGAAATAATAACTCCGTGCTACGATATATATTAAATTTATAGAAATGTGGCTATAAATACACAGTTTTTGTGAATGCATGTACATAGGTTGATACGATACTTATAATCTCGTACACGAGATTACAAATTGTATGTGTGCATGTTGTTACGATATTTCTAAAATCGTACTTGAATTGTTACGATTTTGCTTTAACTCGTACATGATTGCAGATTTAACACCTTTCTTTGTATATTGTTTTCAAGGCTACGTATTATGCTTTACATATAAATTAAAATAATTATTATTGTCGTAGCATAAATTGGTCACCCTCATGTACGAGATTAACAACATCGTATCTAGAAAAGTATAATTTTCACACATGCTATCCTCAAATCTCAAATAGATTTTAATTATATCATGCTGCTTAGTTGGGGAGAAACCAAGCACTTAGTCGTAACATAGCGCAAAGAAGTATATGACATGTTTACAAACAGATGATTTTAAACTTGTAGAAATGTGGCTATAATTATCACTGCTCTCGATACAAGATAACATGATATCATACAAAAATGTAACAAAGTTGGTACGATTTGATGCAAAGTCGTAACAATCAGACATACAAATAAGGTGTTGTAGATTGTACAAACATATCTCTAATATGAGTGTATGATTGGATATATCGTATTATATATTGTAAGACATACATAATATCGTATTTGACGATAACGAAATATGGACATACACTGCTACGATTTTCATTTATTGTTACACTATCACTACGATAAATTGTACGATTTTGATATATCGTATAGCTTGTGTTGGTACGATATATTATACATCGTAACATCCTTAAATTTTTTCGAAATTTGACCGTATCATATTTCATGCAGATGAGGCATTGTTCTTTAATTGTTGCTATTCGGATAAACTATCTTGATTTATTGTTCAGTGTCATGTACGAGTGTAATAATGTCGTATAGACATGTACGATACTATGAAAATCGTAACAGCGTACACCTAGTAATAAGCAAAACACAAATTGTACTATATCACTTGAAAACCCTTGACACAAATTGTACTATAACTTAGAGCTCATCTCTTCACTGCAGCCTTTGCTTTGGGCCCGAAAAAGCTGAGCACTTTGTGGATCTCTCCAATTAAACCCTCATAGCCATAGTATTGGACTCTGTGGTGGGGTGGTTTAGTCAACGCTGGTCGGACAAGTGTCCACACAACCTTGAAAATAATTAGATACAAAGGTGACAAATATGTATTCATGTACGAGTTAAGCAAAATCGTAACAGACCAAGTACGATTTTAGGAATATCGTAACAACATACACACATGCAATCACAAAAATACAAACAATATGTATTGTCGTGGCATCAATTTCTCACGCTCACGTACGAGATTAACAACATTGTAATAGACCAAGTACGACAACATCGTAACATACCAAGTACGATATTGGGAATATCGTAACAACATACACACTTACAATCACCCTCACGTACGATTTTACAAATCTCATAACAAACTACACATATGATTTCACAAAACCACAAACAATTCGAATTTTGTGCTATAAATTGGTCACCCTCACATACGAGATTAACAACATCGTAACAGACCAAGTATGATATTGCAAATATCGTAACAGCATACACACATCCAATCACCCTAACTACACACATGTATTCACAGATAATTCGTATTTGGTGGCATCAATTGTTCACCCTCACGTACGAGATTAACAATATCGTATCTACAGAAGCACTACTTTACACACATTCTATCCTCAAATCTCAAACATATCTCAATTACATAGTGAATGCCGGTTGAACAGGTGTCCACGCAATCTTGAAAATATTGAGAAACAAAGGTATTAAATCTGTATTCATGTACGAGATTAATAAAATCGTAACATAGCAAGTACGATATTGGGAATATCGTAATAACATACCCACATGCAATCACCCTCACGTACGATTTTACAAATCTCGTAACAAATTACACACATGCATTCTTCTTTTGTGCCATGAACTGGTCACCCTCGTGTACAAGATTAATAATATCGTAACATAGCAAGTTCGACATTGGGAATATCGTAACAACATACCCACATGCATCGTAACAATATTGATGAATATCGTAACAATATTGATGAATATCGTAACAATATTGATGAATATCGTATCAATAACGATGAATTTACAAGAAATCGTATCAAATTCCCTAGATAACAAGCATCAAATTTCCAGATCAACCACAATACAACACCAAACGATGTTTTATGTACGATTTAACCATAACAAATCGTACTAAGCCCGCGAAATTCAAAAATTCAAAATTTTCACCAAAACCCATATTTTTTTCCAGATCTACACAAATTTCGTTTAAATGAAGAAGAAATTACCAGCATTTCTCCAAAAGAATCGTCGTCAAGATTCTCTTGTTGAATTTCAGTGTTTTTTTCTTTGTTTTTTGTTTCATCGGCGGCGGCGATTTTCCTCTTGCTTTTGCCGTTCGTTTTCCGGCGTTTTGAAGGACCGACTTCGTCTGCCATTTTTTCTGGTGGTCGGCGGTGGTGGCGGCGACGTTTTCGAAGTAGTTGGTGGTGACACTTTGTACGAGTTGGTGGCGGTTTCGCGCGAGATAGAGAGAGAAAGAAATGGAATAATAAGGGTGGCGACGGTGGAAGGAAAGATAATGGAAGAAGAAAGGTGGCGGTTTGTGGTTGGTGGAGCGGCGGCGGTGGGCGGAGAAGAAGATAGATGGCAGAGAAGAAGAGGAAGAGAGAGAAAAAAGGGTTTTGAAATGATTTGAAATGGGGTAAAAAATGAAACAGCTAGAAAATAAATACGAACATGTAGTAAGGGTAGTTTTGTCCAAAAGCTTGAAATATGGCCTCTTTTATTGTAAATTAAGTTGGGGGTACAAAATTATACTACTTAACTCTAAAGAAGCCTTTCTACTAGTTAACTTTTTTTTTTAATCTGGTTTGAAATAAGTACAAGTATATAAAACTTCGAACATGTTTGAATAATCCTATACATATCGTCTCGAATTGTTTGATTAATCGTCTCCATTGAAAAATGTTCAATGTGTGGGAAAATTAGTAGAAAATTTACTAACGATTTGTCCACGACCCAATTCCGACCTAGAATTATGCGCGTTGAAGGACCATTGAGTATCATTGGGGCAACTTTTTTTTTTTAATAATTTAGAGAGACAAATAGATATTTGCTATCATAAAGATTCACCTCAATTCTCATACAAAATAAACTCAAAACATTTTTTGAGAAGTAAATAAATTTTGTCTCACATCAGTTTTGAAAAAAATATATATATAGTTTTGAAAATTATCTATAAAAATAGGTGTGAATTGAATTTGAATTTTTAATGGACATTACTTATAAAATAAAAAATAATTAACAAACAATACCTTTCTTATACTATCACATATTAAATTTTATTAATTTTATTAAATAATAATTTTCCATCGATTTTCGACGGGTTACAACCTAGTTAACTAATGAATGTTTAATTTACTCATGTATATGTAGGCTTGTAAACGAGCCAAATTATTCGTGAGTTATTCGGAATTCGACTCGATAAAAGTTCGTTTAGAGAAGCTCGTTTGCTAAACGAGCCGAGCTTGAGCATGACGGTATTCGGCTCGTAAGCTCGTGAACAAGCTCGTATAATGATTAAGATCGAAAATATAAATTATTATTTAATCGTGTCTTATATTTTTATACTCTAATCAATACTAATTGTATTAATGTTTAACTAACTTTATTTGTTATAAGAAAAAAAATTTAAATTTAGTTAATATATTATGTTATTGCGAATAAAATAATTAATTTTAAATTAAAATAATAAATAATTAAAACATAAAGCTAAATTTAGAAAGTTCGTTTGAGTTCGATTATGCTCGCGAGCCTTGAAATATTCGATAAACTAAGCTCGAGATTCGACTCGATTATAAACGAGCTAAGCTTGAGCATGATAGTATTCGACTTGGTTCGGTTCGAGTACACCCTTTTATATATATATATATATGTTCGTAGTCTTCATGGAGGCGTCTAGACCCGGAAAATTAAGTAGAAATAAATAATAAAAAAGAAAAGACAACAGCAAAAGGAAAAAAATTCTATTTACAAGACACAAACGTTTATTTCGCATGGTAGTAAATAGCGAAAACAAATGGACAGACTATATACTTTTTCTTAAAAAATTAGGGTTAGTAAAGTTAAGTTCAGAAAATGAAAAATAGCAACGACCGCAAAATATAAAGACTAGTATGAATATATTATTTCATTAAACCTCTTCAAACCTAAAACCCTGACTCGCTCGCCGGAACTCAGTGAGCGACGGCGGCCGGACACATAAAAGGAAAGATCCGGAAAGCGAAGAACCTATTCACCGTAGGTCGACTCTCAGACTTTACTGTCCCTAACCTCGCCGTCAATCTTTGTCTTCCGCCATCGCTCGCCGCCGGAGTTGCGCAGCCTCTCACGGCCTCTCCCCATTCCCAGTCGCAGACTTACAATTGGAGAGTAACTCACGACAAGGTAGACGCTGAGCCACGCTCCACGCCTTTGCCGCTTTCTCTGCCGCCATTTTGTGTTCCAAGATGCATTATTTGCTACCAATATGTTTGCAGTCCAAGAGATAACTCCATTCCGTTTGTTTCTGATTATTTGTTTTGGTTAAATTACTCTTTATAAATTTATAGGTGTAGAATATTCGAGTTCCTTTTCTTTTTCACATATCTTTTGATTTTGATATCCCGTTCTAAGTAATTTGGCTTTTATTGCTTGCACCTATTTGGCATAACTTGGAACTTGTTAAGGCTAACAGTTTTCATTTTAGTTTATGGGATAGTGAGTTCGATAACTGAACAGTTTTAGTTTATTTAAGTCAGTTATCAATATGAAAAAATTCTTGCTTTTGTTTGTACAATGCTGAAATTAAAAAACTCTTACGATTTGGAGAAGGTACCCCTATTTAAGCCTTAGTTGTAGTCAGTGAATGTTTACTTGATGCCTGACTTCTATCGTGTATCTGAGTATCTCACAGTGATGAAAAGCATCTTTGTCATATTATTTATTTCAATCAAATATATTTATATTTCTTGGTTGACAAGGTTAGTTTTCTGCCCTTGTAGTATGTGTTGTAAAATATACAGCGGACAACAAATAAACAATATTTTTCTGGAGGAACCGTTTGTATAATTTAGTTATTTTGGTTAGGGTATTTTTCCGGAGAAAACCTCATCTCCATACCTAAAATCCTATCTCGCAGGGCGTCGCTGAAACACAGGGAGCAGCAGAAGTATTCAATAATGGCGACTCCTTCCGATGCTCGGGCAGTGAAGTCTCTAAATAAATCCACCGGACGCCGCCGCTTCGTCGTAAGTTTACCTGAATCGATATCTTCAGTCTTTATTGTCTTGGTGTTTTATTAATTCATTTGGTGATCCAACATGCTGGAAAATTTTATTCTGTTCTCTCTGTGATTTGTTATTATATGCGATGCAGAGGAAGGAATTATGTGATTATAGTTTAATGATTCTGTTGTGAGTTTAAAATTGGCAGTTGCAATTGAGTGAGGAGAAGAATGCGAAAGAGATGATTTTCAGCAATAAGTCGGTAACATATACTCGCCATAATGGTTTGTGACATGGTGAAATAATAGGCAAGCAGTTGGTGGTTGATGAGAGTAATTATGATGTAGATGGGAGAGATTCCATTCCAGGATTCTTTGATGAAAATTTAGTTTATTTTGGGACTATATAATTTTGGAATGGGTTTTGGTGCGAATAATTTGATATTTGAGAAACCACAAAAAGAAAACAAAAAATTTGGTAAAACTATCTCATGAGCAAAATCCGCATGGTACTCTTATGTTTCAGGATTAAATTTATATTTGTGGTTATTATTTGAGTTCCAAATATTAGTATTATTGGCGGAATGAAGATGAGATGAGTTTTCAGTTGAAAGTTCTGGTAGTTTTGTATGCGGCTTGATTAATAATTATTCTGCATGTTGCAGTTCAAGACATTTTCACAAAGAATTGAGGAAGTTGACATAGATGTGTACCGAAGTCTGAACAAATTGAAAGCTGATCCCTCAGAAGGCTCGTCTTTTTTCCGCGATTGTCTAATAGAATACAGAGTACGTTTCGTTATCTCTTTATGAGTTTTGTTTTCCTATATTTTTTTCGCCCTATTCTTGGGTTCTTCCAAGTTTTATCATTGAAGCCAAATTTGATGCATGTTGAAAAAAATTGATTGCACTAAAGGATGGGACCAATGTCCAAAAGACTTTTTGGATTGAGGATACCAACTTTAGCTTTTTGTGCACCTGCCTGAAATTGAGGAACTGTACTACTTGCTTAGTCAGTTTTATGCAGTTATGGAATGTGTATGCTTGGCCTTGTCTCTTTTAGTATAACTTACTTTCTTAATATTCTGAAACGATTTTATTGGTGAATAAATTTTGAAAGTCCTTTTATATTTCTGATGAATTTCAATTGGTTGTAACATGGTCTTTCTTTATTTCTGCATGTTGTTTTTTACCATTTAGCAAAAATGATTTAATTCCATCATTCCCTCTGGCTCAAGTGCAATAAATAACCACAAGAATTTATATTTAGTTAAACTCCATTACACTGCTAGGATATAAGCAATTATCTACTTATTTAGAGTCCAAGCTGTTGGGTAATTTTTTTCCTGCAACATCCTTCAATTATCGACAACCATTTACCCACTTCCTTGTTATGCCATGCTTTTAAGCTGCATCAGGGATTCAGGGTATGCTAATTTTTACTGTGAAATATATCTTGTAGACTTCCTTACTAGAAGGCTCATAGTAAGTCTCAGGATACTCTGCAAGCTTATTATGCGAAATCCTATCGTAACAAATCACTTGATATCAAACTCTTCTGATAATTATGTGGTATGCCCTTAGTATTTGATTTATTTGTTCTACGACTCTTGTCATGACATACAGGAGCTGAACACTGCTGAAGATTTTATATCATTTTACGAGGAGATTTTTCCTTTAGTACAAACACTTCCTCAAATTATATTGCATAAGGATTTGATTGTGTCAAGCCTTCTGTCTGGATTGAAAATGGAAGGGAGGCTATCACTTGAACCGATATTGAGGTATACTTATTTATCATTGTTATTACCCGAGATATATAGATTTTCTTTTTCTTAAATGACATTAGGATTGTTAACATTGTTTCTTGTAATCAACTTTTAAGCGCCATTTACCCGTCAGTGCATGTATGCACCTTCCCTTTTCTGTAAATACTATATTTAATATCAAGGGATTGCTGCTAACTATCAATGCTTAATTTAATCTTAGTAAAAGGTCTAAATTCTTGTGGTTGATAAATATCTAAGTATCCATCTTGATCTTGTTCCTGTCTTCATAATTTTGATGCAGCATTTCTTCAGTTAGTCTATGTTCCTTGTATTTTAGTTATGTTTGAGGATCTTGCTTTTTCATGTAATTTCTTTTCCGTGTGCAAGGCTGCTTTCTGCTTTATCTAGAGATCTCCTGGAGGATTTTACACCGTAAGTTCCCTATTTTATTTTTATTTTCTCAATCTATCAAAATCCATTGATCTTACTGTAATGTTCTCTAGATGTAATTTAAAAATAAAATAAAAATACACAAGCTGAAAACACGCTTCTATACTTTACCGCAAGAAAGCAAGATTTACACCAAGATAAAATAGAATGTCTTCATATGAAGTAAAGTAAGATAAAACCTTTTGATGTGCCAAAGTCATCTATGTCGAATAGTATTTCTTGAAACAACTCATGTTCTCGGTCTACCTATGACCCTTGGTAAAACGTGTACTCCAACTTTGTATTTAATTATTGACCTTATTTTTTTTTAATAGCACCATTTACTGTTCTTGTAACATATTCGATTTAATTGTTGCCTGCCTACCTGCCTTCTTTGCAGATTTCTCTCAAGAATTGTTGATTCGTTGGAATCACTTCTCCAAAGTGGTGCTGATAAGGACCCAGAGATAATTGAGCAGGTCTAAGAGTCTTTCCGTGTATCTCTAACGGCCATTCCTTCACTCATCTTCCTTTTTTCGGGAAACATTTGATATGAAGTTGTGTTGCTGCAGATAATCACCTCATGGTCATATGTAATGATGCACCTGCAGAAGTATCTTACAAAAGATGTTGACCATATTCTAAGGTAGCATTATTTGTATTCATGGCGTTAAAAGTGAGCGGAAAGCACGATAATCTTTTTCCGAAGTAGAACACATCACTTAGTACGAGAGAATGCTGATAGAACTCTGTTATGTCCATGGGCGTCTATGTTTATGGATTGCCTAGAGATGTCGTATGCATGACATTTTTCTTTATTCTCTAAAAAAATGCTTGGTCTATTTTTGATTAGTTTGGGCTACTACCATAAAAAAACAACTAACCAATCTCTGATCCTTAGTAAACCATATCTAAAGTGAAATGGTTAACATTATTGGATTTTATGCATGCTTAACTTTTCATTTCTTCTCTTGCTTTCCCACTCTTCCACAGAATCACCACAAATTTGAGATACTACCCTAAAGATTATATTCGAGAATTTATGGCCGAGTCAGTGTCATTTCTGCTAAGGAAAGCGCCGATTCAGCAACTAAGGAAAGGTATTAAGTTTTTTCCTGGGGCAGCTGTAATTGTTTTTCTCTGTAGAATACTTCAAACAGTGAGCTTCGTATGTAAGCGAAGTCCCTGGTGCATATGCCTTGCATAAAGCATCCATTCATCTGATTGCCTAAAGAATTTCCTCTCATATTAAGTTATTTATATATTCCATATGTTACGCATGCCTAGGGCTGGGTAGGTATACCGAAAAAACGGTATTCCGTCCTTACCGTACCGAAAAAATACCGAACTTACGGTATACCGTCACTTACGGTACCGGAAGATTACTGTAAGGTAACCGTATGGGATTTCTTAATACCGCGGTATACCGTGTTATACCGTATCGTGGTATATACCGTCGTATCGATATATACCGTAGTATGGTATATACGGTATATCGTACCGCACCCGTTAATAATTAATAATAATATATATAATTAAGTAATTGTTGGAAATTTAGTATATTATTTCTTCTAAACAGGTATAGAATGTGCACGGTATACCGTGAAATTAGGTTCAATATACCGTAAATGTTCGGTATACTGTATATCGATAAGGTATACCGAAACTGCGGTACGACAACGGTATGTAAAAATTTCATACCGAATTTACGGTATACCGAACTCCGGTATACCGTAAGGTACGGTATGGTAACGGTATGAAATTTGTCATACCGAAATTTACGGTAAGGTATAAGGTATGACTCAAAAACGACGGTATACCGTACCGACCCACCCCTACGCATGCCAGTGCATTTCGTTTCATAATTGTGATACTGAGGAGTTATTTTATGTTTAGCCAATTTCATTTTTATGTTTATCAATTAAAATAAGCATGACCAGTTTGTGTGCCCTTTAGTACTTCTATGTGTAGACTATTTTCAATTTCACATTCTTCTGGAGAGATCAATTTTTTTAATTCTAATGTTGAGCAGGTATTTTGAAACTTATGACTGAAGTTGTTGAGGAGCCATCAGAAATTAGGAAATCTGGTGTCAGTGTGCTACTATCTCATGTTATGAGAATCACCTCGTCAAGATTGCACTCAAGGATTGAGACATTATTGCCACTTCTGGTTGATGAATCTTCTTTCCAAATTGATGGTCAAAGGGTTAAAGGTCTGTACATTTATTGCATGTTCTTATATTGCTTGGTTTTCGGCTGTCTGGTATTACTTTAGCAATTAGCACGACATTCTGCTACTGCTTGTAGTGTCAACTATTAGTTAAATTAAATTTCCATTCTTGAAAGTTGATTAGCCTTTAATTGCAGAATATCACTAGCAAATGCTGTTTAGAGTTATGCAAATTGTGTCATTCACCATCCTTTCAAATATAGTGGCATTCTCATTAATATGCTGTAAATCTTGCCAGTTCACAATTATTTGTATTTCTTTTTTGAAAATGAAAACTAGCGGATTGTATAAATGAGAACATTCTCAGTATGAAAATGTATAACCTTTGAAGTTGTGAGATGCAGTTTGCTTTCACGTGGTCTTGGTATTACATTATTTAACTCATCATACAGATTTACCATTTCCTTTTCCACTTATTTTGTAATCCCAGCAATTTTTCTTAAATATTGTTTCTCATCCAGACTCAAGACCTGTTCTTGAAGTGCTTATTCTGACCTTTGAGAGACTACATGCGGATCTAGATCCAGTGGAACTTTCTTTCATATCGGTATGCTTGTTGGAAAAAATAACAGAGTGTTTGGCAAATGAGAACTCTATACACCTGACTCGTCTTCTGGCCCTGCTTATATCGACTGTGCAAAATGATTATCTTGGGAAAATCACAGGTGGACTTTAATTCGCTTACCTTGTTTCTGAATTCTGATTTCAATTTGTTTATACCAATATTATAGAAGTTTTATTCTGTACAGATTCTGAACCCTTGGTCAGACTTGTTGGCCAACTCGTGGAAACTTTTGTTGTTCCCTGTCTTACCTTGAAGAATGTGGATACACTACTCTCCGAAGTTATAGAAAAAGTTCTGCAACTAATGCTTTGTGTAATTGGTGGTCTCTCCAGTTCTAAGAATATGCCTGCTTTGCTGCGGGTTTCTTTGAAGTGGGAGCCGGTGTTTGATATAAGAAGTCGAAAGTATAGCTTTCAACTTGTCTTTTTAATTCAATTATTTCGTAGTCTGTTATCTTCGTGGGCCTCACACATATGCTTCACTACAGTGTACTGACATTTATTGAAGATCTTCTATCGAAGGACCCCAGTATTTACCATGTCTTTGGAACAAATATAATGCGGTAATTTTAATAGCTACATGTTATTTTTAGTACTTCAATATATATCTAAATCTTCATTCTTTTTACTTTATTTATCTAAACGTTCTTATTTGATTGCAGTGCATTCAATACGTCAATAGATATATTTGATGAAGAAGTCATGTATTTAATGATGAAGTTCTGTGAGAAACTGGAAGCGAATAGCTCTAGCTTTTGGGATGGGAAATTCAAGGAGAAGTTCCCAAGTACTTCTGTTTTTTTTGAAAAGACTCTCCGTTACTGGATTGGAGAAATCAGTAATGCTGTAGAAGGACAAAATAAGTTGGCTGTCTTATGGGCTGTTATTGGGTGCTATTCACATTTAGCAGATGTCCAAGAAGGTCAATCCTTACTGATGGAGTTCATAAATGCAGTTGACAAACATCTAATGGTAGAACCTAGTAAGTCATTAACTGATGCGTAATGATGCCTATTCACTTTTGTATAATAGTTTTTACAATGCAGCAATATGTGCTTGTTATTGTGGTAATAATTGTTTCTTACAACTCTATGTCAAGATTATTTGTGGAGAGATATCTTATACTCCGAAAGTAAAGCTCATTTATTGTTTTATTTTCAAGTTCAGTTCTGTATTCTACTTCAGAATTGAATACACTGTAGAAGAATTGCCAATTTGTTTCTAGAAAGAACTTCTATTGTTTATCAGTTCTATCTGTGTTGGCTATTCACTTAATCGATACATATGCATGTGATATTTTGTAGAGCTTGCAGGCTTCTGCCGGAATACTTGGTATAGCTTGCTTGGGGCTGCATTGCGTTCTTATAACAAGGTTGTTTCTAGGATGGGTATTGCTCATGAGGATTCTGCATTGACAAAATTCTTGGATCTTGCAAAAAGATATAAGTTGTCACCTCACATATTATCTGCTGTAGCCGATATTTTGGATTCAGTCTGTGGGTAAGTTACAATTTTCTTCATAAGTTATATCTAGTCTCTGCTATCTGTAAATGCACTTTCTCTTGACATGGCTCTGTAATCTGGTCTTTCAGTGCATCACCTGGGAAATGTCAAATATATCTTCCAGAGCATATAGCTGGAAATTCATTAGTTGCTCTAGACATGTTCTCCGAGAATCTAAGCCATGCCAATAGAGAGATCCGTCTTTCTACCCTGTGCATATTGTGCCATTATGAACCTGTACCTGATCGAGATTCAGATAAGAAACATCCTGTTGAAAATAATACAGGAACTGATGTTTCTGAGACTAGTCTAGTGGATGGCCGTCGTAATAATGTAATATTTCTTTTACATAATTTGTGCCTTCTATGCACTATCATGTGTTTGATGCGATATCATCATGTTTTTCTTTTTTTTTTTGAATCCTAGGTTCTCAACCTACTCAGATCTGTTGAAGAGACTGTTCTTTCAATTGCAACAAGCCGTAAAGTTATTCTACTAATTTCTCAATTACAGACGAGTTTGAGTTCCCGAAGAGTTGCTGATCAGTATGTAATTGCCTCTTTAAATGGAATTTTTGGCATACTTCATAACCGATTTAGCTATTTCTGGAATCCAGCTTTAGAGTGCCTCAGTGTCATCATCGGCCAATATTTCGGGATCGTGTGGAACATATATATTAGTTATCTTGAACATTGTCAATGTGCTTTTCTAGCATCTCGTCACCAACATGATAGTGGCAATGACTCTAAGGAGGACACTGGTACTTGTTTTTTAGAAATCTGATTTTTTTTTTTTTGTGTGTGTGTGTTTCTGTCTCGTCTCTTTTCTCTTATGGAACTGCATTATATTCCACATATTGTCTCCTCTAATAATTTTTTAGCTGTTTGACCTCTGTGCTTGCAACAAGTACTTCTTTTTGGTTGGAAACCCACGTAACTCTCGATTTTGTGTTGAATTTGTAGGCTTGGTTGGTTGCTTCAACTCTGATGTCAGTCGTGTATTTGACAGTACCCCATGCTCAACCATTTTGTCCCTCTTGATTCAGTCTTTACAGAAAGTTCCTTCAGTAGCCGAATCTCACTCTCGGCAAATAGTACCTCTGTTTCTTAAATTTTTGGGTTACAATGTTGAAGAACTCACAAGGTGCTTTTATGTTTTGTATTTTTCTTTGTATTTGATTGAATCTTTATTTTTTTGTATGTTTTATATTGTTATCATTTTGTTGATTATTCTCAAATTTCCAGTGTTGAATCATATACACTGGATCATAACGGAAAAGAATGGAAGGGAATTCTAAAAGAGTGGTTAAGTTTGTTCAGATTGTTGCGGAATCCAAGGGCTTTCTATCAAGGTCCATTTTTGAGAGATGTTCTTCTGTATAGGTTGGTTCTATGAGTGGCTGCAGTTGCTAGATTTGTATTATTTTAAAATATCTTTTATCTTCACAGTTTGGTTATACAATAAGTATCACCAATTTTGTTCATTTCCCAGTTCTTTTCTCTTACTTTTTTGTGTTTGGGTTGGGCCTTTTGCATTGGTTGCAGGCTTCTTGATCAAAATGATGCTGATTTACAGACAAAAGTTCTTGATTGCTTGTTGAACTGGAAGGACGATTTTTTACTTCCATACAGCGAGAATCTGAAAAATTTAATCAGTGCGAAAAATCTGCGGGATGAGCTTGCAAGGTGGAGCTTATCCAGAACCTCGATGGATTCTGTTGATGAGCGACACAGAGCTGATCTTGTGCCTGTTGTCGTACGATTACTAATACCAAAAGTTAGAAATTTAAAGTTGCTTGGTACCCAGAAGGTAATGTATTCATAAGTTGGATGTTTCTTCTACCCCTTGAGTGTTTTCAAAGGATGCTCTTGACTGTAGTATGTGGTCTATGCGTGGTTTTTTCATTTAAAAATTGTCTATAATCTAATCTAAAACTCATCGAGGTGCTTTCAACTTTTCAGAATGCAAGTGTACATCATCGAAGGGCAGTTCTGGGTTTTTTAGCTGAGCTTGATCTTGATGAGCTTCCTCTTTTCTTTTGGTTAATAGTTAAGCCCTTACTTCCTGTCTCTCAAAGTGAAGATGAAATAAGCAAAAAATTCTGGGCATCATTCAAAAGTCATCAATTTGAGGTTGATGCATCTGATATTCTGAGGCATTTTGCCTCAAATTCAAATACCATAGAAACCCTATCTTGGAAGAAGAAATATGGTTTTCTGCATGTTTTTGAAGATATTTTGGCAGTTTTTGATGAATCTCGCCTTACGCCCTTTCTTAATCTACTGATGAACTGTGTGGTCCTGATCTCGTCGAGCTGCACATCAGCTCTTGGCTGTCAAGATTCGGAGGTTCGAGGCAATGATGAAGTGGAGAATAAGATCAAGGTAATAATTTGCAGTCAAATTATCTGCTCCTGCACCCGCAGATTGACGTTACTTGTCTATGATGAAGAAGTTTAAGGACCGTTTTGCTTAATGCCAGCGTTTCCCCTTTTCGTCCTGCGTTTACTTTTTTGTTGTATTATGCATGCTATTTGGTGAGAAAGATAGAAGCTGTAGAAACAATTGGCAGTATGTTATTCTTGTTCTCTGATTCTGCAATCTTTTAATATACCTGCATCTCTTGTATACTAAGAAAGTGACCCAGTCAACATTGTAACAAGACACCAGTGTTAGCATTTAAGTCATTTAAAGTTGCTGGATCAGAAGTCTATTTCTCTACTCATGTCATCCAACCTCACTATTTCTAAGTGTTTTCCAAGTTTGACTTGTAATGATGATTGGAGTCCTGTATCGTTTTGTAGGAAAGACAGATTAAGGTAGACTCATAGACCTGTATGCTTTCAGTTGGGTGAGAACTGTCCTTTTTATGGTTGCGAGTTAACTCTTGTTGATTCTACTGTTTCTGGTTAAATTCTAATATGTTCAACTTTTTTTTCCCCCATTATTGCTTGTGCTGAGTTTGTGCACCAGGTTATTTGTATTTAAAACAATCTTATCTTTAAATTTTATTCAATTGCAGGAGAGGAAGCAAATCAGGGACTTGAGGTCCTTAAGTCTTAAGGCCATATATCTTGTTCTTAGGAAATACGATAATCATGATTTTGGAGGTGCATTTTGGGATCTGTTCTTTAAATCAGTAAAACCATTGGTTGCTAAATTTAAGATGGAAGGTCTTGGTAGCCAAAAACCAAGTTCTCTGTTTTATTGTTTTCTTGCAATGAGTAAAAGCTACAAACTTGTTCCACTATTATCCAAGGAGGAGAATCTTGTGCCTGACATTTTCTCCATGCTTAGCGTTCCACCATCTTCAAAGTCCATTTTATCTTGTATCTTGAAGTTCACCAAGAACTTGTTGAAGCTTGATAATGCTCTGGATTGGGAAGATGTCACTGTCAAAAGAATTTTACTTCCTCCTCTCGATGAGCTCCTGCGTGGCTTGCATTGTATTTTCACCAAAGAAAATGCAACTAACAGGTTATCTCCTTTCTTTCTCATGCGCGAATTTATTCTGATATTGACTGGAGATTAGCCTTGAAGCTACATGAATCAAGTTCAAATGTCTCTTGTACTAGGGTGGACTTCTAGAACGGTTTTGCTATATGGGACAGTATTTGCATCACCGGTGACTCCTTATGACTAGAGTAGTGGCCCTTTGAACGTTTCCTCTGCCTGGATCCCAAAATAAATTGATATAATTGAAGTAAGCTGATAAATTATTACATGAAATGGACGCATGGTTCATTTATGTTTCAATTTAGCTAAATTATGGATTCGGATCAAGTTATTGTGTCTATGATGTTTATACCCTTTTCTTGAAGTTTCTTTCACCTTCTCAGTATGGACTTATTCTCGAGCCTAATAGGATCTCATTACATAAAATTCTCTGAATATTTGAGCTTTCTATTAATAATCTAGCAATTGGGGACCTTTTTCCTGTAGGCCTTTGCTAAAATTCCCGGAAAAAAGAGAGATGACCATCTTCAACTTGTTATCTAAGTATGTGAAGGAACCATCAGCTGCTGAATCATTTGTTGATATATTGCTCACATTCCTGTCGAAGAAACGCCTTAGTTTTGGTAAGCATCTGACCTTTTCAATCTTTTGAGATATGATTTTTTTTTTTTGGTTGAGTTTATGCCAACTGAAGTTTTTGCTCTTACAGATACCTGTGTGCAAGTACTGGAAATCATTGGCCGAGTTGTAAGTGTCCTGGGCAGTGGAAGCAGTAAAAAGATTTTGAATTCGCTTTCCCCACTTCTTATTTCAGCTGATATGGTTATTCGTAGCTCTATCTGTGATGTCCTTGATGCTGTTGCTTTACATGATTCTTCTTTGTTAACATTGGTAATGCAAGTCTCTTGATAATTCTCATAATAAATTATATCTGCCCCCCTTGAAGAAAGAGAAAAAATAAGTTTCTCTTATGTTCATTACATGCAGGCAAAGATTCTTCGTGAACTGAATGCAACCTCCGCCTTGGAGATGGGTGGTCTTGACTATGACAAAGTACTCTCTGCCTATGAGAAGGTTAATGTGAAATTCTTTTATACTATTGAGGAAGAGCATGCATTACCAATCCTGGCTCATGCAGTTAATGATATGTCATCTGAAGAAATGATCTTACGGCAAAGTGCATTGAGATTACTGCTCTCCTTCGTTGAATTTTCTGGCGAGATCCTAAGTAAATCTCTAGAATCTGACCAAATATGGGCTAGAGCCAGTATTCAGCGCATAGTGAATAACTTTTTGTTGAAACATATGGGAAATGCAATGAACAAGGAAGGTGCTGGTAAAAAGGTATGGAAGTTCATATCTTTGCCTTTTCTTTTACTTCTGTGCCAATTCTTTTTTATCATGTTATCCGGATTAAGGATATGATGAGATTACAACCTTTTGCTTTTACAACATTTTGCATTGTTTTTTTTTTTTTTTTGGGGGGGGGGGGGGGGGGAGACTGAAAGTTACACTTCTTTTAACATGTACTTGTTGGTTTTAGGTTTGGATTGATTTGCTTCGGGAAATGGTGCTGAAGCTTCCCAAGGAAGCAAATCTTGATTCATATAGGGCGTTATGTAGTGATGACGCTGAACAAGATTTCTTCAATAACATAGTACACTTGCAGGTAAAATTTGTTCTTAGTTCTCTGCAAAATTTTCATTTCAACTGAGAGCAATACTCATTAATGGTCATTGTTTATGTCATTTTCCTTAATGTAGAAACACAGGAGAGCGAGAGCAATATCTCGCTTTAGCAACATTGTCAGTTCAGAGAATCTGTCGAAGGTAAGTTTTTCAAGTATCTTTTGAATATCCTGACTAGTAGTTATTTTTGTTATGTTACATCACTAATTTTTGGAAATTTGCAAATTTTCTAGGTCATCACCTATGAAGTGTTTGTCCCAATGCTCTTCAGCATGCTGTTTGATGCACAAGATGGGAAGGATGAGCATATAAGAAGTGCATGTATTGATGCCCTGGCATCGATATCTGGTAGCATGAATTGGAATCAGTACTACGCATTGCTAGTCAGATGTTTCCGCAATTTGGCACTAAAACCAGATAGGCAAAAGCCTTTGTCGCGACTTATCTGTGCCATCCTTGATCATTTCCATTTTGAGGAGTCCTCCTTGATCCATGAACCTATGATTTCTGCTTCTGATGCACCCGATCCTTATACCATTGATATGAAGTCTTCATCAAGTCTGACGAGGATTACTGATCGTGGTGAACTACCAATGATACAGGAGAGTTTGCACAAAAATATTTTCCCCAAGATTCAGAAGTTGTTGGTCTCTGATTCTGACAATATCAATGTAAACTTCAGCCTTGTTGCCCTGAAACTTCTAAAATTGCTCCCTGGTGATATCATGGACTCTCAACTTCCGACTGTTGTTCACCGCATTTCAAACTTTCTAAAAAATCGTTTGGAAAGTGTACGTGAGGAGGCTAGGTCTGCGTTGTCTGCTTGCCTAAAGGAACTAGGATTGGAGTATTTGCAGTTTATTGTCAAAGTCTTGAAGGGCATACTGAAGAGAGGCTATGAACTACACGTTCTAGGATACACACTCAATTTCTTGCTGTCTAAGTTCCTCAGGAGTCCCATCTGCGGAAAGTTGGATTACTGCTTAGATGACCTCCTTTTTGTTGTACAGAATGATATACTCGGGGGTGTTTCTGATGAGAAAGAGGTCGAGAAGATCGCCTCTAAAATGAAAGAGACAAGAAAGCAGAAATCTTATGAAACTCTCAAATTGATTGCCCAGAATGTCACTTTCAAAACTCATGGTTTGAAACTTCTTTCGCCTGTTACAGTTCATCTGCAGAAACAGCTCACCCAGAAGCTGAAAGTGAAATTGGAGAACATGTTAAATCACATAGCTGCTGGTATTGAATGTAATCCATCCGTGGAACAGACTGAACTGTTGATATTTGTAAATTGCCTCATTAAAGATGGCATTGGTGATGAAGGTAATGGACATGCAAATCGTTTTATTTCTCGGTCAGATAATAGAGATGCTGAGAGTGTCCAAACAATTGAAACGAACAGATTAGTGAATGTAGATCGACAATTTTCTCATTTGATAACAGCATTTGCTCTTGGAGTGCTGCATAACTACTTGAAGAAACTGAAGCTTAACCCAATGGATGGCCAACTTTTATCATTGCTTGACCCTTTCGTCAGTTTATTGGGTCAATGTTTGAGTTCCAAGTATGAAAACATTATAATAGCTGCATTTCGGTGTTTTTCCCTGATAGTAAGGTTGCCGTTACCATCACTTCAGTCGCAAGCTGACAAGATAAAGAATTCTTTATTGGTTATAGCACAAGGTTCAGCCAATGTTAACAGTCAGTTGACTGAGTCATGTATGAAGTTGTTAACAACGCTTCTACGAAGTGAGAGAGTCACACTTTCTGCTGATCAGTTGCATATGCTGATCCAGTTTCCATTGTTTGTTGATTTTGCAAAAAGCCCCTCATTCATCGCCCTTTCACTGTTGAAGGCTATCATAAACCGGAAGCTGGTAGTTCCTGAGATATATGATCTTGTGCAGATTGTTGCAGAACTGATGGTACAAAGTCAAGATGAGCCCATCCGTAAGAAGTGTAGTCAAATATTGCTTCAGTTTTTACTTGGTTACCAACTTTCTCAGAAGCGCTTGCAACAACATCTAGATTTCTTACTTGCAAATTTGAGGTAAAAATATTCAAACTTTGAGTACTTGGTGTGTGTGTTTCTCCGTTGTTTTAATATAATCATAATTTTATATGGCCAATATTTCCTACAGCTATGAGCATTCCAGTGGAAGGGAATCTGTCCTAGAAATGCTTCACACTATTATATTAAAATTTCCGCGGAATGTTGTAGACGAACAATCCCAAACACTGTTTGTGCATTTGGTCATTTCTTTGGCGAATGATGATGACAGAAAAGTTCGTTCCATGTCTGCTGCGGCGATAAAGGGTCTTATTGGGCATGTTAGCTCTCATTCACTTCACTCAATACTCGAGTATAGCCTGTCTTGGTACCTTGGTGGGAAACAGAGCTTATGGGCTGCCGCAGCACAGGTAAAGTCGGTATATTAATTTGTTTTAGTTATCCTCTTGCAACTCTGGGGAATCATTTGGGATCTCATGTGAGAGCATTTTTTTGTTGGCCATGCTGAAAGAGTTATTTATTTCTATCTCGTTCAACTGCATAATATTTTATTGGTAAAAGAATACTTTTAATTAGAATCATAAGAGATCAGAATACTTTCCGAAAAGAGTGTGATTTATGCTTATGATTCATGGTTTAAGATCCTTGTGTAGATAATATTTCATGACCTGTATGCTTCTAGTTATTTTGAACCACATGCATTGGTGTTTATGATGTTATTGCTCCTGATTTCGATCTCATCTTCAACAGCCTAAAATTGCCCTTCATGGTTTTATAGTTCTTTCTTCTTTTGAGAGATCATAGTTCTTCTCTTTCGGAGAAGGTCTGTTCAACACTATTTCCTGTTCGTGTTTGCTACATATAGTTTTGCACTTCCTTCTGTTCTTGATGCATGATTATATCTGAATATACTTTTTTTCGCTCGACAGGTTTTGGGCTTGCTGGTGGAAGTTACTGGAAAGAGTTTCCAATCACACCTTGTTAAAGTACTTCCAGCAATGAGAAACATTCTTCAATCTGCTGTCAAGGCTATTGCATCAAGTCAACGAGATTTATCAGATGATTCAGTTATTTCATTCTGGAAGGAGGCATATTATTCGTTGGTTATGTTAGAGAAGATCCTAAGTCAATTCCATAACATGTTCCTTCATAGTGAGCTTGAGGTACAACTTATTTATTTCTTATTTGTGATCATACTTAAATAACCCCTGTTATGATTCTCCTAAAACTTCTAATCATTGAGCTTTACGAAAATGTCATCTGACATTTCCTCATAATGGGCCACTCTAGTTGCAGCAGAATTGTTTGCCTTTTTCGGGGAATGTTTCCTAGATTAATTCTGTTTGTCAGTCGGGCTGAATATCTTTGCCTGCCATGACTTACAGAATACAGCTTACTTGGCTGTTTGATCTAATCTATCTGTATCTCATTCGAACTGTGTGTCCAATCTGTGAATTGATGCTTTCTTTGTCTAGAAAAATTTAAGTTTCCAAAGATGACTATTTATTTACATCATCAAATAATTTATTCTGTTATGCTGTTGAATTCTCTGAAGAACAAGAAGTTATGCTGCCTGCCTGCTTTCGTTGTAATTTTCACGGAAATTTTACGCGCTCAGGTGGCAGACTGATCCATGTTTCTCTTCACTTTCTCATATTTTTTCAAATCCTTCTAACAGGATATTTGGGAAATTATCTGTGAATTCCTGCTGCATCCTCACATGTGGTTGCGAAACATATCATGCCGGATTCTGTCCTCTTACTTTGCTGCAGTGACCAATGCTTGTAGAGATAACGGCAAAGTCTCAGCAGAAACATTCTACCTCATGAAACCGAGCATACTTTTCCATATAGCTGTTTCTCTATGTTGCCAACTAAAGGTGCCAACCAACGAAGATACAACTTGCATCATTATCATGCAAAACCTCGTGTTCTCAATTTCGGGGCTCCAATCCTTTTTAGAAAAGAATGAAAACATGGATGTTTCTAGTTTCTGGTCCAGCCTCGACCACGTTGAGCAAGATCGTTTCGTTAAAGCTTTTGGTATTCTTGATCCAAGAAAAGGAAAGAGAACCCTCCAGTCTTACATTTCTGATGCCAGTGGTGAGCATGATAAGAACCAGCATCCATTTCTTTCCTATTTGCTCCAGAGAATGGGGAAGCTTACCTTTCAAATGGAGGTCAATCAGGTTTGTTTTCTGTAACATATAAGCCAATTAATATATGTGAGAAAATAAAATGATCCCATTTTTTCAAACAAATATGCGATTTTTATGATACCTCAAGATTTCTGCGTGCTCACTTCTGATGGCATATTTGTCCATCTTTACAGATGAAAATTGTCTTCAATTTTTACAAATCAATATCACCGAAACTCCTCCATTGCTATGGGACATCTTCACCTACAAGCATCGATTATGTCCGTAGTTTCGCATATCAAATACTGTTGCCGTTGTACAGAGTCTGTGAAGGTTACACCGGACAAGTTATTTCAGGTAACTACCGTTTTTCCCTTTCCATCCATACTACGAAATGCGACTGCAAAAGAATAAACAAAAGCCATATAATCGAAGGAAAGATTTTCCATGTATCACAAAAGTACAAAGACTCCCGTATATATATAGAGGGAGTAGAGACTACGTTACAATGTTACCCAGAATAAGAGGATCTGCCTTAAACCTTTCCCTGCCCGAAGAAGTTCCATCGTTGATAAGTTTTATTCCCAAGGTTTCTGTCTTATTAGGATAAATCTCTGTGATAACTTTTATGCATCAAATTATGACCCTTTCTCTATAATGCCAGATGATCTGAAACAACTAGCACAAGAGGTGAGTGAAAGCATACGAGACATCATCGGGGTGCAAAATTTTGTTCAAATTTACAGCCAGATACGCAAAAATCTTAAGGCGAAGCGCGACAAAAGGAAACAAGGAGAGAAGGTGATGGCCGTCGTGAATCCGACACGAAATGCCAAGAGGAAGCTCAGGATTGCAGCCAAGCATCAAGCTCACAAGAAAAGGAAAATGATGACCATGAAAATGGGTAGATGGATGCATTAGAATCACAAATGTGTAGTTTTAGTCTGTTAGATGTAAATTAGTTATTGTTGCATTTATTTCTACGTTAGATTTCATATATTGTGATCCTTAAATAGCAGAGGTGTTCACCTAGTACAATGGTGACAAACAGAAACAGAAATGTGAATTTTGGTATTCTATTTAATTGTAGTTCGTTTTTAATATTTTCTTTTAATTGTTGGGTCCAATATTATATTTTATTATAAATAGTATCTCTGGAAGTTAGAATAATCTGCAGGAGTAGTTAATATTTGAAAGGGAAAATTGAAGTATAAAAGCTGAGAAACGAATTAATAGGTGTTGAGTTAATTTATATATGTTGAAACACAGAAACACACACGAGAAAGCGTCATGCATATGATGCTTCTTTTCCCATATGAAATGTAGGCGAGGAACAGAAGCGTGGAATGCCAAGATTATGGTTTAGCTACCTATTCATGCAAGAATCAACTTAACATGAAGCTACAATATCGATGGGTAGCATCTATATATTTGGATAATAAAAATGAGTTACAATCTTGTGTTGAGATTAAAAATGAAGCCGACTTGGGTGTTTGTGATAGTAAATTACGTGTCTACATTTGTAGGCGTCCTGAGGTCGTCCTCATATGTAATCTTGAAAGTCATTATTCATTCATGGCTCTTCAGTTTGTCCGATAAAGGGGGCATGAAACTACCACCTGGGCCACCCAAATGGCCCATATTTGGAAACCTTCTTCAACTGGGGCAGCTCCCCCATAGAGATTTGGCGGCCATGTGTGAGAAATACGGGCCGTTAGTGTACCTCCGATTGGGGCGTGTGGATGCCATAACCACCAACGATCCCGAAACCATACGCGAGATTCTACGGCAGCAAGACGACGTGTTCGCGTCACGGCCGAGAACCCTGGCAGCGGAGCGCCTGGCCTACGGGTGCGGTGACGTGGCACTGGCCCCTCTTGGCCCAAAATGGAAGCGCCTGCGCAGAATCTGCATGGAGCATTTGCTGACGAGCAGAAGGCTGGAGTCGTTTGTTGGGCAGCGCGGCGATGAAGCCCAGCAGCTGGTTAAGAATGTATGGGCCTCGGCCCAAAATGGAACGGAGGTGAAGTTGAGGGACGTCTTAGGTGGGTTCTCGATGAACACCGTGACTCGAATGTTGTTAGGGAAGCACTACTTCGGAGTTGGATCGGAATCGGCCATGGAGTTCATGCACGTCACGCATCAGCTCTTCCGCCTTTTGGGCCTCATTTATTTGGGTGATTATTTGCCCATTTGGAGGTGGATCGACCCGTTCGGATGTGAGCGCAAAATGAAACAAATCCAGAAAAGGGTAGACTATTTTCATTCCAAAATTATCGACCAACACAGGAATAATATGGAATATGATCATCATCACATGGATTTTGTTCATGTCTTGTTGTCTTTGCCCGGTGAAGATGGAAAAGACCACATGGATGATCTTGAGATCAAAGCTCTTATTCAGGTCCTTCCTAACATTTTTTCTTTTTATTTAAAATCTATACATATTTTTTACGTCTCAACAACTATGATATGATATGATATGATATGATTTTCGTACCTTCAATTCAGGATATGATAGCTGCAGCCACCGACACTTCTGCAGTGACAAACGAGTGGGCCATGGCCGAAGTAATCAAACATCCACGTGTTCTGAAACGGGCCCAACAAGAACTGGACTCAATCGTGGGCCCGAACCGGATGGTGCAAGAGCCCGATCTGCCCCATTTAAACTACCTACGCTGCATAGTCCGAGAAACATTTCGCATGCACCCGGCTGGCCCGTTTCTGATCCCCCACGAATCGACCCGGCCCACAACAATCAACGGCTACTATATCCCTGACAAGACACGTGTCTTCATCAACACGCACGCTTTGGGCCGCAACACCGCGATCTGGGATGACGTGGAACAGTTCAAACCGGAGAGGCATTGGCCGGCTGACGGGAGCCGAGTCGAGATTAGCCACGGACCCGATTTCAAGATCCTCCCCTTTAGCGCCGGGAAGAGAAAATGCCCCGGCGCGCCGCTCGGCGTGACGCTGGTGCTCACGGCTCTGGCTCGACTCCTGCACGCGTTTGATTGGAGCCCGTCTGCGGGCCTAAAGCCCGAAGATATAGATACGAGTGAGGTTTATGGGATGACTATGCCTAAGGCCCAGCCCTTAATTGCTACTGCGCGGCCCAGATTAGCGGCCCATTTGTATCAGTGACTGCGTATTACTGTTTGATTCAGTACTTACTTCCTTCAGAAAGAAAAAAAATACTACTAGAAGAATTTAAAATAAAAGATATACTAGTATCTATTTTGCTTAGTTTTGCAGGCTGCAGAATACTTGACGTTCGTGCCAACATGTCCCAATGAAAATAAGCAACTAATTTAATCAAAGCTGTTTTTGAGACACTCTCTCTCTGCTTTAGTATTTACTACTAGTATAATTTATGTGATTGATTAATCTTGAATGCATGTATCCAGGGCTGGCCTGAGATTTTGAAGATCCGGTGCGAACATTAAAAATGATGCCCTATATAATAGGAAAAAAGAAATTAAAAATACATATAAATATAATGTTCAATACCAAAATACAAAATATCATGTAAATATGTTTCTTCTAACATTTTTTGAAGCAAAATCACTAATACTTTATCAAAGTTAATATTTTCCAATAATTCTTGTTCAATGGATATCAAAACAAGTCCATTCAATCTTTCTTGTGACATGGTTGATCGCAAATAAGACTTCAATAACTTTAACTTCGAAAAACTTCTCTCCGCAGATGCAACCGTAACAGGTATGGTCAATAAAATCCTGTAAACATATATGCATTAGGACAACCATTCAACCTTTTCAAATAAGCCAAAATATCTGGAGGTGTACATTATTTCGGTAGAAGATATCTCAACGTATTTAGCATTTGAAACAACTCTTCACCATCAAAATCACTAAGCTCTCCATGCTTCAGAACATTTTCAAGATTTTACAATTTTCTTTTAAAGTAGCATCATCCAATTCATCAAATACTTCATTACCTTCATTATTATCATCATTCTCGTTGAAATCTTCATTGTTAAATCATCATTTTCATGGACTAAATGTTATATTGGTGTTTCACTAGCCTCAATCATATTTGCTTTTTTAACAATGAATTTCTCAAGAGCACCTTTTTGAGACTTTATAAGTTTATCAACATTTTTCTTTCTTTTTCTATTTTTAGAACCACACGATTGTTTTCTTGGAAGCATATTTTTAGACAAAGACAAAAAATCAAACAACTAGATTAATAGAACCTGATTGGCGATTGCAGACTTGAGACTTGCAGTAGAATTGTAGAAACAAAATTATGTAGACAGTAGACAGTCTGTATGTAGTCGCTCCAAACCTCCAAACTCCAATCTCAATCCAAGAGTGAAATTAGTTGTAACTTGTAAAAGAGACTCAGAGACAGATTGAAGAAGACAGAAAGGAAAAAGCTCCGCCGATTCCTTCTAGTCGAGCCTCCCAATCTGTACGCTTGTTTCTTCTTTTCAGATTTTACTTTTCATAATGAAATTAGAGATTTCAAATAACCGTTTGAGTAAATATAATGGGGCTTTTTTATGGACTTATGGGCCTATCTTTTTTGTTAAATATGGGCTAACTAATCAATAATGGATCAAAATATAATTATTTTTTTTAAATATATATATATATATATATTATTTTTTTTAATTATACATATGTATATGTATACAAAATATTTTTTGAAAATTTGATGCCCCTAAATTCGTGATGCCCGGTGCATCGCACCTCGAGAACACCCTCAGGGCCACCTCTGCATGTATCCATTCTGCATTGCATGGGTTTGACATATGAATGATTTTGTTACATGAACATGAATCCATATACATATGTGTTGCTCTCTAGAATCATAGGTTAATTTTCGTTCGGTCATTTTATTTCTTTAAGACCTAGTGAAAATAAATGAGGTAGCTAAAAGATCACGACTTTAACTAACATTATAAAACGTACTTCATCTTAAATGGATAGAGAATTTTTTCAATAACAAAATCTAAATTTGCCAAATATAATCCGACTTAACCAACTTTTGAACCGAGATTTGGATTGGATCTGACGTAGTGTGCTACAATAGAAATTGATTTTCGGGCCAACGCATATTTTACTTTTGACCCAATGGGCTTGAAATAGCAAGAGCTTGGGTTAGGAGCAAAGAAAGCCAGCAACAGCCAACAGTTGTGGAAAAAGTAAATAATACTACTAGTAATAATAAATTGAAAAGGAAAATATGGGTGGGGGACAGTGGTCCATTTCTTGGTAATAATAATACTCATTACATTGTACGGCATAACAGTTCAAGTGCTTTACAGGAAAAATCCAACTACCCTCTCTCTCTCTCTCTCTCTCTCTCTCTCTCTCTCTCCCCCCCCCCCCGCTATTTACTTTATTTGCCTTTTAGCACGGGAAGAATTTGTCAATTTACTTAATTTTGTGGGTCTGTCGGCTTTGTCTTTTTGGTTAGGCAATACGCATGAGATTAGCAAATAACAAGATTTCTTCCCCCTTCCTCGTAACTATTGTAATTTTTTGGTAGTTAGTGGATAAAATAAGATAGGAGTCTTTGTTTATAAAAGGATAATTAACTTGTGAAACGATGTTATTAGATTTTTGCAGAACATAATTTGGTGAAAGAATGTACTCTAAAATAAGGTGAGATATATATACATAAGTTCTTTTAGTAAATATATGTATGATGTATTTATATTACAAAGATCTTGACATTTTTTTTAAATTACAACGACGTAAATATATTCAATCGAATAAATCATTACACCATTGAAGTTGAAGATAAGACCTCTACATCGTATAAATATAAAATTGATATACTACCACGCATAGTGGGACTACTACTGCAAAGATCTTGGTATTGACTTTAAATAAGTAGTGAGTTTGAGTGAAATTGGTGCTCAATTTTTTATGTATGTAGCATTAAATATAAAGAAGACAACACAATTGGTGCTTCATTTATATTTTCATACCATTGTTATAATTCATCTAGATTATACAAAAGAAGGAATAAAATATTTCACATATATCACACTTGCTAATACCCCATGCTTTATTTTTTTAATTTTTTTTTTCACCTCCTACTTTTATTAATGCCTAGAATTAAATCATTAGTACTACAAGGATTATAAACAATTATTGCGAAATATGATATAGAAGTACAAGAATGAATATGACATCTTTCGTATTATATTCTTTATCCTTAGGTGTTGCATATACCCCATGAATCAAATTTGACGCACATAAATACTTCTTCAGATAGGTTTAGTTTTTATTAGAAATTTGGTACACAAGTTCGAACACCTTTCAAATATAAACCTTAAAAAATAGACAAATACTATTACTACTTATTAGGCTACCAGCAACAACGAGCTCCACGTAGGAGCTCGCAGCCCATGTGGGTGGGCCCTCCATGCTCTCCAATTTGTATTGCAATGGCGAGCTCAAAATTAGTGAGCTCTAAAATGTGGGTGGGCCCATCACTAACTCCCACTTTCTCCCTTGCGAGCACGCTCTCTCTTGCGAGCTTGAACTCGCTCTCTCCAAGCTCTACAATGGTTAATGAGCTCTACGTGAAGCTCACAAAAGTAGCGAGCGCGCCGCTACGAAGAGTCTTATCCTCCACAGGAGCGAGCATGCTATTCAAGAATATGTTTGTTATGCATAAATTTTACTTTATTGTTGTGTAGGTAATATACTGTAAAAAAGATACTAAAATTTAGTAATACTCGATTTATAAACCATACTAAAATCTAAAATCATAGTAGTTATTTTAGATATCGAAAACGACAATTCCATCAATGTGTTAGATTGAGATGGCAGTACATGGAGTACTATATACGAATAGAATTTAATTTAAATTGATTATTTAAAATCCTAAGCATTTTATGTTACTCCACATCAGCGTCCATCATCCGTCAAAGAGAAACGCAAAAGAATTCTTCTTCTACTCTTCACATCACAAACGAAATCCACTCTCACATATAAATCTATTCATTCCCCACCCCCCCCCCCCCCACCCACTATATATACCCCACTTCTCCCTCCCCCTTATCCACCCCCTCCTAAAATGGACAAAAACCGGAACCCCGTTTTTCTCTGCATCTTCATTTCTCTCTCCCTCTCTCTCTCCTTTGCTGATCCCGCCTCTGTTCACATTCCATATCAGACCTTCCTCCTCAACTCCCTCCCCCAACCTCAAACTCAAGCTCTTTACGAAACCGACCAACTCCAAACCCTACCTGTTTACAATTCCGGTTTTGAGGTCGATCTGCATCATGTAGACAATCTCTCTCCTGCTCAGAATTCGACGGCGGAATCTCTGTTCAAGCTCCGCCTCCGTCGCGACGCGGTGAGGGTGAAATCGCTGTCTGTACTGGCATCATCCGCCGCGCAAACCAACATTTCCGCCAGGAACAGAGGCGCGCGTGGCTTCAGCAGCTCAGTGATCTCTGGACTCGCTCAAGGGAGCGGCGAGTACTTCACGCGCCTCGGAGTCGGCACGCCGGCGAGGTACGTCTACATGGTGCTCGACACCGGCAGCGACGTCGTTTGGATCCAGTGCTCCCCGTGCCGGAAATGCTACCGGCAGTCGGATCCGGTCTTCGACCCGACGAAATCGACGACGTTTTCTGGAGTTTCCTGCTCTTCGCCGCTCTGCCGCCGCCTCGATTCTCCCGGCTGCAGCAACCGGCAGAAGAAATGCCTCTACCAGGTGTCGTACGGCGATGGCTCATTCACCGTCGGCGAATTCTCGGTCGAAACGCTGACGTTTCGCAAGTCGAGAGTGAAGAATATAGCCCTAGGCTGCGGCCACGACAATGAGGGGCTCTTCGTCGGCGCCGCCGGTTTGCTAGGTCTCGGCCGTGGGAAATTGTCGTTTCCAACTCAAGCCGGCCGTCGTTTCGGTAGGAAATTCTCCTACTGCTTGGTCGACAGAACGGCGTCGTCTAAGCCGTCTTCGATCCTCTTCGGCGAGTCGGCGGTACCCCGAACCGCCGTGTTCACTCCGCTAGTGACGAATCCGAAGCTCGACACCTTCTACTATGTCGGTTTGAACGGCATTTCTGTCGGCGGCGCCCGTGTCCGCGGCATTACGGCGTCGCTATTTAAGATCGACGCCAGCGGAAACGGCGGCGTAATCGTCGATTCGGGCACGTCGGTTACCCGGTTGACCCAACCCGCTTACGTTGCCCTAAGGAACGCCTTCCGGGCCGGGGCTTCGAATTTGAAGCGAGCTCCGGATTTCTCTCTCTTCGATACGTGCTTCGATCTGTCCGGGAAGACGGAGGTGAAGGTGCCGACTCTGGTGCTGCACTTTGCCGGAGCTGACGTGTCTCTGCCGGCGTCGAACTACTTGATTCCGGTGGACAGCGACGGAACGTTCTGCTTTGCTTTTGCGGGTACAACGAGCGGGTTGTCAATAATTGGGAACATCCAGCAGCAGGGTTTTCGGGTCGTCTTTGACTTGGCGAGTTACCGGGTCGGGTTCGCTGCTAGGGGTTGTACGTAGGCTGAGGTTTATATTTTCACTTTTATTTATATTCAAAGAAGGAAATTATTTGCCAACTAATTTCTACTACCTCCATCCCATATTACTTATCTCACTTTTTATTTTGGCTTTCCACTCTATTTGTCTCACTTTCCATTTAAAGAAATAATTAAAAAATTACTTTATTCATTTTATATCATTTCAAAACAGTAGCGGAACGACATACAACATATATTTACAATTACCCCTAATTAATTATAAAAATATAAAGAATATATACAAATTTATCAAATAATTTATGTTTTGCCCAGTTTATGTTTTGCTCTACTAAAAATTTAAAAAGTAGGGGCAACGAAATTTGTCCCTCCTATCTTTGGGGGTCTAATTCTACCACCGCTTCAAAATTACTTTATACTCCCTCCGTTCGCGAAAATAAGTCCCATTGTGTGCTGGACACGGAAATTAAGAAAGCTGATAAAGTTGTTGTGAGTGGAGTTAAGGTCTCACTTATTAAGAGTGGAAGAAGTGGATTGGAAGTTAAAATTGTTGTGAGTGGAATAAGGGTCCCACTTGTTGTGAGTGAAAAAGATAAAATAGAGTTAAAATTATTATGAGTGAAATAAGGGTTCCACATATTGTGAGTGAAAAAAGTTAAATGAGAGTGGAAGTTGTTGTGAGTCCCACTTGATGTGAGTGGAAAAAGGTAAGTAGGACTTGTTTTGGTGAACAAAAAAAAGAGGGTAAGTAGGACTTGTTTTCGCGAACGGAAGGAGTATCATTTTATGTCATATCAAAAATATTTTATATCACTTTATCAATTAAAAATTATTTTATATTATTTTATAAACTATACTAACCACATCTTTTATATTTAATCTCTTTTTTCTTAATCTCCGTGCTCGAAAAAAATGAGAGAAGTAATATGGGACGGAGGTAGTACTAAATTTTATCATCTTTAATTGGGAAGGGAACAACGTCACATGTTGTCTGTTGAATTGTGTCCTATAAAATTACTATCGTTGTAGGAAATCATAGATGCTAGCAAAATACTAGTAGACGTCTATGAAGTTTTCTAATTAAACGATATTCTAAATTTCCAGTAATTTTTTTTTGAAGAAGTGTAAATATAGTCCCTTTAAAAAAAAGTATTATTATAATTATTTTTTTTAAAACGATCAAATATGGTTATGCATACAAAACTAGCATATATGATCAGTATACATAATCTAAATTGGTCGTGTATGCTGATTATGTGTACACAACTAGCATACACGATCATAGCAATTTACACAACAATGCACACACGACTAGCATACACGACCATATTAGCATACACGACCTGCATACACGATTAGCATACACGATCATATCAATATACACGACCTGCATACATGATCGTGTATGCAGGTCGTGTACGCATGACCATATTTGACCGTTTTAAAAAAAAGTGGCTATAATTGTATTTTTCTTTTCAGGAGTAGTTATATTTTACCAATTCTCATTCTTTTTATGCTAAAAAACAATTAAAATTTTCTAATTCCTCTTTTGTGTGTAACTTAGTACGCCATATTTTACTTTGTATTCTATGAATTGTTTTTTGTTTTCTATGGTATTTATGCTTTTTGTAATGAGTTCTTAACTTCAACTCTTAACTGCGGTCTTAAAATTCCTCTAATTTTAATATTAAATAATTCAAATTTTACATTAAATAAATAAAAATTGGAAAATTATATTTATTAAAAATAAAAATACACTAATTAATAATATAATACATTAATTTGAATTTTTCATTAACTTTTTAAAATTAAAAAATTACATGCCTTCAAAAAAATACACTCATTAATAAAAAATTAAAAATTACAAAAAAAAAAACCAACCACGCTCATTCCCGGCGTTCTTTCACCTCGTGCAACATTTTCATGTGAAGCTCGAGCTGAAAGCCCGTCATTCGACTCATATCCTTTTGAATAATTTTCATGTCGATGACATATTTTCGAGCTTCGCCCGAGCAGATTCGCGCATTGCCTCCACGATCTCGTACTTGGCCTCGACGAACTGGCATATTAATCTGAAATCTTAATTTCCTAAACCCTCGATTCCCAATTTATATTCTGCAAATTTTCTCCTCTTTCTGTTTCCTCTCTCTTGAAACTAACTGCAACAACCGAGCGCAGCTAATCATCTCTTCTCCGGCGAGTCTCCGCCTGTTGCCGCCGTCACACGCTACCCGGCCCCAGCCTTTCGACTCATTTTCTTTGTCTCTCTCTAATCTTCCCCTATCTCTCTTTCACCCTCAGCCCATTTCTCTTTCTTTAGATTTTCAACGGCAGAATCAAACCTCCTCCACCTCCGCCTCTCTCATCGACGCTGCCACTCGTCGCCGCATCCCTCTCTCCCACCACCCCATTTCCTTCACCTCTTCCTCCACTCATCTCTCTCTACCACACCACGTCTTCTCCCTCCTCCACTCCTCCCCCACCTCCGTCTCTCTTATCGACGTCGCCACCCGTCGCCGCATCCCCCTCTCTCACCTCCCCATTTCCTTCCCTTCTTTCTCCACTCCTCTCTCCACCACACCACGTCTTCCTCCACAACTTTTTTTTTTCTGTGGAGGCTCGAGCCTGTGCCTCCCGCAACGCAACCGTCTCTTTCTCCTCCCGTCTTGAGCCTCCTTCGGGCCGCTGCTCGAGACGACGTTGAAGAAAGCCTTAACTACTCGTTTGTATATTATCGCATGTTGGACTTGGTCTAATCAAATCTAATCTAAGCCTCCTTGGAAACCGTTTTAACCCACACAGTGTGAATAACATATCTTAATTTATTGTTGTAATTAATGTACTCCCTCCGTTCGCGAAAAATTGAATCATTTGGAACTCGACATGAAGATTAAGAAAACTGATAAAGTAGTTGTGAGTGGGTAAAAGTAGGATAATAGGGGTATTGTTAATTATTTACACTCAGTTTCTTAATCTCTTTACTTTTTCTCTCTCTTGTTTTATTCTTTTTTCAACGAACCATTAATTTTTTCATAATTCATTTTTCTGTTTCAAGACATTAAAATGTTCATTATTTTCTACTGACTAGGAATTTAAGAAACCTAAATTTCTGTTTTATTACCCTATAGAGAGAGAGAGAGTAACTTTATTATTGCAATAAATAACTGAAATTCCAAAAAATCAAAAGATGATTCTAGCAAAGCAATAATAAACATTCTGCCATTAAAATAAAGATTATGTCGTTACAACATAGCAATATCAACAAAATATTCAAAGTTTCGGGGTGGGGGGGGGGGGGGGGGATTTTGGGGGGAATGTTTGGTGGAAAATTCAATATCACCTAACACCATCTTTACACTATAAATAGATGGGTAGCTCAAATTCATTACACCATCTCATAAATACAACAAACAACAGACAAAATTCAAACTAGCAGGAGCATACCAGATTTGACAGAAATTTAAAGGAATAATGTTGCAACTTGGCTTCTTCAAAATTCCAACAACTCGAATCTTTGATATGGTGCAAAACAAGAAGCTGCAGAGCTATTCAACGTTGGCCTCTCCACTGTTTGGCGAATCTGGAAGGCAACTAGTGCTCAGCGAGCCCTATGATAACATGTCAAATTAGTGTCAATGAAAAAGGGATCAGTCCACAAAGATAGAAAAGTTATCGATGAAGAAAAGCTGAAAAACATGTATGTACTAGAGAGAAGTAGCATCAGAAAGGTTTCAGTTCAACTAGGCGTTAGCACAAGTTTGGTTCATAGGTGGGTTAAGGAGAAAAGGATGAGATCATGAGACCACATAACAATGCCATCAAGTCACACCTAACTGCTGGCAACATGATTGCTAGGCTTAAATGAAGCCTCAGTCAACTTACTTGCATCAGTAACAATGGAAAAATTAATTTTCAGCCAATGCATAATGTCATTCACATTAATGAGAAGTGGTTTTTTCTCACAAAAACCGTACAAAGATACTAACTACATTATGGCAGATGAAGTGGAGCTACATAGAACATGCAAATTCAAAAGTCACATTGAGAAAATCATGTTTATGTGTGTAGTTGGAAAGCCTCTTACTGATAATGAAGGCAATGTTATATTTGATGGGAAATTTGGAATATTCCCATTCACATTTCAAGAGCCAGCAGCAAGGAATTCAAAGAATAGACCAATTCACAGAGGCATCATAAATTTTCAAATTCATCATCCATTCATCATATATTCATATTCTCAGCAATTCACAGATTCATCATCCACGGATTCATGCAAATCCAAAATTCATCATATATTCTCAGAATTTCAGCAACATGAAGTCGTGACCACACAAACATGAATTTCAGTAGAATTTCAGCAACATGAACACACAAACACAATCAATGGCATCACCAACCAACACCCACCAACACACAAACAACAATCAATGGCATCATCAGCCAACACCCACCAACATACAAACACAATGAAAGACATCACCTAATTTAGATAAGTCTTAGTACACTTGGGCCGAAAATCCCCAACAACTCGTTGAAATAATCATTGCCTCGTGCTCTTTTACGTCGTGACTACTCGATAGTTTCTTCATCGACGATGGTCAGAGGGTGGGCAACAATCCAATCATAGTACTCTTTGACTCTAGCAACATATTTTGCATGTTCACAAGTCAAATAGAAGTATAGATCCAGCACCATCATGTTAGAAATTGGTTTGAAAAGCAACTGCCGTCGTCTCAGGTTTCACAGGAGATATGAGGTCGACAAAGTCGGATCCAGAGGGTGGAAACTCAAAATCTGCTACCGTGAAGCATGTTTCGGGCACCACCATCTCTGAATCGACCGCCGTCTCAGAATTTGCCACCATCAGCAGTAAATCACGAAACCTCGAGCCATCGTCGCTGGTTTGACTGGAGAGGGTGAAAACTCCGAATCGACGATCGTGAAGCATGTTTCAACCACCACCGTCTCCGGTGGAATAATTGATTGAGATGGTGTAACAATCGATTCAACCACCACGGAAGAAATAATCGATTCAGATGGTGGAATCGAGTCAGATGAGGGAATCCATAAGCTGAAGATTGATTCGAGCAGTGGGGGTGAAATTTCAGAGAGATGAGAGCAATTCATGACCAAAAAGATGAAATAATGAGATAGAGAGATGGAGAGGGAACGACGATAGATCCAGAGAAACAGAAGGTGAATCGAAGAGAGAGAGGGAGCGGCGTAGATCTAGGTTTTCTGAAGCATTTGAGAAAGAGTGGGTTTGAGTGGGTAATGGATAGTGGATAGTGGACGAGAAATTTGTTTTGGATCGAAGAGAAAGATTGGGTTTGAGTGGAGTTAAGAAATTTAATTAGTTGGGTATAAGATAATAATTAGTTAGAGTAATTAGTGAGTTTAATTTGTGGGATGGTGGGTCCATAATGACAAAGGGTAATAATTTCACAAAAGTAACGAGGGTACGATAGTAAAAGAAGCAAAACGGTTCAATTTTTCGCGTACAAAAAAAATGGGTGGAACGGTATAATTTTTCGCGAACGGAGGGAGTAATAAGTTTGTTACAATAAATTACCACTCGGCAGCTGTTATAACTTGATAAATACAGTAAAACCTATATAAAGAAATATTTTTGGGACTGCAAAAAATTATGACAAAATTAGTTTTTTTTTCCTAATTTTAATGTGCATGAACAATATATAAATATTTTAGTTACTAGATAAATGCATTATATAATTACAAAAGAAATGGATGAATAGAATCGATAACTACTCGAAGAATTGAATATTCATATAAAAGAACTTCACTTCAACCAGATGGACATAAATGTCTTCCTTAATTATCCAAACGAGCAACAAATTGTGTATGTTTTATTGAAAAAGAAATCGTTGAAGAAATTTGGCAAAAAGATGAATAATCCACAGGATAATAGTATGGAAATGATATATATATATATATATATATATATATATATATATATATATATATATATATACGGTAGGGATCTGGCGAGAATGGATTTTATATGAGAACGTGAGAATGGTACATTTTAATGCATTTTTATCATATTAGTATGCATACACATTCTAATGCATAAACTGCAGAAACCTAATGCATAAACATTGTAATGCATACATTACTACAACATAATGCATCGTTAAATCTGAGCCATTGATCAACAAAAATCAAGGATCCAGATTTATTCTCATTTCTCACCTAAGATAACATTCTCACATGACTTCTTCCTATATATATATATATGGTAGGAACCTGGTGAGAATAGATTTTATATGAGAACGTGAGAATAGTACATTTTAATGCATTTTTATAATATTGGTAATGCATATATTGCAGAAATGTAATGCATACACATTCTAATGCATAAACTGCAGAAACCTAATGCATAAATATTGTAATGCATAAATTACTACAATGTAATGCATCGTTAAATCTAAGCCATTGATCAACAAAAATCAAGGGTTCAAATTTATTCTCATTTCTCACCTAAAATAGCATTCTCACATGATCCTCTTCCTATATATATATATATATATATATATATTGTGATTTATTCCCAAATGGAGATGTATTTCCTTAAGGTGAGACCTAAAAATATATATCAAGTTGGGACCATGAAATTTTATGACAAAATAAGAATTTATTCCTAAATAGAGTATTCCTTTATAGAGGTTCTATTGTATATCGAGTTGTATCTACCTTAATTTGTTGTGAAAAATCACCTCTTAGTAATTATTACTCCCGTCGTCCACTAAAATGGTTGATAATTTTGTGTGGCAACAATTTTAATAAAATTGTGATAGATATTAAGTAACTGGAGAAAAAAACCACCATTATGAATGGATAAAGAGATAGATAAGTAAGATGGTAGGTAAGGTGTGTTCTAAAGTGGAAAAAATTAAAAATCTAACTACATTTTTTGTGAACCGAAGGAAAAATAAAATTAACTACAATCTTCGTAACGAAGGACTATAAGCCTATTGAGTTGTTTTTACTTGAATTGAATGCATGTGATGTGAACGTGTAAGTAGGGAATTATAATATTAGAAATATTATTATGTGAGGAGTGGATGTACTACGTACACAACCATAAAATACTTTATTGTGTAAAACCACTACACATGCATATTAAACTGGCTACAAGACAAATCCCACTTATAAAATATAGTACTAAAATCGAATTTGTGATTTAACCATCTCGTCCAAGCACTCTTATCAACAAAATCTATACTTCTATATTGTTATACGTTAAAGCAGAATAATGTCAATACATTTTCCCGCCTATTTTATTGAACTCTGTGCATAAATTATAATATAGTACTCCCTCTATCCATTTTTATTGTTCCTATTTGGTAGTGTGCACGAATTTTAAGAAAACTAAAAAAGTAGGAGAGAGAAGGAATAAAAGTGTATTTGAGAGGTAGTGGTAATTTATGCATTTAGTTTGTTAATTTGTGATTAACAAAAAGTAGGAGAGAGAAGGAATAAAGGTGTATGTGAAGAGTATTGTCTTACACATCTTTTTCATTTTTCGTTGACGGAATCCACTTACAGTTACGTTACTCGTTTTTTTCCTTTACAGTTTTTTTTTCGAAAAAACTGTTTTTTGGGTCTTCTTTTTTTCATTTTTTTTCATAGTGACATTTGTGTCTTTTTCGATTTTTTCATTGATAGTGTGAATGATTTTTTGATTTTGTCATTGTTACTTCTACGCATTATAATCTTAAGCAGGAATTTTAACACAAAAATAAAAAACCTGCTGCAAATGTGATTGAAAGAAGCAAAAGCTGTAAAGACAAAAATTGGAAGCAAAAACAAAACTTTTGGAGCCAAAACTGCATTCTTTTTCATTAAACAAAGCTAAAGTATCCAATGATGTGATCAAAATATATGGGAGGGAAAATTCAAACTAAAGTTAACAACTAAAACCCCTATAAATATGTACACTATGCAGTTTTTTGGATCATTTTCAGCACTGCCAAGAAAGAAAAAATTACCGCAAAATGGGATCAAAAAAAGATCTCACTAAACAACAGCAAAACAACATTGCTCAATGACTACTTCAACGCCCCACCGGTGGCAAATTACAGCACGGAGCGAAGGTAGCAGCTGCAGAAACATTTCAGGTGAGTTTGAATACTATTTGGAATGTTTGGAGTTGGGCCAAATCTCAACAGACTGCCGGAATTCCTGTAAATATTCAAGGCAGAAGAAAGGGGTCAACACATAAGAAAACTAAGTCATTCGATGAAGAAAAGGTGAAAAACCTCTCAATTCTACAGAGGACATCACTGAGGCTAATGACAGAAAATTTGGGAGTGAGTAAGAGTTTGGTTCATACATGGTACAAGGAGAAGAAGCTCAAGGCACATACTAATGCCATAAAACCTTTCCTTACCCCAGAAAATCAGTTATGTAGATTGAATTGGAGCATCTCTCAGCTTGGAAGCATCATTGAGGGTGGGAAGATCAGATTTCAGAAGATGCACAACACATTGCATGTGGATGAGAAATGGTTTTACCTTTCCAAAACAAAGGATAGGTATTACCTTTGTTCGGGTGAGACAGAACCACATAGGGCATGCAGGTCAAAGAGGTTCATCAACAAAGTAATGTTCAATTGTGTTGTTGCAAGGCCAATTATAGAACAATATGGAACTGTAATTTTTTATGGTAAATTTGGGATTTTCCCATTCATAACAGAAGAGCCAGCATCAGGAATTCAAAGAACAGAGAAAAATACACCATGGAAACCAAAGCAATGCATGCAGTTACAAGACCAATAATGAAAAATCAACTACTCATGGAGGTAGTAAATTTTCCTTATATTTCAAACTGCTCATGAAATTGCATCATTTGTCTATGCATAAGAAGAAGCATAGCATCCGAACTGCATCACACAATCAGCATAATGTGTGAAACCATATCAGTTTTCACCCAAAAGGCATCAGCACACCCATTTGCATCATATACCTATGACTAAGGACAAGCATAGCATCTGACTTAACAACCAAATATGCATCTAACAACTGCATTTTATCACAAAAAGCATCAGCACACACACATTGCATCAGTTTGCTTATGCATAAGAACAAGCAAAGCATCTGAACATCAGCAAAGAATCAAGAGTAGTATCTGACTTATCACAACACACAATCATGCAGATGGTGCCAACAATTAAAGCCAAATGACCAGTTCATATTCTAGGCAAACATATTTACATCCAACAAGACAATGCCAAACGCCATATTGTGGACAGTGATCCAGAATTTCAAGCAATTGCAAGAGCAGATGGATTCCATATCCAACTAATCAACCAACCTGCCAACAGTCCAGACACAAATGTGAATAACCTTGGCTTCTTTAGAAGCATACAATCACTCAAAGATCAGAAACCAGCAAATAATGTTGATGAGTTGCTGCATAATGTAAAAGAAGCATACAACAATTATCCACCAGACAAGTTAAACAACATTTTCCTAACACTACAAAGCTGTTATCATGAGATTATGAAGGTGCAAGGAGGCAATAACTATAAGATACCTTATATGGAAAAAGACAGTATGCAAAGGGAAGGGGTCTTGCCAAATTGCATTGAGGTGGATGAAAACCTTATCAGAGAAAGCTTAGCATTCTTAAACACACATGGTGATGTAGAAGACAGATTCTACAATCTGGATGATATCTCAAAGGCATTGGAAGAAGTGGGGTTAGAAGACTGAAGTCAAGCAGTTTACAGGGACAAACAACATCATAGTTTTTGTTTTGCAGCTGTTTAGAATGTAAACTTATCATTTTGATGTAGTATCTGACCTATGGTTTAATTTTGCACCTTCTACAAGGCACATTGATCAAGAGTAGAAATTGTCCTTATTTTTTCATTTCACATATGCAATGACACAGAAAGCATCAGCACACACAATGCATCAGCACACACAATTGCATCATCTGCAAGGCACTGATCAAGAGTAGTATCTGTCCTTATTTTTTCATTTCACAACTGCATGAGCACACACAATGAATATGCACACACAATTGCATCATCTGCAAGGCACTGATCAAGAGTAGTATATGTCCTTATCACACATTTCACATATGCAATGACACAACTGCATGAGCACACACAAATGAATGAGCACACACAACTGCATGAGCACACACAACTGCATCAGGCTATCAGCACACACAACTGCATCATCTGCATACATGAATGATGAAGAGTATTATCTGTCCTTATTTTTTCATTTCACATATGCAATGACATAAGTAAATGAGCACACACAAATGAATGAGCACACACAACTGCATCATCTGCATACATGAATGATGAAGAGTAGTATTTGTCCTTATCACACATTTGACATATGCAATGACATAACTCCATGATGCAATGAAGAGTAGTATATGTCCTTATCTGTCCTTATCAGCACACACAACTTAATCAACACTCTGCACTGCATCAGCACACACAAATGCATCATCTACATAGGCACTAATCAAGAGTAGTATCTGAACCTATCAACATTTCCATGTCCATTTTCAGAGAATTACGGCAGCATAGGCATAATTTTCAGACAAGAACATACATCATAAGCATCATGAACATCAGATTTCAGTCATCATTCGCATGAATCAGAAAATAACCAGCAAGAAATCAGAACCAGATCAGATTTCGCCCAATGAAAATAACGAGCAAAAATCAGAAGGAGAAGTAGAAGCCATCACACAAATAAGACATCACTAGTCATCCCCATGCAACAAAAAAATTAGAACACAACACATAAGGCATCACCAGCCATCCCTCATATTAAAGAAAATCCACCTTATTTATCAGATTTTCATCTAGGGTTTCGGATTCGGGCTCAGACTAAAGGGGGAAATCCTCATCAAAGGCATCATTAATTTCACCCTTCATCTTTGCGGCACAGTAGATCTGGTATGGATCTAGGGTTTCCGCCACCGATGCATAATTTTCAACGGATAATTCCGTTTTCGGCACGACGGAGTGAGTACCATGGTCTGAATCGGTGGATTCTGGGGAAGATTCGTAATCTTTTGGCAGTGGTAAATCCTCCAAGAACTCATGGGTACTGTGGTCGGCATCAGAACCCATGAAAGTGGCATGGAAGTTGGGGGAATCGGGATGGGGAATAGGGATGGTAAATTTGGGATTATGTGGAGATCGCGGTGGGGGAGAAGAGGGAGAGATAGATGAGATATGGCGGGGGAGGGCCGAGTAGAGCAGGGAAATTAAGGTTCGATGAAATGGGGATGAATACGATCGAGAGAGAGACACATAGAATGATGAGAGAAGAGAAAGAGTGTCGTGTTATGAGGATAGGTGGGGTGGGGTGGGTGTTTTGGGTAGGGTTAGTTATGAGGTTAATTAGCAGTTGTTAATTAACTTCTTAATTAAGTGGTTAAATTGTTAAGGGTGTGTCCACAGTGACAAAGGGTAAAAATTATGGTAAAGGAATGAGGGTATATGTGTAATTGTGTTCAAATGGGTACAATAAAAAGGGACAGAAATAAAGAGGTAAGTGGGAACAATAAAAAAAGGACGGAGGGAGTAATATTTTATAATTGAGGTAATTCATCCATATAGCCAGTTTGACTAGGTTGACTACAATAGTTGTCAAGGAACTTAATATTGTTAAATTGTAGCCAAAAATGTGTTTTTGGGATAAAAATACCCCTTCTTCTTACTTTTTCTCTTTTTCCTCTTTTCATTCTTCTCCTCCATCTCGTTTTTGTTTTCTCCTGCTTTCTTCTTTCTTCTTTCTTCTTTCTTCTTCATTTTTCATTCTCTTTTCCCGTCAAAAAGCCCTAGATCTGAATACATTCTCTCTCCGCCGCCGTCGAGCTTCCTCTCGTCCGTCCCATCGCCGCTGTCGCGCCTCCCGTCGCAGCCGCCGCCGCTATCGAGTTGCCCTTTCTCTCTTGCTTTCCGTTTCTTTACCGCCGCACGCTGCCGCCGCTATTGAGCTGCCACTCTCTCTCTCGCTGTTCGTCTCTCTACCTCCGTCGCCTCTCTGCAGTCGCCGCCCAGCAGTCGCCGCTATCGATCTGTCGCCATCCCGTCACCGCCGTTGAGCTATCGCCATTCCGTCGCATCCGTCGTCGCCCTCCCATCGCCTTCGCTGTCGCCATCCCGTCGCCGCCGTTGAGGTGTGTTGTAGCCATTTTTGTCATCGATTGGTTAGCTTTTTCGATTTTGAATTGAGTTTTGAATTTCATTGAAGAAGCTTCTTCACTTGCATGCTTCTATGTTATTTGTATATGTTGCGATTTTGTTGTTTTCGTATGTGTTTTATTACTATTTGTGTATTGCGTACATTCAAACTAATTTTTACGTATACAATGTTGCGAATTTCGCAATTCGTAACACTGTATACGAATTTTCGTATATAGTGTTACGAATTGTGAAATTCGTAACTAATTTTTCATGTTGGCTCGTATATTTGACGTTACGAAATTATAATTTCGCAACATATTTGACTTTGAATTTTTGAAATACATATGTTACGAATTTGTCAATTCGCAACATAACATACGAATTTCGTATATAGTGTTGCGAATTTGTCAATTCGCAACATGTTTGAGACTTTTTGAACGTTTCGAATACGAAATTTTTATGTGTATAATGTTGCGAATTTCACAAGTCGTAACACAATTCGTATAATTGTGTAGCGATTTGTGATTTTCGTATCTAACTTTGCATTTTTGTTGGTTTATTTGACGTTACGAAATTTTAATTTCGCAACATGTTTTTATGTTACGATTTGTTCATTTCGCAACACTGTATCTAATTTAAATCTTACTGCTTTTATGCAGATGAGTCCATCGTGCTTAATTGTTGTGCATGGAGGGCATTGGGATGAGAATATATATGTAGGTGGGAGAAAGGAGTATATTCCCATTCCTCCAACGGGTATAAGCTTTCAACAATTTTTGAGCAAGATTGAGGTGCAATTGAAAAAAGACAATAGCATGTATGCATTTGATGTAGATGCTTTAGTTGAGTCACCTGTAGGGGAGACCATGAGAATGAATATAACGGATGACTTTGAGTGGTCTAGTATGTTGGGGTTGTTGGATTTGCCTACGGTATATATCACAGTTTATCCTATGATGAATGCATGTTCATCTAGTAGGAAACGTCGAAATACTAAGGTTTTGAGTTTGCAAAATAAGATCCAGTGTGAGTTTGATGTTGATAATGACGAATCCAATTTTGAGGATGATGATGATGAAATGTATGATAGTAAATCTGATGACATGGATGATGTGTATGATGATTGTGATAATTCAGCTGATTATTGCAGTGGAGGTAAGCATAATCAAGCTAACACAATTATTAATGAGGAAAAGAAGAAAGAGGTTGCACTGTGGATTGTTCCGGGTGCAGCGGAGCAAGCTTCTATTGCATCTGATGATTTCGTTATACCTTCTGAGCTAGTGACAAATGAGCTTGTGATTGGTGGTATATTTCGTGACAAGTTGAGAATGTAAACAGCTGTTGGGAATTACCACATGAAAAATCATGTGGAGTATGTGACAGAGCGCTCGAGTGGTAGTCGTTATCATCTCGTATGTAAATTTGACGATAGATGTGAATTTGTTATTCGAGCATCTGCGATGGGCAAGGCTTGGCAAATCACTCATTAGAGACCTCACAATTGTGAAATTGATTTGAGATATCATCCTCATCCAAAGGTTTCTTCTAAAGTCGTAGCTGCCGAATTTGTTGAGAATTTGACTGAAGATGGTTTTTTTCTTAGGCCTCGGGATATTCAAGGGAAGTTGTTAAGGGATTATGGTGTTCATGTGACGTACCGAACTGCGTTGGCTGGGAAGAACCATGCAGTAAAACAATCATACAGTGATGCAGACAAGTCTTTTCAGGTACAACAGTTTGATAATGTTGTGAATTTCAGAATTCGCAACACATTTCGTATATGGTGTAGCGAATTGTGAAATTCGTAACTAACTTTGCATTTTGTTTCGTTTATTTGAGATTGTGAAATTATAATTTCACAACATGTTTGATGTCTTTTTGAATGTTTCGAATTTGAAAATTTTAGGTGTATAATGTTGCGAATTTCAGAATTCGTAATGTCTTATGTTACGAATTTATGACAATGTTTGTATTAATTTTTTTTTTTTTTGATATTTTTAGTTGCTGCCCACGTACCTCTATATGCTAAAGGACTTAAACCCGGGATCAATGGTGGATCTACAGACACGTGATGATGGTATATTTCAATCTGTTTTCTTTGCTCTTGGTGCATGTATAAGAGCATTTAGTTCGTGTCGCACTGTTATTGTGCTTGATGGAACCCATTTGAAAGGAAAATACAAGGGTATTATGTTTATTGCTGCAACAAAGGATGCTAATGAGCAGATAATTCCTTTGGCTTTTGGGATTGGGGACAAAGAAAATGATTCATCATGGAATTGGTTTCTCAACCAAATTCGTAATGCATTTGGTTGTCCCACAGATCTTTTGATTGTTTCTGATCAGCACTTGAGTATAAAGAATGCAGTGAATTCGGTTTATCCGGGGATCCCCCACGGGTTGTGTTCATTTCATATACAGACTAACATGAAGAAATGGGGTTATGGCTCTTTTGTTACTGATATTTTCCACGCTGCAGCAACGGCTTATAAGGATTCTGATTTTGAGGAATACATGGCAAATCTGCAACAGACAGCTCCTCGTGCACATGCTAGGGTTATGAATCTTGACCCTAGTAGATGGGCTGTATGTAGGGCTGTCAAATCATCCGGGTTGGGCCAACCCGGCCCGGCCCGTCGGGCCAAATGCACATTTTTGGGTCGGGCCGGCCCAAAATTTTCTTGGGCCACCAAAAATGCTGGCCCAACCCAGCCCTATTGGGCCTACGAGCGGGTCGGGCCAAAGTGGCCCGGTCAGAAAATAAATTTTAAAAAGTAATTGTAATTTAAATTTAAATTAAAAATTCTATACAAATATAAATTTAAATTTAAAATGGGTAGATCATGTGTAACTTTCACTCAATTTTCCTACTTTTTCTTGAATAAATGTTTCACTTAATTTATCTATTTTTAAATAAAAATAATATACACCTATTAAAGTCTTTGAAGTGAGACTTATCTATTATTTTATCTTTACTCTTAATTCCTGCTAGAACATTAAGTAAATAAATTGGGTAAAACAGGACAAAAAATTTACAATTGAATCACTAACTTTGTAGTTACAGTACATGCAGTATGGAATGTGAAGTTGATTACAAGAAGACAACTTATTTTAACAATTTTATGGTGTCAAATTAATGTATAATTTCAACTAATTCAAGTGAAAAAATATTTTATTTCTTTTCGATATGTGGGTGTAGTTCATTCGGATCGAGAGTTCATTCAGATCGATATGTGGGTGTAGTCACGGTTCATATGATATGGCTTGCTCGAAAATCGATTATTGTGACATTGTGATTAATCACACTAATTGTGATTAATCATATTAATCACTTCATAATTATAATTTATAAATTTAAATTAAAAATTATAACCGGGCCAAAATGGCCCGTAGCCCGTCGGGCTTTTTAGGCCCGCGACCCGGTTGGCCCGTCGGGTCACTTGGGCCGGGCCAAAATGGCCCGGGTTTTTTCGGGCCACTAATAATGGCAGCCCAGCCCAGCCCAAACATCGGGCGGGTCGGGCTGGCCCGTCGGGCCGGGCCATTTCGGGCCAATTTTGACAGCTCTAGCTGTATGCAAATGCCCTGTTCGCCGGTATTACTTTGGAACATCAAATGCAGTAGAGGTTTTGAATGCTAGAATAAAATGGGCTAGATCTGTGCCAGTGTGTTCTTTACTTGAGTATGTCCGGAAGTTATGTCAGGATTGGTTTTTGAAGCGCCGTACCAGGGCTGCAGATAGATCCCAAGAGCTATCGGAGTATGCAACCAAGAGGCTAGAGAAAGCTATTGAGGTGGGGAGGTCTATGAAGGTTGAACCTATTAGTGAGATTAAATACAAGGTCATTTCTGGATCTCACAGCCATATGGTTGACCTTGCTGTTCGAGAGTGCTCGTGTCACGCATTTGATTTTGATCGTATACCTTGTTCTCATGCCACTGCAGCAATAAGGTGATGTTATTTCGTTTATGAAATTGTGTATTTTCGTATCATTCCTTGTTACGAATTTATGTAATTCGTAACATGATTTGTTACGAATTTATTATATTTGTAGCATCGTTTTTCGATGTAACGAATTTGTTGTTTCGTAACATGTGTTGTTACGAATTTATGATATTTCGTAACATTAGTTTTATATGTACCATAGTGTCTGGTGTTATTTGTTGCGAATTGTGCATTTCGTAACTGAAATATTGTTTTTGTTTTTGCAGTTTCGCCAGACAAGCCCCAGTTTTATATGTGCATCGTTATTACTCGACTGAGACGTGGCTTAAAACTTATGCTGGTGAAGTGATGCCAATCCCGGATCAAGATGAATGGTTTGCACCCGATGATGTTGCTTGTACGGTTGTTGGCACCCCTCCTAACCCTAGACAAGCTGGTCGACCAAGAAAGAAGAGGATTCAATCTGGAGATCGTGTGTGCTCTCGATGTCATCGTAAAGGTCATTACCAAAACTCATGCACTACAGTGTTAGAAGAGATTACTAGGGATGAGGAAGTGAGTAGCAATAAACCAAAGACTCGAAAAAAGAAGAAATGTGGGATCTGCGGCGTGGAGGGGCATACTCGTTTAACGTGTCAAGACTCAAATAGATTTGGTTGATAGTTTTTAAGTTTTTATTGTTTATATATCTTTACTGTTGTATTTTTATGTATTATCGTTGTGGTCTGTTGCGAATTATTGATTTCGTAACGGTTGAATTTGTTATTTTTATGGATTATCGTTAAATTCAAGTTACGAAATTACAATTTCGCTACATGTTTGACGATCTTTTTGAATGCTTGGAATCTGAAATTTATAGGTGCATAATGTTGCGAATTCGCAACAGAATTGGTGTATAGTGTTGCGAAATTTGAAATTCGTAACTAACTTTGCATTTTGTTTCGATTATTTGACGTTGCGAAATTATAATTTCGCAACATGTTTGATGCCTTTTTGAATGCTTGAGAATTTTTAGGTGCATAATGTTGCGAATTTCACAATTCGCAACACATTTTGTATATGGTGTTGCGAAATGTGAAATTCGCAACTACCTGTGCTTATTCCTTCGTTTATTATCATAGCAATAAAATCATAACAGTTAGCTACGTTACGATATAAACAAATAGCAACGAATCATGTTGCGAAAATAATAATTCGATACAAATGATAGAGTTACGAAATTGCAATTTCGTAAACAGCTGCATATTTACCTACCGTAAGTGCTACTAAATCTTACAAAATAGGAATTGTTTTGAACAAAATATGTGCAGCTAGCAAAGACAGAAGGTTACAGAAAATATTGTTTCAAGGATTATTCTCCAATACCATGGGAATAGCTTCATCCGTGCTGTGAGCAAATATAGTTCGGACAATGTGGTCGCAATAATGATCGTACTCCTCTTCTTTCTTGAAGCATTTGGGCAGTGGGGTACTCGACAGGAGCTGCTCCACGTACTTCAATGCATAGAGCCCACATTTCATATTCCCTTTTTGTTTGAAGGTATTCTTTGACTTAGATGGAAAACACAACTCCCATTGTGTTAGATTTGGTTTCTTTATCCGATGATGCTCGAAGTATCCGATTTCCTTCAATATTTGAGGGATAAGCCTTGCAAGGGGTAGGAAGATGTCCTTCCTATTTGTAAAGTGTTGATCCTCGAATATCCATTGAAATGAGTCGTAGAGCACAAGTTTTTGCTTCTTGAGATCCAGCAGGACCGTCCCCCAATGATCTTTGTAGTTGCAAACCGCTACGACCTACTAGGCACATCGAAACGAAATGTTGAATTCGTAACATGTACTCACGTCAAACTGTTATAAACTATTGATACGAAATGATAAATTCGTAACATGAGATACAGTAATTTCGTAACATGAAAAATATTGTAATAGTTTTAGTTTTACCTTTTCGCTATCGATCCACTTCTTCATGTTTGGGCCCCAATTCGGCTGTATAGCCTCAGCAAATAAGCACAATCTTTCCATCAGTTCTACTGGAACAACCTCTTCAATTTGAGTGTTGAACAATTTGTGATTAAACGGTTCATCAAATTGTTTCTTATCCTTGTGCATTTCTTCAAACACATCATCAACCGTTTCCTATTAATAAATCATAAAATTATGTTACAAACTCCAAGTAATAAATCACAAACACATGTCACGAAATTATAAGTTTCGTAACAGGAGATGATTACATGAATGTTGCGAAATTATAAATTCGTAACACTAGATGGTTAAATATATGTTGCGAAATTATAAATTCGTAACACGAGATGGTTAAATATATGTTGCGAAATAATAAATTCGCAACATACATTTAATCATCTCGTGTTACGAATTTATGATTTCGCAACATATATTTATCAAGAGATGGTTAAATGTATGTTGCGAAATTATAAATTCGCAACACGAATCAGAGACACGTGATATTAATTTATAAGTTCGTATCAAGGTTAAAACAGAAAAAATAAGTTCAGTTTACCATGAAGTAACATGATGTGATCGCAATATTGGAGTTGATATGTTGGATTCCTGCAAGGGCTGGATCCGAGGTGAGTACAGCAAAGTATGCTTCCATGTGATCCCCGTGGAGCAGTTTATCTTTGTTCAAGATGTGTTCAAAAATAACTTTCTCGACATCACAAAGCAATCCAACATTCCTCCTATTATTTTAAAAGCATATTTAGAAAGTAATTTGCATTAGTCTTATTAATGTACTAAATATTTAATAAGGAAACTTACACTCCATTGTCCAAGCTCAAGAAATGTCCCGGACGTACGTCATTGGCAAGGAATGGACTCCTATGTACCGGTGCCGGAAATTTCCTCCTAATGGGCCTCGTACTCAAGATCACTTTTGGAATTGCACTTACATTTGCCACAGGCTTTGATGGAGCGTGGATAGGAGCGGGCAATGTTGGAGAAGCTTAACTCAATGGTTCCAACTTGCACACCATTGGTGGAGGGGGCACAAGCTCGTATTTCGGTGTTATATCATCTAGTTGATCGAAGATGGCATTAATCTGCGTGTCCGATGTTTCAAGCTGCTCACTCGCTACAACATGCGCCTGGGAGATTTGTAAATACGTTACGAACTAATACATTCTTAAAACGAGATGATTACAAGGCTGTTGCGAAATTATAAATTTGTAACACGAGATGATTATATGTGTGTTACGAATTTATAAGTTCGTAACACGAGATGGATAGAAGTCTGTTGCGAAATTAAAATCTGTAACACGAGATGTTTGTTACGAAATTATAAATTCGTAATACGAGATGATTACAAGTCTTTTGCGAAATAATAAGTTCGTAACACGAGATGGTTATATATGTGTTGCGAAATTATAAATTCGTAACATGAGATAACTACATTTATGTTGCGAACTTATAGATTCGTAACACGAGATGGATGTATGTCTGTTGCGAAATTATAAAGTCGTAACACGAGTTGATTACATGTGTGTTACGAAATTATAATTTCGAAACATGAGATGATTGTATGTCTGTTGCGAAATTATAAATTCGTAACACGAGATGATTACATGTTTGTTGCGAAATTATAAATTCGTAAAACGATATGGATATAAAGTTACGAATACTTAATAATATTACAACGTTGATACGAATTATTAAATTCGTATCAATCGTACAAATTGTTTAGAGCGTGATTACACCAAATTTGTCCATAAATTTAAAAAAAAAGATATAAAACAACATTGTTTGTCATTTTGACCTTCTTGTTCGTTTTCTTACCTGTTTGGGCTCTGGCTCGTTGGTGGAAAGCTCTTGTTGCTTCTCTTCAATAAAGGGGGAGACTGCTGCTACAGTTGTCGGGGGAGAGGCGGAGGCTGGTGCTGACATTTATTGGAGGAGAGGGGGTGCCATTGATGTTGCTGCTGCTGCTGCCAATTTTTCAAGAGAGAGTGCATTTGATGTCGTTGCTGCTGCTGCTTGGTGTGAGTCCATTGCCTTTTGTGCTTCAACTTCGAGCAGCTTCTTCAGGATATAATCTCCCACAGCCTCGACAAGCTGCTGCTGTTGCTCCTTTTGGGATTGCAGGAGTGCTTGAAGCATTTGATCTTGTTGAGTTTGGAGAAGAGCCTCAACCTCTATTCTAGCTCTTGTTGTTGCTATACTCCCGGCATATTCCCCGATCTCCTTGATGAAAGTCTCCCTATCTTCAGCAAATTGGATGTTTGAAGGGAGTAGGTGAGCAGCAACAGTAGAAGTGGAAGCACCAATTGGGGCAACAGTGATGTCTTCATCATCATCAATTGCACGCTTCCTCTTCTTCATATTGTCAGTAGGATCATACTGAAAGGCAAATGGCATCTTTTCAGGATCCTTAGCAAGAGATTTCCAGAATGCTATCTCCTTTTCCTTTTTGGTGGGCTTAAGTTCCGGGACTAGCGTCTACAAAGAAAATAAGCAACTTTGTAATACTGTTACGAAAGAAAAAGATCGCAACAACAAATGTTACGAATTTGAAAATTCGTAATATAACTATAAAACCACAACAATAATTATGTTAAGAAGTAAACAAAGCGCAACAAGATACGTTGCGAATTGCGAATTTCGCAACATAACACCAAAAACATAATAACAAAATCATAACAATTAGAACTGATACGAAATAAACAAATGGCAACAACACATGTTGCGAAACTAGAATTTCGGAACATTAGAAAAAATTCAAATTTGTACCTTTGAACTGAACGACACCATTCCCTTTGCACTCATATATTTATACCTCAGCATGCGAGGTATAAATTCCTTGCTGTCCTTGCCTCCAATCCCTCTCCCAACAGGCGGTATTGCTTCATGTATCCAAGCCTGAAATTTAATTTCTCATTAGTAGCAATTCGTCATTGATACGAATTGTTAAATTCGTAACAGAAAATAAAATCAAATGATACGAAATGTCGAAATTTACCAGGAATGCTATGGTATTCCCATTCAGATGGTAATAGTTTCCAGGCTTATTTGTCACTGCGTGAATCTTCTCAATCAGTATTTGGTAGGCGTGGCTCCCCCACGGGAAGTTCTCCCAAGCCTCGTCATCCTCCACCAAAGGCCACATCCACAGTGGGACCTTCACGTTGTTTGCATCGAGTCCAAGCACATAAAGACAGCATAAGAGAATCTTCGCCAACTTGAGGTAGTCGGCTTCAGTGCCCTTTACCTCCACCTTTTTCACTTCAAACTTCTTGTTTATGAAATTAGTCTGCACGCTGGAAATGAGCATTTCTTTGCCTCCCATTAGCTTGGTGAAGACTGAACTCTTTGGTATCCGGTGGGGCTGGTATGGGTCGAAATTTGGAGGCGTAGATCCAAATCGGAGGCCAGAAACCAAGGCAAACTCTACCCGTGAGAGTCGTAGAATTTGCCCTTTGACCTTGAAAAATAAAGTTGTTTCATCAACCTCCAGATCCGGTTTAACTTGGCGAGAAATCATGAAGTGTAAAGCTTTGCCGGATCTAGACACAATATCCGGGAGCTTCATAAATGCCCCAATTGCTGATTGCGTCAATGCTTGGATAGATTTTTTACCAAATGTTTCAAGGACACACTTTATGTCATTCACTGTGCTCTCACCTCCGGTTAGCATTATCCGGTGGTGCTTTGCTGCAATATTCTTGCGCTTGAAAATCCATTTGATCTGCAGTAAACAAGGTTTAATTCAGTAATCCAGAACGTGTAACACATGTTGCGAAATTATAATTTCGCAACGTCAAACAAACGAAACAATATGCGAAGTTAGTTGCGAATTTCACAATTCGCAACACTATAAACCATTAGTGTTGCGAATTGCGAAATTCGCAACATTATACACATATAAATTCCAGATTCCACGCATTCAAAGGGCATCCACAATGTTGCGAAATTATAATTTTGCAACGTCAAACAAACGAAACAATATGCGAAGTTAGTTGCGAATTTCACAATTCGCAACACTATACACTATTAGTGTTGCGAATTGCGAAATTAGCAACATTATGCACATATAAATTCCAGATTCCACGCATTCAAAGAGGCATCCAAAATGTTGCAAAATTATAATTTCGCAACGTCAAATAAACGAAACAATATGCGAAGTTAGTTGCGAATTTCATAATTCGCAACACTATACACCATTAGTGTTGCGAATTGCGAAATTCGCAACATTATGCAAATATAAATTCCAGATTCCACGCATTCAAAGAGGCATACAAAATGTTGTGAAATTATAAATTCGCAACAGTTTATGACCGAAATTCGAAAAAGGTGTTGCGAATTAGGGTTCTAAGCAAATATGAGAAACCAAAAACCATATCTAAACATGCAAAGAAGTTCTAAGCACAAATCGGAAGAATTTATCAATTCGCAACAAGCCCGGGAGATGAGAAATTCAAATTTTACCTTTTCTTTCTCGTAGAGGTTGACGGATTCGTCACCTTCGCTCGCTTCACTATCGATGGCGGCTTCTTCCTGCTCTTCTTCTTCTCCTTCCTTTTTCTTCCCCTTTCTCTTGTCTTGCCTCTCGTCCTTCTTTTTCTTCTTCAACGGTTGGATTTTGCCAGTTTCATCGTGCTTTTGTTTTTTCTTCCTCTCTCGTGTTGCACTGTCACCGGAATCGGAGTGATTTTGGTCGCGGAGGGCTTCTGTTTCAGATCCGCCCAAATCGACGGCGGCGGCTTCTTGCTCTCCGCCGCCTTCTTCATCTCCGTCGGGTTCTTCGTTTCTGTCGGCCTCTTCGTCTCCGGCGGCTTCTTCGTCTCCGGCGTCTTCTTCTTCATCCACAGGCGGAGAAGTTTGTTCTTCATCCACAGGCGGAGGACTTTGTTCTTCTTCCATAGATATGCTTTGTTCACTATCGGAAGCCATGGATGGACGGTTGAGGGTGGAAGTTTCGCGACGGCTAGGGTTTCTGGCAGTGGCGCGAGGGGCTGAGGCGGAGGGTGGCGGAAATGGAGGAGAGTACTGGGTGGTAGACGGCGGAAATAGGGGAGAGAAATGGGAAAGTAGGGTTTTGTGGTGAAGACTTTTTTTAGAGAGAGAAAATATGAGATGGGAAATGAGGGAAAGTGAAAATATGAGATGGCACGGTTTTTTTTCTACAAAACTGAATATAACTTCTACCCTATAGTAAGGGTATAATGGTCCCAAAAATATATTTTTGGCTATAATTTTACCATATTATGTTCCTTGACAACTATTGTAATCTAAGGGGGGATTTTGCTATATGGGTCCTTCACTCTTTATAATTCTACCATTTGTGCCATTTATTTTGTCGCCAATTCATAAAATTTTCCTCTCATTGAATATGTTCGCATGCATATAATTATACACTTTCTAATGTAAATTTATGATTATACATTTTTTAATGTCATTTTAATTTCAAATTCAAATATTAAGTTTTAGACTCTAACAAATTTATTTCAGTGCATAATGATATGTATATTGTATTATTATACTAATATATGGCAGTTGTTATTTTATTATTTGTCATGTTGATTAATTTTTTTTATTGTCAAATGTTTTATTTTGTGTAAGATTAAAAAAAATATTTTTAATTTAAAATATTTAATTAAATTATACAGATACAGTAATACCTAAATAATGCTCTATTAACATCTAAAATTTGAAATATAATCGCATAGTTCAAGGCAAAAAGGAGTAGTAACAAATTACCTTTATTTGACTTGATATAAATGCGATGGTGGCGTCAACTGGCTGATTGCGTGGACGGTTGTTGGTTGAAAACTTAATGACGAAAGGCAGACAGAGTAGAACAAGTAATTAATAAAATAATTACTATCTTATAAATTGTTAATCCCTCCAATTTATTTTATATGTAAGCCTAAACTCAAATATGTTTATAAAAAAGATACTCACCATAATTTTATTTAAGGGTTAATATCATGAAAATACACGAATTTTGAGTCAATTTTCATTTTTTCCACGAACTTTCAATTTTCTGTGATAATACACGAACTTTTAGTCAATTTTTAATTTTCCCACGAACTTTTAATTTTTCGTGGAAATACACGAACTTTACGTCAACTTTCATTATTCCCACGAACTTCAACTTTGGTCCAACTTTGAGTCAGCTCATGTGGAAATCGAGAGTGTGTAGTATTTTCGTCCAACGACTAAATTAATTGATATCTTCTTTTAATCTCATACGCCATCATTTAATTTCTAATTAACTGACCTATTTAATACTCATGCTAGTATTTTTGGTGTTATAATTTCTCCTATTTATCCAGTCAAGACATTTGGGATGAAAAACACATTAGCGTATGAATTTTTATTTTAGCAAGAAGATTAATGGCAAAATGGAAAAATTAAAAAGAAATATGGAGAAATTTTGAAGAAGATGACACTCTTGTCTTTATAGGAGAAATATGGAGAAATTTTTGTCCTATATAGCACCCTAATCTCTAGCAAGATAATAAAATATGGTAGTTTGATTTAGCCGATTGACGAAAAGACTTACGCTAGATCGCCACAATTTTGGCGAAACATGATCATGAGAAAAATCGAAATTGGATCAAAGTTTAAGTTCGTGAGAATAATGAAAAATTGAGTCAAAGTTTGTGTATTAACACAAAAAGTTGAAAGTTCATGAGAAAATTTAAAATTAACTCAAAGTTCGTGTATTATCACAAAAAATTAAAAATTCGTGGAAAAAATGAAAGTTAAATCAAAATTTATGTATTTTCATAAAATTAACCCTTAATTTAATGATAATCCACAAATAATAGTAATAATTTTATAAGTGTTGAATAGTGAAAAGAAGAAGATTAAATAAGGGTAACTTTTGTCAACAAAATTTGAAACGACAAATAAAATACAATTAATTTGAACAATGAAAACAATCGGAGGGACCGACGGAGTAGTATACTTGATATTTGAACGTTTCGTGCCCAAAATATCCTATATGCTACTGTCTACTGCTTCTATTCTCTAATTTAACCTTATTGTATTCACTATATAATGCTCCCTTGGTCGACACATCATATTTAGAAAGGTATTTATTACATAATAAAAAGATCAAATGTGATGGCACTCGCACATTTTAGTGTGAGAAAAAAATTTGTTTTTTTAGGGACCGTTTGGTATTTATATACCTGTATATCAGATATCAGGTATGAGTATTGGTATCAAATATCACTTATGAATATCAAATTGATATTTGATATTCGTGTTTCATATGTTAAAGATATCGATTAATATCAAGTGGAAAGGAAAGTAGAGGTATGAGTCATATACTAGCAAAAATTAATATATGAAAATATTGAAAATTAGCATATCAAGTATATCAATTTGATAGTCATATGCTGATATACCAAACATAAGGTATGAATATGAGCCATATTTATACTCATACCTGATATACGTAAATGGATATCAAACAAGCTCTTAGAGTATATCACTTGAAGTCAAACACTCAATAAAGAATGCAAGTCAGTACTTGAAGTGAGACAGATGAATTAGTACTCCCTTCGTATTTATATAAATGTCCTAGTTTGATCTGACACGAGAATTAAGAAAGTTGGTAAAGTGTTGAAAAGTAGAGTAAAAATTAGAAAGTAGGGATAGTGAGATAATGAAAAAAAAACAATGACAAAAAAAGGTGGTATTGACCAAAAAGTAAGAATAAAGTTGTTGGGATGATAAAAAATAGAAATAAAGTTGATATGAGGTGGGGTCCTAAATAGCAAAGGGTAATAATTCTCAAAAGTAAGAAGGGTATGATGGTAAAAAAATAGAGTAGGACTTTTATAAAAATACAGTAGAAATGATTGAAATGGGACATTTATAAAAGAGAAAAAAGTCAAAATAGTCATTCCTCAAAATAAAAGATAAATTTTGTCACTTTGACCAAAAAAGTGTCCAAATAGTCATTTGTTTTATTTTGGGACTTTTATACCCCTATAGAAGAATTTATACCCTTTTAAATCCTTATAGGTATACAAGAAGGATTTATACCCTTTTATACTCTCTGCTCTTGTATGAGATATGCATTCGTGTATGTTTTTTCCGGCCAAAAAATTCCGGCGAAGTTTTCCGGCCAAAATTTTCCGGTCAAAAAATTTCGGCGAAAATTTTCCGGCCAAAATTTTTCGGCCAACAATTTCCGGTGAAAATTTCCGTGTATATGCCGACCCATGATTTTCATATTTCATGTATAATGCCGTTCTTGTATGTTTGATATGTCCTTGTATGCTCGTTTTTGCCTTCTATGCTCGATTTTTTTTCCTGTATGCTCTATTTTGTTCCTGTATGCTCTATTTTGTTTTTGTATGCTCGATTTGTATGATTTGTATGAAACTGTTCTTGTATGCGCGATATGTTATACTGTATGCTAAATTGGTCCATGTATGTGTTTTTTCCTGTATGCATGATTTTGTTCTTGTATGATCGATTTGTTCGTGTGTATGAAGCAGTTCTTATATGATATGTTCTTGTATGCTCGATATGTTCATGTATGCTAGACTAGTCCCTATATACTTTTTTTTCCTGTATGCACGATTTTGTTCTTGTATGATCGATTTGTTCCTGTATGATTGAGTCATTCATGTATGATAGATTTGTTCGTGTATGAAATTGTTCTTGCATGAATGCTTTGTTCATGTATGCACGGTTTTGGAAGCCACAAATTCGTGTATGTAATTGCTCATGTCTGCTTGAGTTGGTCTTGTATGCAAGTTTAGTATGCTAAACTGGTTCATGTATGTGTTTTTTCTTGTATGAACGATTTTGTTCTTGTATGATAGATTTGTTCGTGTATGAAACTGTTCTTGTATGATATGTTCCTGTATGCTCGAAATCGCTGTCGTGCCGGAAAATTGTATGTTCTTGTATGTTTGTGTATGAAACTGTTCTTGTATGCTCGAAATTGCTGTCGTGCCGGAAAATTTCGCCGGGAATTTTGGACCGGAAAACTTCCGCCGGAATTTTTTGGCCGGAAAACTTTCGTCGGAATTTTTTGGCCGTAATTTTTCGCCGGAAATTCATACATGAAGTTAGTGTTCTTGTATGATTTAAATTAAAGTTAGCTTTCTTATATACTCATTAAGGATATTTATGTCATTTCATAAACTAAATGGCTATTCTACAACTTTTAAAATGTGATGGCTATTTTAACATTTTTTCCTAAAAAATAGCTATTTTGTACTATTACCTCTTTATAAAAATTGGGAGGGAATAGAAATTTAATTTTTTGAATCAAAATAAACAATAATTAACATTGAAAAGTCTAACATGTACCAATAACACATGATTTTTTTCTAGTAATAAATGAAAAAAAATTAGCGGCATCCCACAATGCACGATTGATATACATCAGGGGCGAGAATTCCGGTGAGGCGGGATGGAGAATTCAGCATTTCACATGGTACGGAGCATATCTCCCTCTCTCTCTCTCTCTCTCTCTCTCTCACTCTCTCGCTCTCATTATTAATCAGTCCCCCCTTCCCCTTATCAAGTCACAATTACATTTTCGGTGCTTCTCTTTTGCTTTTCCTACATTTTTATTTATTATTTTTGTATTTTATTATTCCATTTGCAACAAAAGGTGGTAAGTTTGTGTTTCTGTCGTGTCGTGTGTGTGACGTGTGTCGGTTAATTTATGATTTTTTTCTTCTTCTTTATAACATAGGAAATTGCGGTTTTAATTTGTTGCACATATATCAAAAGTATTTGATAGATATTCGTTAACTAGAGAGGATGAGTCACCGTTATAAAATTACCATGAGGTACAAAATATAAGAAAGGTCGTGCTTTGGTGACCTAAAATGGACATGATACAATTTTTGTGAGCGGATTAAAATGACGTTAATAATACGGTTTTCATGGATGGATGGGGTATTTCGTTTCCGTTTGTTTACTTTAAATAAATTAATTGTATAATTTAGTTAATTTATATGCGGCAAATACTCTCCTAGAACGGTCTCACATGTAATACCAATTTGTAATTAGTAAAAATTTTATTTTTAACTAATAAAAGTGTCAATCTTAATGAGTGAAGATGTCACTTTTGATGAATGAAAGTAGCCGTTTCATGTGAAATTACATACTTTTGTGACACTAACAAAAATGAGAGAGACGAACAGTATATTTACAAAAAGCTTCAAAATAGTCATTCAAATCCGAAATAAGTACCACGGTTGTTCATCCATCGGTTAAAAGTTTAATATCGAGACACAATTGAACAATATATAGTAATCCAATAAAAAAGCACGAACGATGTATTTGTTGTACTAATAAATATTCCATCATGAATAACTGATTTTCGTTTATAGATTCACAATGCATGTTATCACATGCAACAAAAAATGTTTGTGAATGACTACGAATTTAGTGTGCATGTGGCATGATGTATCATGCCATGTGCAAATTCAGCATAAGTTCTACATACCAGATAACCTCACATGTGTCTATAATTTAATTATAACTAATTATGATAATTCTTAACAATACTATCCATTACCTATCATGATTCATGAGCTTTGCCATTTATGGATTCAGTTTCTGACAAACAAGCAAAATACTAATAAATATCTGAAACAAACAGTCAACTCTTTTGGTGACTCATGGCACAGATGAGTGACGCTGTGACTAAATATCATGAGTTCGAATTTCACTAATATTTAGATATTGTTATAAGAAAAGAAACAAATTATTCAGGTGTTTACATTTTAATATGGGTGATTTACGCTTAGATGTCGTGTTCAAACCATTGAATTACACAGCTATTCATGCCATTTAATTTTATTTTACAATCATAGACAAGTTTAGATATTTATAGATTTTAATCACTTGTTTCCCAAAGATCAAACGTCTAGCTTACAAAAATTTCACGCAATGAATTGGACTCGAGAATGCCATTGCAGCTAAATATAAAATTGGGCTTTAAGCCCAATATTGGATGATGATGAGAGATTATTATAGCCCAAAACTTCTCATTACTATAAATGCTATAAATATGATCGGGAAGGAGTGGTACAAGTTTTAAGAGTAATTAACTATATTATAAATGGAGAATCAAACTTATATTTATTGTAAGTGGAGTCATTACTATTTAAAAACAAATACCACAATTATTATTGACATAAAAAAAAAAAGAAAAAACAAACAAACTACATTTAACGTTGACGGAGAGAAGTAATAAAATGGAAGTGAGACATAATTAACATAAGTTATGTATTAAAAAAAAAAAGAGAGAAATTTAACTATTATAGCACTTCATACATCATATTTTAAATTATAGACTAATCAAACATTTACTTTTAAAGATTAAATTCAAGGATATCTCATACCACATGATCATTATTCATATTGGAAACTACACATGTGGGATTGAAGGAATTATGAGATAAGAATAGTCAATCTCATCATATTTAGTAAACATCATCTTAAAGTTATAGTATATGTTCACATTTATACCCCTCCTACTTGTTTTCACATAATATTTTTTTTTCTTGTTGTTCTTCTCTCAATCTCTCTCTCTCTCTCTCTCTCTCTCTCTCTCTCTCTCTCTCTCTCTCTGAACCATGACAACAACCACAACAACCACTTCCTCGTCGCCATTGTTGCGTTGCCGCTCCAACTACCACAACTCAGCAGAACCTCCTCCTCTCTCTCTCTCTCTACATTCGTCTTCGATGGATTCCGACTACCACCAAATCTGCCGCCACCACTTTCTTGTTGCCACCACACGTAACCAGAATAAGCAGCAAGGTGATGTCGCGATTCCAGCGAAAGGACCTAGCCAACGCCATCGCTGTCGTCGTCGTCCTTCAATCCCGCCTTTTTCTTCTCCTCTGCTGCGTTCTTCTTCTTCCCGTTTTTCCTTTTTTAAGATTTGTTGCTGCCGCCGACACCACCACCACTTCCAACGATGAAATGGACCTCACCACCACCACCACTAACAGAAGCGTGACGATGAGACGAAACCAATCGTGTAATCCCCCGATTCTCGATTCACAGTGTCGGCACCGGAATTTCCAAAAAGCTAGATGGCGGCGATGCCACCACCACTTCCAAATCTGAAATTCGTTCTTTTTGTGATTCACAGTGTAATAAATATTTTTTTCGCTTTTTTCTTAACATTATAATATCAAACATGCAATTTTCCTTATCTCCTCGTATTAAAAATAAAACTACATTTATACCTCTTGAGTCTTCCGCCTCTGCAGTTTGTCATAAAACATAAGTGCAAGGATATTATCGTCAAATATATTGAAGCTGATCGAAAGAGAGAAAAATTAAATTCATTGACTTCACGAAAAATTAAAATACAACAAAGCGGATAGCGCCGGGAAATAATAACCAACGACAAACTAACTAATAAAGTAATAATAACCCCAATCGCGACGCCGTAATGGCGGAGGAGAGGGAGAAGGCGACGGCGGCGGCTTTGATAGAGAGAGCCGTGAACTCCACGGCGTCGGAGGTGGATCCACGCCTCCTGAAGGCGATCAAATTCACGGTGCGTAATTCCGACTCGGAGCTCCGTTTCGCCTCCCAAACCCTAATGTCTCTCATGAAGCGCAACCATTCTCAGGTACGACTGAATTTTCGATCTTGTCAATAATATCTTTTCAGTTTGTGACATTCTGTTATAGAATTGGTTGTGTGCGTGTTTGGATTAAATTTGGCGTTCTCCGGTTAAGTGTTTTTTTAGTTTGGAGTGTGGGCAATCAAGCTATCGACATATAGAAATTCTTAGTGATTATTTCGAATGTGGAATCGATTTATTACATTCTGTTTTCCTGTAATCAGTTTACATGATATTTGTTAAGTTAGGAAGTTATTCAATTTTGTTATCACCAGAGAACAGAGAACTTAATTGTATGCTAGAAACTAGTGATTGATTTTATTGCCTACGGCTGCTTATATTTGTGCCATATTTCATTGCTTTTAACAAAAATTCTGTACAGAGCTTTTGACAACATTTTTATAAAATCCTGTGAAGACCTAGTTTTGTATTCTCAATGTGATGCCTTTGATTTATATTCATAATGGATAAACATAGTTAAATAACTGTATTTGATGAACTATCTGTTATAGGTACGGTATCTTGCACTTCTCATAGTAGATGAACTCTTCATGCGCTCGAAGCTTTTCAGAAGCCTTCTTGTTGAGAACCTTGATCTATTCCTTAGCTTAAGTGTTGGTTTCAGAAGAAACCATCCGCTCCCTCCTCCCGCTTCGGTTGCATCTCTTCTTCGATCCAAGGCAATCGAGTTCTTAGAGAAGTGGAATGATTCGTTTGGCATTCATTATCGACAACTCAGATTAGGGTATGACTATCTCAAGAATACCCTTCGTTTCCAATTTCCTAACCTGCAAGCTAATGCAGCTCGCATACAACAAGAGAGAAGGGAAAGGGAAATGAGAACGAGAGAGATCTTACTGAAAAAATTTGAATCTTTGAAGGCAAATTTCTCATCAATAAAAGAGGAAATACAGACCAACATTGATGAAGTTGACGAGTGTTTAGGAATTCTGAGGATGAAAGATGACGACACACCGTTTGATTCTGTAGATGATGAAGAAATGGAAGAGTTTCGTAACTCGGAACTAAGGCAGATTCGTGTTGATTCTCTGAGAGAAGCGAAAAAAGTCCGAGAGAATAGTGAAAATGAAGTTGTTATTAATGCTTTGAGGGAGTTCTACAAGGTTCTAGTTACTAAGCATCTTGCTGCAGTACAGGAGTGGATTTCTGTTCTTATAAGAGTGGAAGTGGCCGATCACAGTTTCAGGGATTCTGCTTTGAAAAATCTCATAGATATACGAAATCTCATTCAATTAACAAAAAGAAAATGTGAAGAATCCGGCTGTGAGCTTCGTAAAATTGCAAATGCTGAGGAAGAAGACATATGGGAAGAAGGTAGTTTAGAAACATTTGACAAAGGAAAAACAGGTCCAAGCTGTTCTAAAACTCCCGAAGCACCCTCTACATCAACAGCGAACAATACAAGAGATGCAGCATTCACTAATAAATTGTCAAAAGTGACTAAGAAGAGAAATGCTCAGAGTAGTGAAAGTAACAATGATCCTATACGAAGCGAGCTTATGGCTGAAGCTCCAGTTCTTAACTGGGGATCTTTCTTGGATCGCTGGGGATCAAATGAAGATGTTTTCACTAACCAGAGGGGACTGGATCTTGAAGGTCACTGGGGTAGGGTCGACCAAGATGCAGTTATACCAGCCGAAAAAATTGCAGAACTGAACATAAGGGCATCTGTATATGAAGAAAAGCCTGTTGAGATACAACCGTGTAGAGCTCCTTTGAAAAATGGTGGACTTTGTCAAAGAAAAGATTTGAGAGTTTGCCCGTTTCATGGACTCATCATCCCTCGAGATGATGAAGGAAAACCAATTAATGAGAGCTCCACACCAGAAGAGGACGTCGGCCAAAATCAACCAGAAGAATTGAATTTGAGTCCAAATGCTGACAGTAACGTGGCGCAACAGCTACTAAAGCAAGCTGTAAAGAATGTTCGGGAGAGAGACAGAGAAGATGCAAAAAAGAGAGAAGTCGACAAACGGGCCTTAAAGAGAGCGAAACTTGCAGAAGTTCGGGAGCACAATGATGCTATGCTGCGACATGCTGCAATTGCTTCAACCTCAAGATCCTATTATGTAGGGGAAGATAGAGAAATAAGTAATGGATCCAGATCGTCTAATAAAAGCAAGAAACAAACACTCGCGTCAATGCTGAAAAAGAAAGAAACTTCTAAAGATAGATTAGCTCAGAGATTACTCAACGCTAAGGCAAAGGATGCAACTGTCCAACAGTTGACAACGGCGGAAGAGGCAAACTACCGAGAAGCATTTCCAAACCAATGGTAGAGTAAACATATGCTCCAATTCGCGTGTTCTGGTAGACTAAACGAAGCAGCTCTTGGAGGTACTGTTTGAACCTAGAGTTGCTTTTAGCTGCCCACCCTTCTTTTGATGTTAGGTTTTAGGTTCATTAGGGTACTTGTAGTTAGTTTTGGACAGTTTCGTTTTTGTTTCTGATAACTTTTTAAGCTTTGTATTATTTGTGATTTGTTAGAAAAGGAAAAATAAAATAAAGGGTTAATAACCTGTAAATTCTCAAACTCTTTGATATGTCGCGTTTTGCATTTCAGAAAAATAATAATAATAATAATAATAATAATAATAATAATAATAATAATAATAACTGCCTCAAAAATTCCAAACTTTTGATGTTGTCTGATTTTGCAACCCAACTCGATTTCCGACGAATTTCGAACTAACATGCAGACGTGGGCATATTTATGCGACTGATCGCTCGGCGACTACAACACTAGTACGTTCTCTCAGGATTTTCAAGAGTGTGGGAGATTTTCAATACTGCAGAAATTTTATGCTCGCGAAAAAACCTCAACTGATTCATACCTCCTTCAGGTCCAATCGAAGATTCGACGACGAACTAGCCATAAACTTTGTGGGTTTTTTTTCTTTCGATCGTCAAGTTGTCTCTTTCCATTTCGGCTACACGATTGTAATCCTCAATTGATTTTGTAAGATGAATTGAATTTTGCTTTAATTATCCTGAATACGACGTTGTTAGTATAGCTCTAAAACGATGTCGTTTTAATTATGTCCACGTCTGCTTTCCGGTTGCTATGTCAGCTTGAAATTCGCTTGAAATCGAGTCGGGTTGCAAAATCAGACGAAACTAAAAGTTTGGAAATTGTAAGAAAATTTTTTTTTAGGGTTGCAAAACTCGACAACTCGAAAAATTTGGAAATTTATAGGTCATTGATCCAAAAATAAATTACCATTGTGTTTATTATCCTGATAAAACTATGTCATTGTTCATTTGCTCTCTCTCTCTCGTGCGCGCGCACACGCATACACAATCAGAGAGACTGAGAATATAAACATATCTATTAATATAATCACAAATACTTGTATGCGACTGGTTGTAAACCATGCGACGCGCGGCGCGTGTATTACAGGCGCCTGATTTTTTTATTATTTTTTTAATTTCAGTTTTCTATAATTTATTTTTTCTGAATTTTTTTTTTAATTTTATATTTTCAGTTTTTTTTTCAATTTTTTTTTAAAAAAATTCCACATTTTTCCACCTTTCTTTTTGTTTGTCTCTTCTTCTTTGGTCAAGATTCGAGCAAGGGAATCCGAAAGCCTCGGAGCGAGCCGAAAAAGTTCAAATTATTGTCCTGACGATTATCTTTATATTAGTAATCGGAGCAAAGACGGAGCCGTAAAATCGGAGCCGAAAAAAAATTGAAAAAAAAAAAATTTGACCTGTCAACAAGTCAACCCGCGTTGATCGGGTTAAACCAACCTGAATCCAGTCTCATGGGAAGAGATCGGTTGCACCAGAGACCTCCTCTAATATAATACTCCGTATAGTGTTAGATAAATGTTAGTATAATTTGGATACATTCAACTGTTTTTGACAGGAAATGTGGCGAGCATTGTGGGGAATAAAGGAAAATATCAATGAATAATTGAAGATTATCAGAAGCCGGCAATAACAACTAATACGCACTGTCAATAATACAAACGGTTGGTATGAAGATTGAAATTCTCCAGCAGATTAATTATTTGCTTCGCGCGTGCCACATTTCACCTTTAATCCACACACGTGCAGATGTGGTGGCGAGATTTATAGACATTCTTTTAACTCTCAATGTTCAAGTTCAACCTTTTGAGAGTTAGAGTATTATAAACCAAATTTTAAGCATTTAAGAGGAGATTCTATGCTGACATATATATGTGTCGTCATATTAGAATGAGAGAGAGAGAGAGACCATAGCTAGCTAAAAGGGCATAATGGAAATCTTGACGGGAGGAGTAAGGGATTGTTGTCAACCAATCAAAGAAGCCAAAGATGCTTCAAAATCTTTCTGTCATTTTAGTGCTCTTTTTCCTTTGTTTGTTTTCCTTTAAACTAAAAATAAATAAATAATAATATTGCTTTAGCTAATTGTATATAGCTAGGCTTTTTTGCCACAATAAAACTCCAAATATAAACAACTTCAAGAATCATTACTAATTATTATTGTTACTACCCAATCTGTTGGCAAAAATCCAAGCGACTTTTAATCCACTGTTTCTTTTGTCAAGTGAAGGCACTTTCTGTCCGGGGATGGCCTGATGGTAAAAGTGAGCGCATGGGGCTGAGAGGTCTCAGGTTCGAATCTTATGAAGCGCCTTTATAGGTCAAGCCTGTCACACCTGTACTTGGAAAGTGTAGTTTACATGCCCTGTGTGGTTTGCAGGCTACTGCACAAAAGACGGTGGTTTACCCAGTGCGCACCGAAAGTAGCGGCTGCGGATTCCCACAATATAAAAAAAAAAAAAAATAAAGTGAAGGCACTTTCTGAATTTTCATAGAAGATAGAGAAAATTATAAAAGAATCATCAATTAAGAATTATAAAAAAAAATGTCATTCTATTCACTAAACAGAGAGATCTAGTTTTCAAATTTCACCCCGTTTCCGTCAATTAAAGGAAAAGAATTTTGAAAATGTTGCACTTTGAATTCTTTACTTGTTTATTAATAAAAGTTCACTTCGAAAATTTAGAGTAAAAGTATGATATTCCATTTTACCCTTCTTTAATACTTTATGTAATTTGGTAATTAATTGTATGGATGCACGTATGAAGTCAGATACTTTTGATTTATTCAATAAAATAACTCTTTATTTACTTGTGCAATTAACACTAGCTATCATTATTTACAATATGATAATGCATTGCCACTTCTTGCAAAAGTGTATACTAGCCACAATGGTGGTGACACCTCCTTCTCCGGTGGGGCCAGTCATTTAGGATAGGATTGTTTTTATACTGTCTCCATCTAATTAATTTCTGAATATTCATTTTGTATTCATTTTAATCGAAAATTCAAAAATTTCATTAATTCAAACAAATCCTATTACAGTACATTAATTAAAATAATAATAAAAAATACATCCTAGTCTTGAAGAGGTTCAAATGGGACCTAAAGATGCTCCATCAAATTATTGGTGAACCGGTGGTACTTCCTTATATCTCTCAACTTTTTTCCCGTTTGAGATAATTTTTAAGGACAACGGAGTGGGCTGTTGTACATCACTCGACGTCGATGCTTCAGCGTCGTCCCTCCAGTTCTCAGCATTCTCTCTCTCGTCTTCAATGATCATATTGTGCAAAATAATGCAAGCAAACGTGATGTTCTGGAGGTGCTTCGTATACCAGTTTCAAGCCGGATTCCTGATAATTCTCCATCGGGCTTGAAGAACTCCGAACGCTCGTTCGATATCCATCCTCGCCGCTTCCTACATCTTCTCGAACCGCGCCGACTTCAGGTTTGTTGGAACTGGAGGACTCTTGATCAGTGTTGACCAACAAGGGTAAATCCCATCAGTTAAGTAGTAACCTCTGTCTTAGTGCTTTCCGTTCACAACGAATTCGCACGTCGGAGCTCTATCTTCAAGAACGTTAGCGAATAAGGACGATTGGTTGAGGACGTTGATATCGTTGTTGGAGCCTGCTACTCCAAAAAGGCGTGTCAAATTCATAAATCTTGAGACGCCACGGCCTCAAGAATTAAAGTCGGCACGTCCACATCTCCTCATGTGTAGGCAACCGCCCACGCTTTGAATCAATTCTTCTATGCCCAATGCATACAGTCAAGGCTCTCGAGCTTCTCGGGAAAAGCCGTGCCTCTCCTTGTGCATCTGCAACAGCCGAACGGTGTCTTGAGTATTTAGCTTCCTCAAGTACACGTCATCAAAAAGCTCGATGACAGCTTTGCAAAACTTCCGGAGGCATTGACGGTCCGTCGTATCTCCGATCTTCAAGTACTCATCGAAGACATCCGGTGCACCACCCGTGGCTAGTTGCCAAATTGTCATTGTGCATTTTTGCACCGACGTCAGCCCCTATTTGCCGGTTGTATCTCTTTTCTGCTTGAAGTAGCACACATTCTGCTCCAACGTCGTGCAAATACGCAAGAACAAATACTTCTGCATATGAAAAATGTCGGGTGAAAAATGAAGGGTCGTAAATGGGTTTGTCGTCGAAGTAGTCGGCGTTCAACTGCCGGAGAGCCACCTCACAATTGCGCCATACGATAATTCTCTTCCCTTTCTTCTTTTTCTTTGCGGCACCTCGTCGAACTAGAGCTTCTTGCACGTTGTTGACAAGCGAGATAATCTTGTCGTCGGTGCCGTGAGATGAGTAGTCGAGAGAGGAAACGACGAGGAAGATATTTTTTGGATGGAAAAATAGAGAGAAAAACTTGAGAAAAAAGAAGAGAGGTGAATTTAGTGTGGAAATATTGATGGAAGAAAGGGGTATTTATAGGTTAGAATTAAAAAAAAAAAAACAACAAAAATTAGCTGAAATTAGCCTTTTAAAGCCGTTGATTTTTTTTTTTTTTAAATTAACGTTGGGCGCGTGCATTGCACGCGATCCCGTTATTTATTTATTGTTAAGTCGAGCGCGTGTCCCGCATGCGCTACATCGAGACGGCTCGATGCGGTGGGACAGACTCGAGCTGCTTGGGCTTGAACCGGGCTATCTTGATGACTCGTCTATCTCGAGCCGGCCATCGAGATAACCATTGTGGATAGTCTTAGGGAAGAAAATGTTAGTGACATTTATAATGAGAATAAAAGATATAGAGGAAAAAATGATATTTTGTTCTAGTTCAATTTTTTATGCAGCGCTTCAAATAGTTTAAAAACTGAGAGTATTATATCTATACTAATATAAAAAGAGCTTTGTTTTATAAAATTCATTTTGCTTGAAATATCCTTACTATAAATTAAAATTAAGGGCAACACCGTAATATAATAATATGACATTATAAATACGAATTTACTTTATAATTTAATAAATGAATTTATTACTATTAAATCAAAACTTACCTTATTAATCAATATATGAACTCCTTTATGTTCTAATAGAACGATAATATGAGAACAAATTTAACAAAATTTATTTCCTTTTTTAATAATTAAATATGTCTATACATGCTAAGTGAATATTGTTCAATATTATGAAAATTATAAATGAAGTTTAATCTTAAGCTATTTTTTTTCAATTTTATCATGAATAATTAATTTTAATAAAACTAGCGTATAACCCATCGAAAATCGATGGAAAATTATAAAAATTGATAAAATTATTAAATAGTACTAATATGTGATAGATTAAAAAAATATTATTTGTCAATTATTTTAGCGTTAAATAATTCGATTATAAAATCTACTAAACTCGCTTAGAATTTATATCGCTTGAACACGTCTCAAATTCAATTAAAAAGTAATTTTACCACATGTTTACGTCTCAAACCCATATAGTTATGTTTGTTAAAAATTATAACTAATATATTTTCATTACTTTCGATAATTGTTAAAGCTTTGTTCTTCTACAAAGCCGATGTGGGCAAAAATATATTTCTCTCTCAGAGGAAAACAACTCTTAAACTGAACTTTTTAGCTTTTTATAAAGAAAAAGAGGCAAGGGAAGGAGCGGGTAGTGAGAAAGAGAGAAGAGATATATAGATAGCGAATAATACTATAAATGTTAATATTGTCTATAAGATGAAGTGACCCTAAATACCCCACATTATGAATTCAACACAAGATTAAGAAAAAAAATAAGTTAAACCACCGCTTCACAATCATCCCGTCTACTCCGACGGTTCCGACCTGGAACTGGCCTATTGACTACAATATTGATTTTAAATTATATAAATAATCATCTTTCAAATATATTCACAAAAAAATTAATGATGGCATTTATTTTCTTTTTACCAGAAATTAATATTTAATTATATACATAACTATATTCCAAAAATATTCACACAATATTTAATAAATAAAAATTTAATTATAAATTGTAGTATTATATAAATAATCATCTTCCAAATATATTAATAGAAAAATAAATGATGACATTCGCTTTCTTTTTTATCAGCTTCGAGAATAACTTTTTTAACTGAGAATATAACTTCAATAATTGTTTCACTATGTACTTGATAGTTTTTTCTTTTTACAAAGCTTTATGTGGAATGATTGTGATTCATAAAATTATTTAGTCAATGATATAAGATAAAAGTTGACCATAAATATTCTTAATTTTATAAAAAAAATTATATAATATATTAAAAAAAAAGTAGTCCCGCAAGTACTGAATTGACCCATCTACGCACACGATTATTGGTCGGAATTGACCCGTTGATAAATTATTAATAATTTTTCTGTCAATTTTCCTACATATTCTACGTTTTCCAACGGAGACGATTAATCAAACAATTTGAAATGATGTGTTTAAGATTATTCAAACTTGTTTGAAATTTATATACTCGTACTTGTTTAAAATCCGATTAAAAAATTAGTCATTTGTGTTCCTTTCTAAAAAAAATCCGTATATTAGTCTACCACCATAATTTTGCGTCGAAATTGTCCTGTTGACCACGACTCTGATTTATAAGTGCGTAAGTTATAAAATTTATTTAGAATTTATATAGATCCAAAAATTTAATAAAAATAATGATTGTACTATTCGTTATCGTCCTTAATCGTATAGTAATATTCGTTAATTAAAATTATAGAATTATGTAAAAATTATTTCATGGATGACGATTATAGATTTTAGAAAATACATGGGAAAAAAACATAAAATGAAAAATTTCTCGAGTGTCGGTTGGGAATTGACTCGTCTACCGCCACAATTCCGAGTCAGAATTGACCCGTTGACCACGATTTTGATTTATAAATGCACAATGTATGACAATTCTAGATTTTAGAAATTACATGAAAAAAATGAATAAAATGAAAATTTTAAAATTAATAAGAATAAAGAATAAAAATGTGTCACGTGGGATCCCGAGTTGAAGTACCCATCAGTTGGGAATTGGCCCGTCTACCTAATTAATTGACAAATTAGAAATTACTTATTTTTTATCAAATTAAATAAAAAATTATTAGACTATTTCCAAATTTAATTCGGTCAACCAATAAATTATCCAAACTATTTTGAAACCATTTATTCTGTCAACTAATAAATTGTTCCCTAATAAAAATAATTATCTATTCGGTCAATTAATAAATTGATCAAATTAAATTAAATAAAACTATAAAAATATACTCCCTCCGTTCACCATAAGTTGTCCACTTTTGAACAGTAACACCGTTCACCAAAACATGTTCATTTTACCTTTTTGTACTACACTACCCTCCTTCTTTTCCAAATATTACTACCCTTTACCACTCACTTACCCACCATCTTATAATTAGGTAAAATTAACAGACTAATTAAACCCTCAATTAAAACCCCTAATTAAACCTCACTAACTTTCACTTTTTCAGCTTTCTTAAACTCCGTGCCCAGATTAAAGTAGACAACTTTTGACGAACGGAGGGAGTAGCAGTTATTTATTCGGCCGATTAATGTATAAATTGGCCAAATAAAACTCCTACAAAAAATAATTATCTATTCGGCCAATTAATAAATTGACCAAATTAAATTAAATTAAACTATAAAATATAGTTATTCATTCGACCGATTAATAAATAAATTAGCCAAATAAAACTGGTGGAGCAAAAGATGAGAAAATACACATTGATTGTAGGTTTTTATAGGCTTTTCAATAGGTGAAGTTTCATTGAGAAACCGATGTGGGACACAAGATATTAGTATAAATATTTAAAATCTATTATTTTACATTTAAAAATTAAAAAAATTGAGAATTTAGATAAATATGAATGGAGGAATATAAGGGGTGCCACGTAGGATTTTTTCAAAGTAAGAATCGTTTTCCTTTTAGTAATATAATCTTTTATTTTAAGGTATGTGAAATTATGTAAATTTATTTTCCTACAAATTGTGAGACGTTAGACGTAAAGTACACGTGTCTAAATATATATATATATATATATGTATATATATATATATATTTATATATTTTAGTGCTTTTCAAAATTGAAGTAATTATTTTCTTCTCTTTTAATTTCAAAACTAATTTTAGCTTGAGGCACTAAAAAAGATAGAATTTTACACAAGCTTTTCAATGTCACATTGATGATGACTCTACTCAATTTCAGGCTTTGTAAAACTTATCTAGGAATAGATTTGTTTAGAATATTGTAATTGATTAAAGAAAAAAAATGGTGATATTATTTTGAGAGAGAAAGTAGTGGAGCTTACATTTTTTTGTGAAAGAATGGGACTTTCATATTGGTATTAGATTTGAAACAACCCAAATAAAATATGAAATATTGTATCTATTGTGGGATAAAAGAGTAGTACCTATTATTATACAATAAAAGAAATAAGAACGCTCTTAAGAATAATGTATTTTGTCTTTATTTTCTTTTTAACGATCATGTATAAAATTTGAAGAAATTAAAAAACAAAATATTAAAAAAAACATAAAAAGAATTACAACACTACATTAAATTAAAATAAAATAAAAAATCTACTCATTAAAATGTATTAAGTGTCTCATTTTTTTTTGTCATAATTATTTAGGAAAATTTTGATTTCAATTATAGAGAGATAGAAAGTGGTGTAGCTTACATTTTTATGAGAGAAAGTGACTTTCATATTGCGTATTAGACAATGGGATAATTCAAATAAAATATGAATATTTATTGTGGAACAAAAAGAATGATACTCTATTAACTATATAAGAAAAAGAAGAAGAACGTTATTAACAAGTAAACATTTTGTCATTATTTTTTTTATTATATTTAAAATTTCAAGAAATTGAAAAAAAAAACACATAAAATAAAAATTACTATAGTACTTTAAAATAAATAAAATATAAAATCTACTCAATAAAATTTATATGTTAGAATCATTATGTCTACGTGTATTCGCATGTTACTCATGCTAGTTTATACTTATATAAAAAGAGTTTTGTTTTACAAAATTTGAATCGCCTAAAATATCCTTACTACTTATCAAAGTTAAAGGCAATAGCGTAATATAAGATATTATAATATATAATATGTCATAATAAATACAAACTTACCTTATATTGATAATATATATTATTTACCTTATATTATATTATGATTTGAAAGAAATATATTATTAATATACCTATCATGTGTTTATATCCTTGTTAATATGTGATACCAATCTTGTTATTTCATCCGTACATAATTTTACTCAAGTTATTGTGCAACCTTTTTTTTATCCGTAGCTACTAAAATAATTAAGTTATAGTAGTATATTAATTCAGAAGGGATATTATTTGTTGGCAATCAATCAAGCCCTTAATTAGTGCTAATTTTTTCTGTATTCAAATTCATGAATCATGATTCATCAAAAGGTATATTGCATATTTTAAAACGTATCCTGCATATCCGTAATGAACCATATTAAGGTAATTTCTCTATGCATACTTTGTGTAGTATACTTATCTATTTATTTATTTTTTATTAAGAAATATAATCATCCATTACTATTACTCTTTAATATGAGTTAGGGTTATATGATTCTTTGGTCTTTTTATTCTAGATAAAACCATCAAGAAACCACCTTCATAATGCAAAGAGAGCAGTGATGTCTGTTGATGAATGAGTTAATTTTTTTTCTTTTACAATATTACATTCGACAAAAAGCCAACAAATTTATTTTCAGGAGACTTCACTTATTTTATATCATGGCAATTTAATAGTACTTTTATAATGACACTGAAAGAAAAATTGAATTAAAATGTAAACAATAGTTATTATATTTGGCATATATAAGAAAACACGAGAATGTTCTTTACAATTAAATATTTTTATTATTTTTTTATTTTTTTCATTAATGATAGAATATTATTTTTTGAGAAATTGCAAAAAATTAATAAAAAAAGATTATATAAATAATAAATATTAATTTATAATAAACTAAATATAAATTAATTTATTATCATTTATTTAGTAGAATCATTCTTTAAGGTGCGAGTGCACGTTACTTATACTAGTTTATAAAAAAAAATATGATACTGATATTAACGGATAAGGGATATGAGATGATTAAATTTAATCTTCATGCATTTCGAGCCATAAAAAATAAATAAATAAATAAAATTAGCAGCCACCCGAAGATTAGCAGTCAGCCTTGTAGAAGAGTTGTGCCATATTGACGGTTGACTAAAAATAAAATGGAAACATTACACAGTAAATAAATATTTTCAAACAACAAAAAAAATAACTAATGTAAAATTGCTTACTCATTTATGTGAAATTGTGTAATTTGATGGCACTTCATACTTAAAAAGAAATGGAGGGAGTAATTGTGAGTAAATATTACTACCTCCATTCCTGTTTTAATGCCCTGTTTGCTTTTAAAAATTTGTCCCTAATTTAAAGTCTTACTTTACTTTTTGGACACCCTTACCCTTATTTTGACTGCTAAATTACTATCCCTTGCCACTAATAGGGCCCACCCACTCTTTAACCTTTGTTAATTAAGATCCTAATTAAATTACTAATCCCATCCAAATAACACTACCCCACCCATTGAAATAACCCTAGCCCACCCACCCCACTTCCACTCCACTTCATTTCCTCTCTTCGATACTGTGCAATGTTCATTCCCCTCTCTTGAAAACCCTAATATTGCACCGCTCCGATTGTGAAATATCTCTCATCCATCAGCTCCTCTTCGTACCTCTCTCATCCAATCTCTATTCTTCGTATTTCTCTCATAATCGAAACCTCTTTGATGATGAGTTCCTCCGAAATGGAGTCGAGCTCCATCGAAATCGTGCCTGAAACCATATTCGATTTTCCTCCCCCTTTTATCTCCACTGTGACGCCGACCAAGTCGGAGGAATCTGTGGGCAGATTTGTCGACTTTGGTTCCTTAGTGTCGGAGAAATCTATGGGAGTTGCTGATTCGAAGATTTCTCCACCTTCGCCGAAGAAAGCTGCTGATTCTCTGATGATGGTGCGCGATACTTCACCTTCGCCAGAGAAATTCGCTGATTCTTTGACGACGGTGTCCGATACTCCACCTTCGTCGGAGAAATCTGGATTTTCTCTCAAAGTTGTGCCGGAGAAATCTGTTGATTTGCTACCTACGGTGCCCGATACTCTACCTTCGCCGGGTGAGAATTTAGAGCAAATTGTCGCTGATTTGCTGCCTACGGATGATGCATATTTCCTACTGAGTGAGGTCTTAAAATTTTGAAGAAAAAGGAAGGCCCAAGAAGCTGAGATTCACGCTGGAATTAGGTGATTGAGTTCTACTCTATATATTTATTTCCTTTTAGTGGGTGGGCTGGTGATGCCATTTGTGATTTCTGTGATTCATGTGATTTCTGTTGTTCCTGATTCATGTGATTTTTGATTTTCTGACATTCATGTGATTGCTGATTGGAATTCTATGATGTCGTGATTTGTTGGGTTGATATGTGATGCCATGGTATGAGTTGTTGGGCTGATTCTGTGATGTGAGGGATTCCTGATATGCTTAACAAATGCCTATTTACATGATGATGCATTTGTGAAATGATGAATTATGTGTCACTGTCCCTATGATGACAATTGAATGTAATGCCTCTGTGTTTCTGATTGAGTTCTATGCTTGCCATATGTTGTCTTCACATTGTGTAGTATCCCTTCTACATTCTTTGCTGGTTTATGATCCTTAAGGAATTGTACTGCTCTAAAAAACCCTAGATCATTTATATTGGTGTCTGGAGAGTTAGGTGGTTGACATACTAGCTGGAAATGAAAGCCATCAGAATTTGATATTGCTAGAAAATCAGGATCATCAGCTTTGATGTGCGGTTTGGCATTGTCTTGTTGGATCAATATGTGTTTGCTTAAAAATGGAGGCCACTTAGCCTTAAAAACTGGAGTCATGTGCATGAATTAAGTGAAAACAACTAAGTGATGAATCTGAAAAGTTTTCTGATAGCAAGAACTTAACAAAAACACTTACCTGGTTGAGTAGGTTGTCCTTTGTGATTGGTTTTGTCACTGATGCAATTGGCTTCACTTCCATGGTCCCTTTTGCTCTGTTCTTTGAATTCCTCTGAGCAGGTTCCTCTGTTATGAATGAGAAAATCCCAGACTTCCTATCAAACAGAACATTTCCCTTTTCATCTATTATGGGTCTTGCTACTGCACAATTAAACATAATTTTGGGAATGTATCTCTTGGATTTACAGCTCCTATGTGGTTCAGTCTCACCTGGGACAAGGTAGTATTTGTCACTGTTCTTGGATAAGTAGAACCATTTCTCATCTATGTGTATGGAGTTGAACATGGTTTGGAACTTGAAACCACCAGAAACAGGCTTTGAACAGAGCTGACTAAGACTCCACTTAAGTATGCACAACTTATTGGAAGGGGTTAAATATGGTTTGATGGCATTTGTGTGTGGTTTGAGCTTCTTCTCTTGCACCCACCTGGGAATTACAGACTTTGAAATGCCCAGATTACCTGCCATCACCCTCAATGATGTTCTTTGCTGCAAGGGCAGACTCGTAACCTTTTCTTCATCCAATTGTTTTTTATTCTTGTATGTGATGTCTATCCTTTTTTATTGCAGCCGCACAGGAACTCCAAGGGCTTGTTGAGCTGTTACAGCTTGCCAAATCCTCCATACTGTCTTCAAATCAAGCCGGAACTTCTTTGTAGCTTCCTGCTTTGCACCGTACAAAAGCTTCCCATCCGAGCTATGTTGGAGTAACCACTGTCTGACTAAGTTTTTGGCTTCTACAGTCAGTTTCCTCTTGGATTTAGGAGTTGACATTCTCCCTCTATTTAATTTTCTGCTTGTTTGTAGTTGAGATACAATTGAATGAGCTTTCAATGCATATTTATTGTAGTAATAAGGTGTTAGGTATAGTTTAAACTTCTCTCCACATGTTTTTAATCACATCAATGTACTTTTGTTGATGATTTAATGAATAAAAGTTTGTTTTGCCTCCAAGTTGAATGTTTTGCCTCCAGAATGCTTTCTTAATTCATTGTATCCTTTTCACTGCCTTAATCGATGGATTGCTTAAAATTTCAAATTCATTGTCTTATGTTTTCTTAATTTCACATTCATTGTCTTAATTTATTTAAGTAACACGATTTCAGTTTAATTAGCACGGTTTAATTGCTTAGATACGCACAAAGATGGAATGATTTCCATAACACGATTCAAACATTTTGTTAATTCCTTTCGCGATTTAATGCTCGCGTATCAATTTAACTCTGCACACTAAAAAAAGAAGTATCGAAAATACCTATAAACAAAAATCAATTGAAATAAATGAACCAAGTTGTTGTGGGCTCCACTCTATTTATTTTAATGTAAAGTAGTCTTACTAATTAAAAAGTTAACAAAAATAATCAAATATCATTAATACTACCCTTTTCTTCACCTATTACAATTTTTTCAGTTTTTTTAATTTCCGTGTCTAGCCCAAAATAAGGTACTTAAATAAGTAGGGAGGGAGTAATATGTATGGGCATGAACCGATATAAACTACGGACATAGTATTTCATTCCATTTAAATACCGACAAAAGTTTAATAATTTTGAATTGTTCGTCGGGACAAACAATATTGTATACTTGTAAAACATATTTACTGGCTGCCCATGGCATGGACTTGGAGCAGGAGGTCGTTCACATCTGACAAACATATTTATTATGGTAGCGATATAACAAAATCGTGCAACCAATACTTGTGGCATGCAAAACACTACCTACCAATTCAGAATTCAAATACTCAGTTAGTTCACAAAATGAAGGCTGCATTTATGAGCGAGCTTCCCCCCACCCCCAAAACCAAAACACTGCTCATTTTTGTCTCGTTTTATTTAATCATTAGTATATCATTAAATTATGATAAAATAATGTATTACGCATCTTTATAAAGCGGCAATATAGGAGAAGGGAAAAGAAAGATGCTAAAACATTCTACAGTAGTATTATCCAATGTATACCTAATACCTTTTGGGCCTTATCTAAGGAGGAGCCTCATCTTGCGCCATTATCAAGAATGTGCATCCACCAATGTAAATAGTTACGTTAAGATTATTATTTGTGGTATATTTATGAGTTTTTTGTGACACAGTCTTTAAATTTACTATTTAGTTTGTCAATAAAAAATTATCGGTGGTATGTTTAATTTGAGAAAGTTTAGAATTTGGTGGATTGATTTTTGGTAAGCTTTGTTTGTGTGTAATAGTCTGTCCTAATAATCCATAAGATTTTACTCATTTTAGTACTCATAAATTTATTCACTCCACCAATTGTATAATACTATCAAGTAGTAATAATTATTTATTTAATAGTTTAAACAAAAATTACTTAGTTTTATGGTTTTGTACTTATATTTTACAAAACAAAGAAAACATCTTTTATTTATTTATTTAACTAGCACTTAGTCTAATCCGATCTTTAAGGATGCGTTTATTTTCATAGAAATATTTTCATTAGAAAATAGTAGATAAAAAAATATTAATATTTTCATTCTTTTTTATCACTTTTTTACTATCATAGAAAAGAAAATTATCAGAGATCCATCGTTATTTTCATCATAGTAAATAGGTGAAAAGAATAGAAAAAAACCGTCTTTTTTTTTAATTGAAGAATTGAACTTCAGTTTTTAGTTCCTCTCCATCTCTGATCTCTCTGCTTGAACTCCTCTCTCTCTCTCTCTCTCTCTCTCTCTCTCTCTCACACACACACACACACACACAAATGAAAACAAATTAAGAAAAGAAAAGAGAAAGCTCTCCATCAAAAGAAAAGCACCTTCACTTGAGAACCCTTGGCACCTTCACTTGAGAACCCTTGGCTCCTCCAATTTCTCTTGTTCCCCTCCCACAATCATAAAAATCTCGAAAATTTCCTGGGAAATTCCACATTCAAATTTTTTGCCCTAAACGGGCCAAGAATTTCCTCTCACTTTCATCCCCAACTTCTACAAATGATCAGCCATTTGATCTGAGCAAAGAAGTAAAGAATTTCGAGAATGGAATCTAGCATTGAATGCGTATCATCCACTGATGGAGTAATCGATGAAGATGAGATCTCTCACCCTAATCCATTTTCTCAGTTTTCATCTTCGAAACCATCTCACACTAATATCAACAGCAATAATCTAAATGGGATGGTTATTAATCCGGCTACGAGTGTTCATGAGCTACTAGAATGCCCTGTTTGCACCAATTCTATGTACCCTCCAATCCATCAGGTTTTTCTCTCTCTATCTCTCTCCCCGGGAAGTTTTTTCTGTATTTTTTTTCTGCCTTCTTCTTTTTGATATTTTGGGGTTATGGGTTTCGAGATTCCTTCGTGATGGTTTATATTCCGGTTGGTTTTAATCTGTATAATTTGTTTTTTGAAGGATTGTGCTAATTGGGCTTCGGGTTGGGAATTGCTGTAATTTTTGGAAATTAATGGAATCTGATCCTTGTTTCATATACCCTGCTTGGACTATTTTTCATTTGGGATGAATTTGTGCACGAGTTGGTTTGTAGGGTTCACCAAATTGCCCTCTTTTCTTATTTCGTTTTGTCTCAATTTGGTTAAATTCCAGCAAAGATGTGAAATTTATAACTGATATTTTTCAAAATTGGCATTTGAGTGAACCTTCTCTCTACCTTGGTTTTGTTTGGGAAGATACTAAAAGAAAAGGTTTACTTTAGAGAGCATCGTGAGATACGTTGAGGGGCAGCCCATCCGACTTAAGGCATGTAAGTTGCATCTGCTATAATAAAACACTGGCAGGAGATTTACAGTAATGAACATTAAGCATATTGGTATTAGTGGATTAGTATTTGACCTTCAAGCTACTAATATATCCATAGATGAGTGTTTACTTGGAACTTTGGGCGTTGCAGGTCCCTCTTTGTGTAGATTGCCTTCCATGAAATTGATCTTTGTTGTTTTTAGACATGTACATTTTGTGCTGATTAAACTTTATTGTTCATTTGTCCTAATGCAAACTTGTTTCCTGCAGTGTCACAACGGTCATACCATTTGTTCGACATGTAAAGTAAGGGTCCATAACAAATGTCCGACTTGTAGGCATGAGCTTGGTGATATAAGATGTTTGGCACTAGAAAAAGTTGCTGAATCACTCGAACTTCCTTGCAAGTATACCTCCCTTGGGTGCCCCGAGATCTTCCCTTATTATAGTAAGTTGAAACACGAGGCTGCTTGCAATTTTAGGCCTTACACCTGCCCGTATGCTGGATCAGAGTGCTCTGTCGTTGGGGATATTCCATACCTAGTTGCTCACTTGCGAGATGACCACAAAGTGGATATGCATTCTGGATGCACATTCAATCATCGTTACGTTAAATCAAATCCTCGAGATGTAGAGAATGCAACGTGGATGCTAACTGTGAGTATTTCTCTACAACGATTGTTTCATCGACTAATCTTGTTCTTTTAAATGGTTCTTTGAGTTCGGTTACCTGTCTATAATGGCATGTGTTCCCCTCCAATCTTAGTTAAGGGCAACTTTATGAAGATTACTATTCTTGTCATCAAGTACTTAACAAGAAAGCTGTAAACGAGTGATGCTAGTGAATTTGTGTGAAATCTAGATTGATAACATCTTTGTGAAACTTGGAATCCATTACAATTCTGTCCTTCACCAGTAAAATCCTTTGAAATCTTGTTTTTATTGCAATTCTTGTCTTAGCTATATCAAGTACTTATCAAGAAAGTTGTAATCGAGGGATGCTACTTGACTCGTTTAAATTCTAGTCGTGAGACTTGGAATCCATTTAAATTCTCGTCTTAGCTTATACGAAGTATTCATCAAGTCTAGATTGATAACATCTTTGTAGAACTTGCAATCCATCAAAATCTCGTTCTTGAATCTTGACCAGCATAATCCTAGGAATTCTTGTTTTAGCTCGTACGAATTACTTATCACGAACGTTGTAATCGAAGGGAGCTAGTGAGCTCGTTGAAGTCTAGATTGATAATCCATCACTATCTTGTCCTTGACCAGTAAAATCCTAGGTATATAGTCATAGAAATGCTGATCAAGACCTTCCTTTCCTTTCCCTCTACAGGTTTTCCATTGTTTTGGCCAGTATTTTTGCCTTCATTTCGAAGCTTTCCAACTTGGCATGGCTCCTGTTTACATGGCTTTTCTCCGGTTCATGGGAGATGAGATGGATGCCCGTAACTACAGCTACAGTTTAGAGGTTGGGGGGAACGGCCGGAAGCTTATATGGGAGGGCACCCCTCGGAGCATCCGAGACAGTCACCGGAAGGTCAGAGACAGCCACGACGGCCTAATTATACAGCGAAACATGGCGCTCTTTTTCTCGGGGGGAGACAGGAAAGAGCTTAAGCTGCGAGTAACGGGGCGAATATGGAAGGAACAGCAGAACCCAGATGGTGGAGCTTGCATACCCAACTTCTGCAGCTAATGCTGCTTGATTTGGATTTTGGGTTTTTGTTTCTTTTTTCAGAAAGCTGTAACTTCAAATCTGAGAATGTATTGCTATATCACAGTATGTTATGACAATTTTTTTCTTGAAATGTATGTGTTGTTGTCTGGTGGAGTTTGCAGTAAATGTCTAAATACCATAATATAGTGTTGATGTTGTAAAAACAGTTTCATCTCATCTTGAAATATTGGGTTCTACACTAAGAATCAGGTCTTACGTATGTTATTTTTTTCGAACGAGGATAAATATGTAGCCGCTATCTAAGATTTTACATATGCTGTTATTAAAGCTCGAGAACCCAAACGGGGACGCTAATTATGCTGCTGTTTGAGAACTCAGATTGAAATTAACAGCAACTTGAAGACACTGACTGAATCATGTGAGAATTTTATATGAAAAAACTAAAGAATGAAATTCGGATACGCTAATTATGCTGCTGTTGCTATGCGGTTGGCTAATTTATTTCCAACTATTTTCATTTTATGTCCATATATTGGAGAAAATCTGAGAAAGTGATCAAATGTGTATACAGTATTAAATTTTTTGACACATCAAAATTGAAAAAAGATAAAAAAAATTGGTTAAAATGTGGTTTTTATAAATTAAATCGTGTAAAATACCATAATAGTAGTAGTATTTTAAAAAGTCCATTCGGTAAGATAGTTCATGCCCACCGTCTACTCTTCTCCGTGGGTTTAGCCACTGAAGCTGTTAAACCCTTCTCTCTCTCTCTCTCTCTCTCTGTATGAGTTCATCGTGTAGAATAGTTCATGCTCATGGTGTTTGTAAGCTCCACAATCCCAATAAACCCTCAAGTTTCTCCAGCAATTCCGTTCCTCGTATGGAAAAGCAGGAGAAATTCTTCAACGCTAACCATACCAAACTCTAAGAAATTCCTTTTGCAACCCTCGTTTTCGATGTGTTTCTTCCGCCCAGTTCCGTCAAAAAAGTACCAGATTTCAGCTCATTTCGGCAGAGCTTCTAGCCGCCAGAATTATCTGAGGAAGAAACTCACTCAACTACAGCAGCAGCAGCAGCAGCAGGTGAGTTTAAACCTAGTTCGTGAATTTGATAAACTTGATGCCTGTGAGTCGAATTTTGATAGTTCTAGCGAAAGAACACTGAATCTCGAGAGTGGTAGTGTAAATGATGAATCGCTTGATAATCAAGGTGAAGATAGGAATATTGTTTACGATAACCTTAATAAGAAGTATGGTGTGAAAGAATCAGAAGAGGAATTACAGAAAAAGAAAATCGGTGAATCTGTCATGTGGAACAAGTTGGAGAGTTGGGTTGATCAGTATAAGAAAGATTCACAATTTTGGGGCATTGGAACCGGTCCAATATTTACTATATTTCAAGAGGCTCAAGGTAAGGTGGAAAGAGTAGAGGTGAATGAGGATGAGATAAGGAGGCGAAGTCGGGTTGATCCTCAGTTGGATAATGAAACTGAGGTCTTGGATGAGGTTGACTTTAAGATATCGTTTGCCAAAGACTTGGCTAGAGAGATGGAGAATGGGAGTAATGTGATTCCCAAGAATAGTTCAGTGGCTAAGTTTCTGCAATCTGGTGCTGAGGAATCACGTGTAGTGGAAACAGTTCGTGGTGTCGCGCCGAAGCCCGTTTCGTTTCCAAGTATGTCAAAACTCGGAGTCTTAGTATTATGTGGTTTGTCAATGATTTGGACAATTAGGGCCCTGCTCACTGTTGGGAACAATACTAAGGAGGAATACACGGCGTTCGAGAAGGAGATGCTGCGGAGGAAAATAAAAGCAAGAAAGGAGGAAGAGAAGACTGTGAAAGGTAGTGTGGAAGTAATCCGGGATCAGGTAGAGGAGCCTAAAGGCGTGTCATTCAAAAGGCCTCAGCTTGATAAAGAAGAACTTGTTAGCAGCATTATTAAGGCGAAGGGATATGCTGGCTTCCAATCTGCAGCTCCCGAAGATGATCTTCAGAGCAAAATCGAAGAGATCAGGGCAATGGCAAGACATGCACGAGAAACTGAGAGAAGAGATTCTGTGCAGAAGTCCGATGCAACTTCAGAAGATGAACTTCTTAGTGACGAGGAGGTATCTGATGAAGATTCAGATGAAACTAAAGAAGATATGTCTGTTACTGACACAAACGGTGATAGTGGACTGTCCATTAATGGAGCTTCGGATGAGAATTATGAAGTACAGTTCCATAACATCCCTAATGGAACTCAAACCTTGAGATCTGAAGGAAGCAATGGCAAAGTGGTCCCGGCAAACTCAGACTTAACTGAAGCTAACCTACATTCTGATGGTCCGGGCTGGAAACCACTACCATATAAAAATTCTTCGGGGAAAAAACTAAGAATCATAAAATCTGCTAAGGAAGCAAGGGAGTACCTTTCAAGGAAGCATCAAACATCGGAGGTGAACCAAAAAGATGATGATGGAAACATTGAACATGGTGATACATCTAGTCTGGTTACCGGTGCAAATGTAGCATCTGGTAACACAAGCCAGATAATGGATTTAACTGAAGAAGTACACGATCCTCCCCCTATAAGTGGAATAGATGACTTTTCATATCCGTTTGGAGATTACAGCATGGGTAGTAAAACTGCAGAAGGTAATGTAGACAGCCTAAATGATTTGGAAACATCCAGAGTATCCTCAGGTCTCAACATCTCCAAAGAAATAGAAACAGATATTTGGAGTCGCCAGACTTGTAGTAGCAAAAGTGATGCATCATCTTTCCTGGCTGACATACAAAATTCTAAATCTACTGAAGTTGATGCAGCAAACCAACTACCGACAGAAAAAGTGCCTACTGAGCTCAGGAATCATAAATCTGAAGATACTGCAAAGAACGATTCGTCAATAGGCCTTCAAGAGTCTGCATTTGCTACTGCTGATGAAGATAAGGATATGACTAAGGAGCTACCTCCATCAGTAAGTAAAGAAAACTGGATGGAAAAGAATTTTCATGAATTTGAGCCCATTGTAGACAAGATTGGGGTTGGCTTCAGAGACAGTTATCAGCTTGCAAAGGAGAAAGCAAGTCAAGAATTGGGTTCAGAGATTGATTTGGCGCAGCTTAAGTCAGATGATGCTGAAAGTGAACTTGAATGGATGAAGGATGAAAGGCTTAGGGAGATTGTGTTCAAAGTAAGGGATAACGAGCTGTCAGGAAGAGATCCATTTCATCTAATGGATGAAGAAGATAAACTCGCCTTCTTTAACGGCCTTGATGAGAAAGTCGAGCAAGAGAACAGAAAGCTGCTGAAGTTGCATGAATATTTGCATTCAAACATAGAGAACCTTGATTATGGAGCAGGTAAAAGAAATCTCTTATATATACTTCTTTTTTTTTAAAGATGAAACAGATCGGTTCAAATTTGTGGCTAATGATATTGAATGAGGATGTTCAATTCTGCCTCTATATCTATTTGAGTGGCTTAGTTTTAGCTCTTGACATATTATTTTATTTAATACGAATTCAATAACATATTTGATTATCCATGTTGTTTTGTGATAGATTGTGTAGAATTGAACATAGTTATGTTAACTGTTGCTCCTTACTTTTACTACAGATGGCATTAGCGTGTATGATCCTCCAGAGAAAATCATACCTCGGTGGAAAAACCCACCTGCAGAGAGGAGCCCTGAGTTTCTTAACAACTTTGTGGAACAACAAAAGGAATTTGTTGCTGAAAGCCTTAAGAACGCATTTCTCTCGAGGAATATCTCAAAAGAAGCTGTTAATAAATCAGAAAAAGTTTCTTCCCTTGAGAATGGCATTGTGGCAGCAGACAACTTTGAATCAAGAACAGAAATTCAGAAAGATATTTTGGAATCTTCAAAGACTATTATAGAAGGTAGTGATGGTTCTGTTAGGGCAGGCAAAAGATCAGGAAAGGAGTTCTGGCAGCACACAAAGAAATGGTCTGAAGGATTTCTCGAGTCTTATAATGCAGAAACAGACCCAGAAGCCAAAGCTGTAATGAAGGACATAGGAAAAGATTTGGACCGATGGATCACGGAGAAAGAATTAAAGGAAGCAGCTGAGCTGATGGAAAAACTCCCTGAAAAAGCATTCATCAAACAAAAACTCAATAAGGTGAGAAGGGAAATGGAACTTTATGGGCCCCAAGCTGTTGTGAGCAAGTATCGTGAATATGCAGAAGAAAAGGAAGAAGATTACCTGTGGTGGCTTGATCTTCCCCATGTACTGGTGCGTATTCTTCGTGTTTTTTAACTAATTTAAATGTTTTGATAATATTAGCAAGTGTCATCCCATTCCATTTGATAGTCATACCTACGGCATGCTGTGTGTTGTGTTGCTGTGACATTGGTTGTTGATGATAACCTTTAAATTACATTCCTGTGTCTGTAAATGATTTCTGAATGACGTCCTTTTTGAATTATGTGTTTCTCAGTGCATTGAATTGTATACTGTCGAGGATGAAGAGGAGAGAGTGGGTTTCTATTCATTGGAGATGGCTGCTGATCTAGAACTGGACCCTAAGCCACATCATGTGATTGCTTTCGAGTATGCCGGTGACTGCAAGAATCTTTGCTATATTATACAAGCCAAGATGGAAATGCTGGGAAATGGAAATGCTTTCGTTGTTGCTAGACCACCCAAGGTAATCCATGGATTAATGATGCTTCCTTTGTTTCTCTTTGATCATATGGGCATCTTTACAATGTCCTTGAAAAAAACTTATAGATGTTAATCATCCTTGTTGCAGATAAGTTTTATAGTTGTCTATCATTTGTCACTTGCAGCTAGAATTTGTGTCCGGCAAGGAATGCATCATTTAATTTGAATTCAACACGAGAGCTTACATTACGAAATGTCCTTCAAGAATGTTTGGATTTGGAGGTCCAAATGAATTAAACTGCTTATTAATGATGTCTCTCTCTAAATGGAAACTTTAATGTTTGTTTAATTCATCCTCAAGGACTACATGCTACTTTATGCCTAGGTTTTGCATCAAGAAACGCCATGATTTTCACCTTGTTCACTGTCTTTGTAGGATGCTTTCCGCGAAGCCAAAGCAAACGGGTTCAATGTGACCGTCATCAGGAAAGGCCAGTTGCAGCTCAACGTGGACCAGACGTTGGAAGAAGTAGAAGAGTCGATAGCAGAGATAGGAAGCAAGATCTACCATGATACTATCACAAAGGAGCGTTCAGTGGATGTAAACGGGTTGATGAAGGGGGTGTTTGGCATCACCAAACCTACCAAAAGGTAACTTTGAACCTTTACATATCTTCTAAGTAGAATCACACACACACACCCACACAACATATGACCAACACGTCATATATACCCAAAAGGCTAGCGACCTTCGGATTTGAGGAAAATCCGGTTATAAGTCACTCACACACTACACATTCGATGTGCGACCTTGCCTAGCTTTTTTTCTTTTGAATAGATACATATTTGCATTGCCTTCGTTGCAGGAAGAAGTCGAAGAGAAAATCAAAGAGGCGAATCAAGCCTTGAAAACGACTGTTTGAAGGCTGATGTTTTAATCTTTTGATTTGAGTCTAAGCAACGTATCTTTCAGTCTCTCAAATGGTAACTAAGGGCCATCCTCTCTCGCTCTCTCTAACAAAATCTAGTTGAGGAGATATTTATTGATCGAATCCAATGATTGATGCATCTAATTCAGAATGTTCCAAGATTTTGTTATAAAATTTCCATTATAGCAACAAAAAGAACAAAGAATCATGTAGAAAACTTGCATAAAATATACTCTTCCAATTTTTTTCTTACAAGAGAGAAAACATCACAGATTGAAATGTCGCATTGTTTACGTGCACTTAGCAATCTCATCTCATCAATCCGAATGCAATAATAATCTAGACAATCTATTTTCCTTGCTAAATAAAGCCCCACATATTTTCTTTAATTTCTTTTTTTCCCTTCGGAAAAAACGATGACATCAGCAGCGGACTCCCAAGACGGTCCCGCGCGTGACCTCAATCACCACCCCGCATTTCACTCTGCTCTCCACGCGGTGCATGAACACCTTCAGCACCCGAACCCTCCCCACCAGCTTCATCCGCGTCTCTATCTCCATCGTCCCCCCAGCCACCGCGCCTTCGACGGCTTCTCCTCCTCCGATCTCCGCCCTTGACGGCGGCGGGAGCGGGTACTTCTGCAAATCGAACTTCGCCGACATCTTCTGCCTGCCTCGGCCGCCGATTCTCCCTGCGGGGATGAAGACGATCCCGACCGGCTCGCCGGAGTAGACCAGCTGCAGCGAGCTGTCGTAGTGCGAAAACTCGTCGCGGTTGGGGTTGGTCACGGTGACGAATTGGAAGAACTCGAAGTTGACGGTGCCGTTCGCGACGGAAAATGTCGGGAACTGGACGGCGTTGACGGCGATTACCGGAGGCTTTGGCTTGAAAATGAAGAAGTAGACGGCGACGGAGGCGGCGGCGATGGCCAGCAGAAACACCGTGGCGACGGCGCACGATGCTAGGTTAGTCCGGCCGCTTCTGGATTTGCTACTGTAGTTGTAAGGATTGTGATTATTAGATCTGTGTTGAATTTGAGGTTCATTCATCTCTTGTGAGGAGAGTGAAGAGAGAGAGAAAGAGGGAGGAAGGAGAGAGAGGAAAGAAAAAAGAGGTTGCTATTTGTTGTTCCTTTGTTAGTGGGTTTTGGAATCAAGTATAGTATTTTTGTTATGTTGAATGGAAATGCTGTTACTTTTTATCAAGAAATAAAGAAACAAAGCAAGCAATAATAGGATTTGGCCACGTCATTCTTTTCGTTGCTTTTTTGTGAAAATCTTCCAAGTTTTCCGGCAGGGGGGGGGGGGCGGTTTCTAGACTATCCGCAACCCGTCTCGAGAGGGGGTGCTCGAGCGGGGATCGAGCACGGGGTGGCTCGAGCACTCCGCGTGGCAGGCAACGAGAGCTCGAGCCGTACCCGAGCGCTCGAGCGCAGTGCTCGAGCTCGGCGCGTGCTCATCACGTTCTCCCCCTTCGGCCAAAAAAAAATAAAAAATAAAAGGCACGTGTGACACACGCGTCTAATGTTTAAAAATTTAAATTTTCGACCGTTTTTCAACGGCTATTGCCGAGTAATTTTTTATTTTTTTTTTATTTCATCCACTATGAATAAATCCTCAAATCCTCATTCATCTCACACAAAAAAATACATCTTCTTTATCTCTCAAATTCAACTACAAAAAAATGTCTTCATCTTTATTGAGTTTTTCATCTTCGTCGGTGGAATATGTCGAGGGCGGCACCGACGACGAGGTAATGGAGATGATGGCGGACGTGGATCGCTACATACGCGCACACCTAGCGGAGCAGAAAAAGAAGAAGAAGAGGGCGCGGGGGTTCGTCGACCGCGACCGAGAAGCGGCGTGTGCGCTCCTACATACCGACTACTTCGCCGACAACCCCACCTACGGCGAGCATTTTTTCCGACGCCGTTTCCGGATGTTTATAAGCATCTGTTCTTGCGCATCTGCAGGACGTTGGAGGAAAACGTCCACTTCTTCACGCATCGACAAGATGCACTCGGGCGATGGGGTCTGACGTCGGTGCAAAAATGCACGATGACGGTGCAACAACTGGCGACCGGTGGTGCGGCCGACACGTTCGACGAGTACTTGAAGATCGGAGATAGCACGGGCCGTCTTTGCCTCAAAAAATTTTGCCGGGCAATCATCGACCTCTTCGGCGAGCGGTACTTGAGGAAGCCCAATGTTGCCGACACTGCACGTCTGCTCCAAATGCACGAGGAGGGGCATGGGTTTCCGGGGATGCTCGAGAGCCTGGATTGCATGCACTGGGCTTAGAGGAACTGCCCAAAAGGGTGGGTGGGTGTCCACACTCGATGCGATCAAGGCGTGCCCACCTTAATCTTGGAGGCGGTGGCTTCGCAGGATTTGTGGATCTGACATGCCTTTTTTGGGTGTGCTGGCTCCAACAACGACATCAACGTCCTCAATCAATCGCCCTTGTTCACCGACGTGCTTGAGGATAGAGCTCCGCCGTGCAAGTTCACCGTCAATGGAAACCGCTACGACAAGGGGTACTACTTGACCGACGGGATCTACTCTTCTTGGACAACACTGATCAAAGCGCCGAGGGTTGAATCTGACGAAAAGACGGCGAGGTTCAAGAGGATGCAGGAGTCGGCGAGAAAGGACATAGAGCTGGCCTTTGGGGTGCTCCAAGCCCGATGGGGAATAATACGCGCTCCGGGTCGGTGCTGGTACAAGAGGCATCTCCGAGACATCATGTTCGCGTACATTATTTTGCACAACATGATCATCGAAGACGAGCGGGAAGATGTGGAGAATTGGAGAGACGACTCCGATTCTTCGTCCACTAGCGGGATATCCCGGAAGACCTGTCCGATCGCCTTTAGGACCTATCTCCAACGAGAAGCCGACTTGAGAGATCAACGAAAGCACGTTCGGCTTACCAATGATCTCACCGAGCACCTTTACCAGAAATTTGGACCTCTACGGGAGTAGTCGAGCATTTTTAATTAGTGTAATTTTTTTTAATTAATGTAATTTTTTTTATTTTAATTAATGTAATGTTTAATGTTATTTTTATTAAAGGAATTTTATGAATTAATTTAATAAATAAAAATAGGAAATTGTTTAATATTGTGCTGGAGCACCCTTGGGATGTAGGGGTAGAGATCTTTAAAGGTGCTCTAGTGCTAGAACATCCCTTAAAGCACCCTAATGATCTCTAAGGGATGCAGATAGCCTTAATGGCCGGAGGAGGGCGGCGGAGATATTGGTTTTGTGGATAGTGATCATGACTTGAGTAAGTGAGAAGTGAGGCATAATTGTGATTGAAGTGAATTTAGCGTGAAGTCTTTTAATCAAGAATATTTTCTCCTACGCCTAACTACCATAGTAAATTAATTGGTTGAAATGACAAAATCATTTTTTACAGATATAAGTAGTATATTTCAAAGTGATAAAATATGCGACGAAATTTGGATTTAAGCGCAGTCGACCTAAAATTACTTCTGCCGACTTCAAGACAAAGTAACAGGATCTAAACTTTATCTGATGATTAGTTGAACGATCAAATAAAAGAAATGATATTAAGGGAATGCTTATTATGAAGCAAAAGAATCAAACATTTTTCAACTAAAATGGAATCCCCAATTTACCAAAGCCCTTAAAAACATGATCCAGTGAATACTGAACGAATGGAGAATCAAATAATAAGGTGAAAGATTATCCCTGAGACTGAATTTAAACGAGTTGACATTCACAACCAGCACCACGATGTGCATATGTACCAACACCTATACATACACACACTTATATACCAATCTTTCTTAGTCAAAGAGGTGTTAGCTGTACTCGTTGAGACGACCATCCATGATGCTCGAAACGGAGTCGAGGAATGCAGCTTCACTTGAGCCTGGGAGGACAGAATCGAGAGCTTCTTCCACGATCTCTTCAACGACAGAGATCTTCCTCACTGTTTCTCTGCACATCATGTTACCTATGTCGAATGGGGTGAGCCCTTTCTCCGCGCCTTTCTTCAGAAGCATGGTGGAGATACGTAGTACACGAGCACATTCAAGTGGTAGCTCCCACCCGTAGAACTTGAGCAAGGCGATGTCCTTTTCTGCATCCATTGATCTTATATATTCAAGGGTGTCACTGCTAAAAGGCTGGCGAGCTTGAGGCCAGTAAAGCCAATCGAATGTGCAATCTTGAAACTGCAAGGATGGAAAAAGAGAGATCAGAGAGGGAGATTGCAAGGATTGAATAAAAACAAATCAGTTCCGTATTCATCAACATATCATGATGAAATGAAAATATCAATCAAAAACAGTGAGACCCATTTGTGGCTTGATACACGCATACAATCATGGGATTGGGTATTGGTTGCACGGTCATCGTTATGACGTTCACTGTATCTACTATTAGAGTTTGCCACGTAGAGAACCTAACTAGATTAAAAGCATAAAACACAAGAATCAACAGGAGAATTGGAGATTATCATATGCACAATACACATTGACATTATTATTCAATATTTACAAAAAAATAAGTTCACTTGAATTTGTCTTGATCCGAACCAGTCAAATTACCATTTACTTATTGTAAACAAAGGTAGATAAGACTTACATTATATGGCAAGCAATATCCATGATCAATTGGGACGAGCACAATTCGACCACCTTCACCTTTACTCACTAATATATTTCCTGCATGCCTATCTGCATTAGCCATCCTCATATCCAACACTGCAATCTTGTGAACTTCCTCGATGGGAAATGCACCGGGCCCCATATCTTCACAACTTCCATTATTCTCCATGAACATTTGCAACGAACCGGTCTTAACAGACATGCCTCCAGGATGATTAAAACCTTCATGAAGGCATTTCACATAAACAGTCGGAGGAACACCAGCAAAGCCCCTAATCTCACCAGAGAACGAGCGGCTACCACTCTTTGGATGATCAAGTAAAAAGACAGCACACTCCCTGAGTGCACCCTCCCCAACTCTCGTTCCCTTCTTTAACCCTTCTCCATCCTCCGATAAGGGCAGCCCTCGAGGGTTATTCTCAGCCATAGGCTCCTCGTCTGCTGGCTTAAAGACGGATAAATATTTAGTTCCTGAGGAATCAAGCATAAAATATGCACCCCCAGTGCCTTCCAAAGACCTAATTGGATAATTACCCTGGTCCAATCCTTTCCTAGTAGCATTAATCATATTGCTAATCTCCAGAGGAATTTCAGTCTTTGGGTTGATTATTACAGGCTCCAATACAGTTTCTCTTTTAGGGGCCTTCCTTGGCACATAAGCTTCGGGCTTACTTTCTGAATCATCTCCATAACACGTTTCCCCTCCCACATCGCATTCTCTCACATCATTTTCCTGTGCTGCAATAATAGACAACTCAAAGTTCTTCCCCACTGGTGACCCCCTAATTTTAGCAGATTTCCGAACAAACAAATGTATCACAGCATCTGTATTATCCTTAGACAGATCATTTATCAATCTCTGATCCTCAATCGACTTGCCATTCAGCAACACCTCATGATCCTCAACAAGCTCCGATTTTCTTTCTGCAATCTGACGCTTCACATAACCAACATCCCGGCTCTTTTCCACCTGAAACTCGAACTCTTTCCCACAACATGTCCTCACTTTAATAACCTGAAGGTCCTTGAGGCGAAGCAGCAAATGCAAAACATTTCCATCACTCAAACCATAGTCCCGAACGAGGGATTTGCTTCGTGCCAATTCCCTACCACCACAGACCAACTTTTGATTCCTACGGATAATCCCTTTACAGCTCTGGATTCGGAGCTTCACGGATTCAATTGAATCGGACTCCAAAACCCGCATTGGGACCTTGGAGCCCGGCATAGCCACAAATAACAAAATCGACTCCTGACTATGTTCAGGTGACAGAGGAGGTAAAAAGGTCATACCCTCCTCACGAACCGGGACAATCGAAACCAATCCAGCAGACGACATTTCAGTATTCTTCCAAGTCCCAACTCAGAATCCCCAAACACTAGAAGAAACTACACTACCAAACCCTAAAGCCCAAATATTTACCAAATCATCACATGCACGGCGTTCATCTTAACAAAAGAAACTATACCCTTAATGCAGGAAGCTAAAACTACCCGGAAATCACAGAAACACCACACAAACCCTAATCGGATTCGTGATTGGCCATTCAATCAAAACATGACAAATTGACAGAAGAAGATGAAGAGAAAAGCTAAAGAATCAAACTTTTCACAATCGAAGCTTCATGAATTGAACCAAATCCTCGCCTGATATCACCGAATAAAATTGCCAGCAGAAAATTGGTTTTCTCACCGGAGAGCAAGAGCCGAGGCAATCGGCGCCCTCGAAAGAGGAGATGGATTAAATCGGCGAGAAATTAGAGCAAGAATAACGGGCTTCGCGGTGATTGAATGGAGAAGAACTGCATAGGAGAATTGAGAATTTTCTTCCCTTTTTTCGGTGTGTAGTGAGAGAAAGTCTGTGTTTGGTTGGAGAGGAAGAAAGAGAACGCGGTTTTAGCTGCAATTTTTGTATTTAGGCGTTGAATTCCGATGTTGACGGTAAATGCTTAGGCAATTTAACGCCGTTATTATTGATTTCTTACCTTTCACTAATATTCTTTCTTCTGCCAAAAAGAATTATTCAAATTCAAACTAGTTGAATTTTGACCAAAACTTGGTAGTAATTGGTATTTTTTTGCCTAGATGACAATTAATTTTCAGAATATATTGATCAAAACTTTGTAGAAAACTACTCCCTCCCATTTGAATTATAATTCGTTTGGCAAATTTTTATTTTTTGACTTTTGATTGTCGCTTTATGCTTTTATACCATAGTTGTCTTTATTTAATTCACTCTTTTTCATTATTTATATTTGTTTCGAAGAATTTTTAATAATTTTCCTTCTTTTTCTACCAGATATTATTATGAGTAAATTGTCATTTATTAAGGCTAATTTTGTAAAAAAAAAATTCATTAATATGTGTGCAAAACTCTAGAATGACATACCTTTAGGATGGGAGGGAGTATATTTTTACATCAAAATTTACTTATTTACACATATTTTGTCTGTATCCTAAATGTTGATATAAATTGTGAATGCGTACAATTCATTCTATTTTTTATGCAATTGTGAAGTTTAACAAAATAATAAAAAATTGTGCTACATTACTTATAATTTTGTCAAAACAACAAAATCTCAATTTAGCTGATTTTAAGTAAGGAGAAGTATAGATATATAGTATTTACAATTTCTACTTTTACTAATTTATAATTATTACTAGAATTTACTACTGATAAATAGCGGAAACCTAACTTGGGGTAAGATTAAGTGATGTGAGGTGGCAAAACATATCCGTTTTCATTTCGTTACAGAATATTCCGTCACTCGATTCAAAAATTAAAGTTGTACTAGCATTTAGAATTTTATTGGTTTGACCACCATTGTTATCTTATTTCTTCTCTCTCTTTGTAAATTGCGAAGAAGTTTCTCTCGACTATTTCCACTGATAACTTATACCAACAGTGAGGAATAAGTATGGCTAATTATTATTAAGAAGTAATCTTGGAATAATTAAGAATTTAGTAAATTCATAATTTTGGGCTAGGCGATGGCTCTCACTCACGACGGTAAGGGAAATCACCTAAATAATTAAGATCTTAGAGCATCCACTACGGGATGCGAAGGGCGGGGTCGAAGGGCTCGACGCAGCCTCCACTCGACCCCGGCAGTGTCGAAGCCGCAGTGGCCGATCGACTTAAGGGTGGGTCGAAGGAGAGGGTGAAGCCTGTGTCGTTTTTTAGACACAACGCTCGACTTAGTGATGATGCAATATGGGGACACGCATTGGTTCCATCCTATTTTTTCTGATTAAAAAAAATTAAATTAATTATTCAGCAACGGTTAAATAATGAAGGCAGCAACGGATATATCTCTCTCTCCAACGGTTAAATTCTCATTTTTTCACTATATATATTCCTTCATCCATACCACACCACCACACCAATTCATCCAATTCATTCATCATACAAATTCACTCTTTTTTAAAAAAAAATTAAATTATGAGTTGGCCGGGTGCGAGCTACAATCATGAAGAGGCGGAGGAGCGCCGCCGCCGACGTATGCAGTTAGTTCAGCGAGTCAGGGAGCTTTACCAAATAGTGGTCGAGTCTGATTCGTCACACGACGACGACGATCAGGATACGAGGACGTACCTGCACCGGAATCGTGAGGAGGCCGAACAACACCTCCGACGAGATTATTTTGTCGACCACCCTATATGGGGTGATGTTGTCTTCCGCCGGCGGTTTCGAATGAGCAAGCGCCTATTCTTGAGAATTGCTCAAACTCTTGAGGCTCAAGAGCATTTTTTTCAGCAACACCCGAATGCCACTGGAAGATTGGGGTTCCACGTGTGGGTGTAGTACACTGTTGCTCTAAGGCAACTAGCCAATGGTGGAGCAGCCAATCAATACGACGAATATCTGCACTGTGGAGATACATCGAGCAATAACATCCTCAAGAATTTCTGTCGGGCCATCAGATCTGCTTTCGGCGACTACTATTTGAGGCGGCCAAACGAGGCTGACATCGTCCGGATCACTGCATTGCACGAGAGGACGCACGACTTTCCCGGAATGCTTGGAAGCATCGATTGTATGCACTGGCAATGGAAGAATTGTCTAACGGGTTGGAGAGTAATATACACTGGACGAAAGAGTTATCCAACCCTCGTCCTTGAAGCTGTCGCCTCCCAAGATTTGTGGATTTGGCATGCTTTTTTCGGTGTCGCCAGCTCTCTGAACGACATCAATGTGCTCAATCAGTCTCCCCTCTTCAGCGACGTCCTCAATGGTAGAGCGCCGTCAACTCAATTCACTGCAAACAGCCGCCCGCACCACATGAGATATTATCTCGCTGACGGCATCTATCCGAAGTGGGCCTCTTTCGTTAAGACGCTCAATGCGCCAACAGATCCGAAGAGACAGCGATTCGCTCGGATGCAAGAAGTTGCGCGTAAAGACGTTGAAAGGGTTTTCGGCGTCCTCCAAGCTCGTTGGGCAATCATAAAGGGCCTTGCTCGCATGTGGTTTCCGGAGCATTTATGTGATGTCATGTATGTCTGCATCATTCTGCATAACATGATTATTGAAGATGAAAGACCTAGAGCAACTAACCTCAATGCTGAATCAAGCGCAAGTGGCGAAAGAAACGTGAACGAGCACCAGTCCATCAAGGTATGCCAGTGCCACTCCAGCAATATATTGAGAGACAAGCTCAGATTTAGAATGTACGTACCCACGACCGCCTTATGGAGGATATGATTGAAGAGATTTGGGCACGTTTTGGTCCACTCCACGAGTAGTTGTTATGTTTTTATTTATTTCTTAATTATTGTATTTTTTTAAGTTATTGTATTTTTTTTTAAATTGAATAAATTGTCATTTATTAATTTCTGAATTTAATTAAGTTATTTTTTATAATATTTATTAAAAAAAACAACAAAATAAAATCTATTCAATCATTAAAATCACGCTTCTTAGTACTTCAATCTAGGTCTTACTCAACCCCATTGTAGTGGAAAAATCAACTTAAACTACCAATCATTAAAATCATGCTTCTCAGTGCTTCAACATAGGTCTAGTAAGACCCTTGTAGTGGATGCTCTTAGTAATTTTACCATACAATTTTTTGTGAGAAAATCTCTTATTCTAGCACTTCTTGTCTATTATTTTTAAATTGTGTCACCTTTTGTAATTCCTTATTATAATCATAGCACTTTTGGACAATTTTACCGTTCCCTACTATTTTTCACACTCTTTGTTTTTGTTATTCTTTTATCTCACTCTTCTCTCTCTCGAAACCATTAGTCGTCTCGCCGCCGCCGCCGTCACTCCTTCATCTTCACAGCGCCGCTGTTACTCCTTCATCTTCTTCTACACCTCGTTGCCGCATCGATGCCGCAACATTCTCGCCGCCACCACCACTTCTGAAGGCGGCGGCGCCGCCACCATTCCGTCGACGAGATGGCTCTCACCACCACCTCCAACAGAAACGCAATGAGGAGATGAAGCCAACCGTGTAATTCCCCGACCCTTTATTCATAATGTCGACGCCAGAATCTTCAAAAAAACAAACGGAGGTGGCAGCGCCACCATTTCTGTCGACGAGATGGCTCTCACCACCGCCTCCAACATAAGCGCGACGAGGGGACGAAGCCAATCGTGTAGTTCCCGACCCTTGATTCATTGTGTCAACGCCGGAATCTTTCACCACCACCAATTCCATATCTGGAATTCGATTTTTTTGTTATTTCACTACTATTTTTTTGTGATTTCACAGTTTAATAAATGTTTCTTCCCATTTTATTTTTTGTTCACATCGAATATGTTCTTATTCACAATGATTTATTTTGTGATTCACAACTATTTGTTTGTGATTTCACTCCAAATTTATTACATGATTCACATACTTTTTGTGAGTAACATATTAAAAAGTATAAAAGAGTAGATGAGGGGGCATCGGGATATTGACGGCGGCAAGAAGATGGTGGCGATGGTGAAAGATGGCAACGGCGGCACGACGGAGAGCTCGCCGGCAGCAGCTGCGGTGGCGGAAAGGTGGTGATTATTGTCGGTGATGGAGAAGTCACAAAATAATTAATGTGATTTTGGTATTTTGATAGTGATGTAGCGCATCGTTAAGATAATAGCATTAATCTGTTGATTCACAATTGAATGCTGGAAGAACACAAGATAAAGAACTTCGTTGATTTTATAGAAGAATGACAGAACTCAATATACGAAAGGGAAAACCCCTAATATTTTCATTCATTCATCAACTGCTCCATAATGAAAAACAAAGCCCTATTTATCCTAAATGTTTACTTGAAAAAAAAGACATAACCATTCATAAATCGACTTTAAAAGGAAATAAATCAACTAAATATATATGTGAATATAAATCTAAATAAGTTGGGCTGCTACGCAGCTTCATCTCTATAAGAACCGTCACCCACAAAAACACCGAATTGTTGAAAGTGCACCTCACGCCAACAAACATGAGCATTCGCTTTGTACTTAATATTGATCTTCTCAAAACTAAAATTGGCTCGTGAGGACAGGATTACATTCCCGTACGTAGTGCCAGGAGACACGAAAAGACAAAGGCATTGAATGTCATCCTTTGTATGGCTTGGTGCTATGTTGACTATGTGAGGGTGGTTGGTGGGAGTAGCATCAAGAAATTGCCCATGAAATCGACGGAGACACGCGGTCTCAGGACATCCATATGCTATTCGGTTAGGAGATGGAATGACATCAAATGCTAATATCTCGTCAATGGTTGCAAGCCAATCAAGAAAATCTCCCGAATCCATATTACCATGGAACTCCGGCAGGTCAGTGCGAAATCCACCATCCCAACGTGGATCTTGGTCTTGAATCTTGTGCATTAGGAACAAAAAAATCATTCATACCTTCTGGCTGTCGGCGAGAAGGTATCGTGAATGATTGGTGGTGGAACGTCGGCTGGTCTCTGATTACCAACTGATGTAGTGCAGCGTTAAGATAATAGTTGTTGGGAAATTTATTAGTAAAAGTTTTGATGAATTCCAAAACCGACTGACCCCAACCGAGTACATGTTGTCAGAACCTAATGTTAGAATTTAGGTTCGCTGTTTGAGCAAAGTTAAGATTTTATCTTTACAGGTCTCCAGCTGAAGATGGCAACAAGGCATTACTCAGACATAACATCAGTTATGTTGAAAGACAACTGAGAGCTCATTGTTCCGATGCAAAAAGGGGGAAGTCTTCAGAACATCAGTTGTGAAGGAAACCAACTGAGGGTTCATCAGATGAGAATCAGTAGAGAGGAAGAGAACATCAGATGAAAAGGGAGTCATCTGAGGGTTCAAACCTAACTGAGTAAATACAAGGAAGACAACTGAGTGTTCAGTTTCAGAACCTCAGTTGTAGAACTCGAACAAGAAGATCAACTGCTTGAAGTTCAAAGTTAGCTGAGAGTTCAACAGATCAGAACATTAGCTGAAGACCACTCAGATGAAGATCAAGACTTTCAACCGACTAACCAAGGTTGACTGTCAGAAAGGTTAAGATTTGAATTTCAAATGGAAGTCACATGAGGGTTTGACCGTTCAGTCATTACCCCATCTGGCCCAACACAAGACTGTCTCAGAAGGAAAGCAGAAGAGCACATATGCCATATCGGGAAAGTCTGCAGAGATGAGAGACAAGCCATCGTTTTCAACGATCAGAGATCAACAGCTCCTCCAACGGCTAGTTGATTCTCTTCGCCTATAAATAGAGGCATTCTCTCATTCGAGAGGGAGATAATAGACACGAGAAACGAGACAGAGAAGTGCAATCACAAGAGAATCAAGCAAAAGAAAATCTGCAAAAATCCTATTCTAAGAACATCAGCAGCTGAGAGTTCAAGAGTGATAGAACATTAGTAGCTGAGGGTTCATAGAGTGAAATTCTGTCTTAGATCTTAGTTTGAGTGTTTATTCGTTCAAGCCTTAGATCCAGCTCTCATTCGTGATCGAGCTGTAGTTGGAAAACCCACCCACACCCTAAAAAGTGTTTGCTAGGAGCTTACTCTTCCTGTAATTGAGTAGTTAGGTCGTCCAGTACCCGCAAACTTGACATAGGTTGTTAAGTACCCGCAAACTTAACTGTTAAGGTTGATAAGTACCCGTAAACTTATTGCAACGGTTGCACAGCCCGGGTAAGCTGTGTGGAACTGTCCAGAAGAACTTGGACTGAGGTGTGAGGATTCACATCTCCCCGTGGACGTAGGAGGGTTATCTCCGAACCACGTTAAATCCTGTGTGTCTGCGTTTGTTTTTATTCAGTTACTTATTGCATTTATAACTGACCAATCTAACCGGCATACAAATTGCATTTGCACATTTTCAACCGAGTTGTTTTGGTTTTTGACCAACCGAGCTGTTTTGGTTTTTGACCAACCGAGCTGTTTTGGTTTTTGACCAACCGAGCTTAAAAGCGTGAGTTGTTTTAACGAGTTTAATTTTCCACCACATTCCGCACAGCTACACTCTTCCAGCTGAGGTTGCTTACTCAGCTGTGAGATTCCAACTGAGTCCTTTTACTTAGTTGAAGTGATTTTTCAGGGTTAAGTTTTAAAATCCTAACTGGTGTATTCCCCCCCCCCCCCCATACACCAGTAACTCGTTTCGGGACCATCAATAGCATTAATCCGTTGATTCACAATTGAATGCCGGAAGAACACGGGATAAAGAACTCCGTTGATTCTATAGAAGAATGTCAGAACTCAATATACGAAAGGGAAAACCCCTAATATTTTCATTCATTCATCAACTGCTCCATAATGAAAAACAGATCATAAATGTTTACTTGGAGAAAAAGACATAACCATTCATAAATCGACTTTAAAAGGAAATAAATCAACTAAATATATACGTGAATATAAATCTAAATAAGTTGGGCTGCTACGCAGCTTCATCTCCATCAGATAGTTTTAATGTAGTAAGAGGGGTAAGAATGTCCTGACATAATTATAATGAATAGGGATAACAACGGGTCGGGTTTTCGTGGGTACCCGCACTTTCCAAACCCTGATGGGATGAGTTTGGAAAATATTAAATGGTTTTGGGACGGGTTTGAGTCGAAACATGCAAATCCGTCAAGGGTTTGAGTCGGGTTTGGACAATTACCTCTGGGTACTGGCTACCCAAACCCATTTATATATATAAGATAAAAGATATTATTATATGTATAATTTATTATATAATTATAAATATTAGTAGATTTAGGGTTTTATCTAACCCGTCAAATCTTTAATGTTTCTCCTCTACTTTTGTAAATCTACTTTCGAAATATGACGACACTACGATAACATCAATAATTCATATTTCTAGTTATGTTTTAAGATTTTGTAAGTTCGTAGTGCTTTGCTTTGAGATTAATTTTAGTGAAATTTTCTGATGATGTTTATGTTTTAATCATATTTATAGTATTTTGTTATTTGATGTTTATTTTTTAGTATTCGAGTTTTTAGCGGGTAATAAATGGGTATTACCCAACTGGTTCGGGTCGGGTATGAGTTTTAAAATTAATTTTTAATCGGGTTTGGAACGGATTTGGATGTTGGAAATTTTTATGAATTTAAATTTAGGAAATGTTTAATGGGTGGATACCCGATCCATTACCATCCCTAATAATGAACTAAAAATATGACATAATTTAAATTTCACTATAAGAAAGTGACATTTTAACTATCATCTCATTTTTTGTTTGGGGCTCGTCGGACAAAGTGTATACAATCAATATGTTTGAGTAAGAAGCAGTACCTCACTTCCTAAGTGAATAGTAGAGTTTTTTTTCTTCACATATTTTAATAAAATTTAAGTAGTTATGAGTGGAGAAGGATTTTAAAAATTAAAGTATACTACTAGTTGTTAAGTTAGTGAAAAAAATACTCATCTTTATTAGTGGAAAAAAGAATAAAAATAATAAAATAATGGTAGGATCATGTCCTAAAATAAAATGATTTTATTATTTATAAACGGTTGAAAAAGAAAAAAAAAACGCCCCTTCTATTCAGGGACGAAGGGAGTTATAAGATTTCACAAAAATTAAGAAAATTATAATTAATTTTTATCAAGTTGAAAACCAACATAGTTAAGTTCATCCAACTTGTAAAATTAGATTTTCAATGCAACTATGCAAGCATTATATTATTCTAAATATGTAGCTTTCGGGCCAATTATCCTATTTAGAATGCGCATACGTCTGGCAAAAATTTTAAGAAGTACTAGTACTACTACACCCATGCGATGCATGGAGATCACCCATATTACATAAATATAGAAATATCATTTAATAAATTCTGAAATAAAATGTTGCAAAACTTTTATATTATTCACAAAAGACTTCTAGAAAATTAAAAGTGATATATTGATATTTGATGAATCTTTTGGGTGTAGTATATGTAGATGGCACCCAACATCAATAATGTTATAACAAAATGCTAAAAAAAAATTAATTATAATGTTTGGTATCTCTCCATTTAGATGTTCGTGGATTAAGTTTTCTTCTTTCAGTTATGTGAATCATCTTCGAGCATATCTAAAACTTGACGTAAAGAAACCTACTCTACAATACAACAAAACTAATACATTAATGCGGCATGATAATTATTTTATAACAATCGTGTGAAAGTAGAAGTGCAAAGAGTGTGTAATATGGATGAAATTGATCATAGGATTCTATAATTTATAGGTATCAAATAGAATAAGAAATAGAAAGTTAATTATTAAAATTAATTCGTCGCCACAATTATTCTTTTGTAACGTCTGGTATTAATTAACTGATGGTCCCGATACGAGTTCTGGTGCATGGGGGGGGGGGGAATACACCAGATGCAACTTTTTAAACAACCCCCTAAAATAAAACACAACCGAGTAATCAAACTCAGTTGGATTCACAACCGAGTAAGAAGCACTCGGTTGGAAGTGAAGTGTTGTGCGGAATGTGGTGAAAATAGACTCGTATAAATTAACACAAGCACACAGAGATTTACGTGGTTCGGAGAAACCTCCTACGTCCACGGGAAGTTGTGAGTCCACACAACTCAGTCCAAGTTCTTCTGGACAAACCACACAGCTTACGCAGGCTGTGCAACCGTTAAGGATAAGTTTGCGGGTACTTATCAACCTTACAGTTTAGTTTTCGGGTACTAAACAACCTATCTACTCAATTATGGGAAGAGTAGGGTCCTAACACTCCTTTTGAGAGGAAGTGTGAAAAAGATGGGTTCCAACTAAAAGCTCGAACACAAAGTGAGCTTTGATCTAACACTCTACGAACTCTCACAAAGTGATGTTCTCAAGGTTGGATCTAAAGACACAGAAACTAACTCTAGAACTCTCAACAAGTGATGTTCTAAGAGATTGAATGCAGTTCAGCTCGTGAAGAATTTTGCTCTTTCTTTCTCTCTCTGGTTTCTTCTCGCATGTGTGTCTTGTATGTGTCTTTGAATGAAGGCCTCTATTTATAGGCGGAGAGAATCAACTAGCCGTTGGAGGAGCTGTTGATCTCTGTTCTTTGAAAGCGATGACTTGTCTCTCATCTCTGCAGACTTTCCGGATTTGGCAACTGTGTGCTTCTGCTTTCCATCTGAGACAGCCTTGTGTTGGGCCAAATGAGGTAATGACAGAGAGTCAAACCTTCACGTGACTTCCTTATTTAAAATTCAAATCTCAACGTCAGACTTTCATCAAGGAGAGGTTGGTTGAGATTTTTCGATCTACATCTGACTGGTTCTTCAACTGATGTTCTGTCTGAATGCTAACAGTTGAACTCTCAGCTGATCTGAACTTCATGCTGTTGATCTTCTTGGTTTGAGGTCCTACACCTGATGTTCTGAAACTGAACACTCAGTTGTCTTCATTGTATCTGATCAGTTGGGTTGATCGCTCAGATGACTTTCTTTCATCTGATGTTCTCTTCCCTCTTTCTACTTCTCATCTGATGAACGCTCGGTTGTTTTTCTTACAACTGATGTTCTATCGCTTGAGTGTAACTTCCCCCTTTATCAATGCTTCATCTAATGAACGCTCAGTTGTCTTCCTCACAACTGATGTTCTATCCGAGTGAAGCCTTGTTGCCGTCTTCAGCTGGAGTCCTGTAAAGATAAAATCTTAACAATGCTTAAACAGCGAGCCTAACTACTAACATTAGAATCTGGCAACATCTACTCGGTTGGGGTCAGTTGGTTTTGGAATCAATCAAAACTTTAATAAATTTCCCAACATTAACTGATTGGAAATAATTAATGAATAATAACAACTAGATATATCATTTCTAGAAAAAAATTTAAAAATTAAAGTTAAAATTACTTTTTTTTTAACAATCCGGCCTTGCTATTAAGGTTTATAAAGATAAAGATATCCAAAACTAATACATTGAGGGAAAATATAAATTTGTATTTTTCACAGCCACTTCGATTTAGGGATTTGTTTAAGGCATATTTGATGATGAAAAGTCCCGCCCAAATTGTTAATATATTAGATTTTGCTGAATAATGACAAAACTACGCCGTTTAAAATTAATGAAAATGACGTCGTTTAAATTTACATGGCCAACAAATCACTGAATAAGCGCCAATGGAGCTTTACCACATCAGCAAAATCCCAAAATTATACTCGTCGGAGCCCTACCGGAGTAGCCAATTAATACCAATTCGAAAGTTTAGTATTAAATTGGCTAAAATTAAACTTAAGGTTGCTAATTAAACTGGAATTAGAAAAAAGTTGAGTAATTTACAGGCTTTTTAACTTTTTTGACATATGACCATCTTATAAGCATGTCAAATATTCAATTAATTTTAACAATTAACTGTGAAACTTTCAGGCACATATATAAATCTTTGGGATCTCCCACGGTTTCCCTTAAAATAAAGCAATTTCAGCATTAAAATAGTACGAAAAAAATAGTGTGAAATAGGAACTCGTCAGTTATATTATTTTACACGATAGATGAATATTCAAGTTTATTTATTTAATCATAAGAAATATAAATAATTTATATAATTAATGAAGAATGAAAACATAAACTCATTACACTAAAGTATATAATGAAGATTATTTTATAAATGAATAAGTTACAGATGAGTGAGCCTCATTAATAACTAGTAGTAAAAAGAGCGGTCGTCGTCCCACATCATTATTAGAATTTAATTCAATTAGAGTTTATGAATTATATAATACTAGTATCTATCTATCTATATATATATATTATTCCCTCCGATCCCCATATTTATGCATAATTTTGATGGACACACATTTTAATAAAATCCTGAAAAGTGAGATATAAGTAGAGAAAAAGTAGATATAAATGGAGATGAAATCCCACATTATAAGGGTAATAAGTGAAATAGTTATTTCCTAAAATGGACTATGCATAATTTTGAGGGACAGATGAATAAAGAAAACTATACATAATTTTGGGGGTCGGAGGGATATTAAAATCAATATTGATTCAAGCCCTCCCCTTATTTCTAGGTCCTACATGGGTCTCTCTCTATTGAGTATTTCTATTTCTCTTAAATCTTCATTTAATATTTTTTAATTCATAACTAATATTATTGTGTGGATTTAATAATGGTGATTATCGATTTGATGTATATGGGATCCTTTTAAATATGGCTATAGAATATTTAATTTCTAAGAAAGGACATTAATATTATACGCACATGACGAGGTTGTCGTTCGCTCTCTCTAAATGAATTTGTAGCTTATCCTCACAGCTATATAGTTAGCAAGTAAGTACAAGGTCAATCCACAGAGAGTTAATTGTCACTATCTCTTGAAACCTCCTCCACCTGTTCAGAAAGTTTGGTTTTGCTATTTTGGTCACTATGACTCTCTTGCCCAATTCGAGAACTTAAATAAACGCTGAAAAGTAAACAGATAACTTGATCAATAATAAAGATGACTTGATCTGGACTAAGACGTGTTAAGTGAAAACCCTAGCTTGGTCATTGGTCCAAATATATTCATTACATGCATGCATCGTCAGTTATAGGACTTGAATGCCGAGATTCCTCTTTACTCGTCACGCTCTCAACAAACCCTTCCCTTACCTATCCTTACTGAGTTGGCGACGCTCCGCCGACTCCCTACCTTGGGCAATACCTCTGTCGGAGTCATCATTCAGTCTCTTGCCCAATGAGCATTAATCACTAGAAAGGCCCTACAAGGAATCATCACGTCTGACCTAATTAGGTAGACACCTTCTTCTAATGTTAATCGATCTTAATTGAGATGATGATGGAAAACACTCCTACTTCCCAATTGATTGGTGATCTAATATGTCATAAGTGATTAACGACCTATTAATCTCTTAATCGTATTATCCCATATTTGAACAAGCTCATTAACATATCGGGAACACATGCATGCAATTATCTAGCACAATTTAGATCTCTCAAGGATAAATAATCACCTAACTGTCTTGCCCAAATCAAGTATAAAAACTTAGCTAGACATAATAATAAAACAACGAACACAATAATGGAAGGAACTCATAAGAAAAACTATATTAAAACTTACTAAGTACGTGAAAAGCAAAGTCGGCCAAAAATGTTGATGAACAAAACACAAATAAAAGTATGCCCGTAGGACTTGTTTTTCTCCTCACAATCTCTCAATGAAAATACAGGAAATAGAAGCATAAAAGAAGGCGTTCTTCGTAACAGCACAACTTCAATATTTATAGGTGAATACTTAGGGTTTGGGCCCCCTAGTCCTTAACATGGAAGGAATCCACGAGCTACCTTGGGATGCAAGAAAATCTTAATACGCACGACCCTCAACATGGCAAGTCACATCTATCTCCAAGAGATCCCTTGCGGATCCTAAATCTAGTCGGATAAAGAAAGATATTTAAGTTAGATCATCTTTTCCTTATCTTTCTATATCTAGGAGAGAAACTCGTCTACTGACCAAAGCACTCCACCTATCTCTGTCTTGACCAATATCGTTGTGTCTGGCCTGCTTCCAGAAATGACGTTTTCTATCCCTGTATTGCCTAGTTCCCTCCTGCAAGGCAACAAACATCCTCCTGCCCAAGATATGTCCTCCAAGATACTAAAATTAAACAAAACACACACAAAGACTCGATCTAAACTACCTAAGACAGACACTAAAAAGGCACAAAATATAGACTCATCAGCACGAAAACGTGTATTAGTATGTCATTTGTATAAATACATTATAAAAATTGTTATATGTAAATTCTTTAATTTGAGTCTTCTCATATTCAATATAAACTTTTCTATCCCACATTGCTTTTCAATAACACATCACTCTTTGAAAACCTATATAAATACGCAAAATCAATTTATATTTTCTCATCCTGCAATTGGTTTGCACAACCAGTTTAGTTTGATCAACTAATTAATTGGCCGAATAAATAATTATTTTATATTGCAAGTTTTAATTTGACCCGTTATTAAGTTGTCAGTATAATTTGTCAATTTAATTTGTTAGCTAAATAGTTTGATTTTTATTAAAAACAAAAATTAATTTGATGAGGTAATCTTCAAAATTTGAGTTATGTTGTTTTGTTAGGATTATTTAGGCCTTTCCATTGAGTGCATTGATTGATTGTGTGTTTCATTAACTTCCAAGTCGTCCATACCGTTTCTGCGTCGATTTAAAGTTGACAAAATCCTATACTTTCTCTTATTAATTTCACTTGATCATGAGCATACAAACAACATCATCATAGATTGTTATGTACTCGTTCGTCACTTTAATGAATGTCGCGATGCTAATTATTTTGTATTAAATCTTGCTATGCGAAATATTTAATCTAACAATTTATGTTTATAAATTGTATCCGTTACTGCAAAACTTAGCACAGAGATTAGCACATGATATAACGAATATGCTAAGTAAAGAACACATAGAAATGGTGACCCAATTCGGTTAAACAACCTACGTCTGGGGGGGCTTTCCTGCCCAAGAGAGAATCAATTCACTATGTAAGTTGTAGTTACAGACTCTTACACGTATAATTCGTCAACCATATGAAGTCTCCTAACTCACACACTTCCCAACCCAGCGTGAACCAATGAATGTTCAAGACGCAGTCGAACAATCTAATCTCGAGTCGCAACTCAACACTCACCTCTCTCCCAAGTGTTTTATATGAATAAACATTCTCAAGAACAATACGAAAAATACTCACTCGCGCAACTATACTAGCTATGAATATAATGAGAATAGCTAAAACGACGACAGCCTCCAAATGATGTTGATGTCGATATATGTAGGTCTTGAGAAACTCTAGATATGATCTCCACCGATTTGCCCTAGTTTCCTTGTTGATAAAAACTTCCTTTTGGAGGCTTATCTTGTGGAACAAACAATATATTCACTAAATAAGATCTTCTCCGCGTCATGGATGGATAAGGAAAAGATCTCATAACAATTCATTCCCTTCAAAATCAAATGTAAAATTACAATCTATAAATCAAAACGCATATTATCTGCAAGAATGTAGAGGGCAAGCATATATGAAACCAGAAGCATGCAAACAAGTTAATAGCCTATTGTACTCTATGAAACCAGAAGCATGCAAGAAAACATGTAAAGTTACTTCGCTCTACAAAATTACAAAAACAATATTAGGAGAAAAATAAAAACGAAAACTATAAAATAAAAATGCATATTATCTGCAAGAATGTACGGGGCAAGCACATCTATTCAAATAAACAAAAACATACATGTATATTCAAATTAGAGCAAAAACCTTTAAACTGGTGGGTTTCTTTTTCTTTGCGACTGTAATCAATCTTCAATTCAATTTGAAATGCTCAGATTGGGACACTTTCAAAAATCTACATACATAAAGAAAGGGTTTTAGATTTTCTCTTTTTGAAGCTGTTGAAATAAAACCGACGGAAAATTCAATAAATAGACACTTCATGGAGCCACGTACCTTAATAAAGCATCGAAGTTGTTTGAAACCCTATGCTCCAATAGTATATAATATAGAATAAGATTTCTTCCAATTTCATTTATTTGTTCAGCCCATTCCGCAAACCCAGTCGTGTGAAGCCCATCAGCCCATGACCTTTGGCTTCTGTAACAGCCAAGGCTGTTCACATCCGGTCACCTCTTCACGTCCAGAAACCGCCGACCATTCATGACAACGTTAATGAGACGAGCCCCTTCACTTGTTGAGAACTGCCTATATAAGGAAACATGCTCATTTGCATTTCTCACTCAACAACCTGCATTCTCTCCTCTCTCAAAGCAAGCAAAGCATTTCATATATTCTTGAGTTCAGTCTTCATTCCAGTTCCAGTTTGCCTGTGCTTGGTCTAGTTTACGGTGCTGCTACTACCGAGACGTCTAGATCTTTTAACCTTTGGAGATGAGCCGCCTTTCCGTGAGCATTACGGGGGCGTATTCTCGTCTTGCGGGCAGAAGTCTAACTTCGGACAATCTCTGGTTTATCTAAATTTTGTTCTTTAGTTTCACTGTAAATCTTATCAGTTTGTTCGTGTTCATGTTTATCAATAAAATACGCATTGTTCATTGTTATTGACACGAGCAAGTAACCGATTCCTAACAAAAAATTTCAAAAGAGATGAGATATTACTAGACATTTCGTTCCAAATTATTTGATTAATTGTCCTATTTTGTTGTTGTCAATGACTTTGTTGAAAAACGTCAAACGGGTAGAAAAACAAGTAGGAAATTTCCAACGATTTTCTTGAATCTAATTATAAAACTAAATATTTTGCACCTCCCAAAAAATTTTAATAACTACCAAACATATTACATTTAATAATTTTAAAAATCTTAATAAAATAAAAGTTCTCATCGCTTTCCGACGGGCGTTAATAGCATAAAACAACATAAGCTACATAATAAAAATAAATCTAATTCGATGAATCATAATATCATACAATCAATACTTTTCGAAATGTTGGCGTGTTTGTATCCTTTTTATGCATCTATTTTATGTAATTCTGTTTCTGTTTCTGTTTCAAGTATTCATGTATTTTGTTTACACTTGATAACACATATCTTGCCGTCCATGCATATTTTGTTTATTGCCAGCCATATATTCCACATCCCACAATAGCTAGAAGTTGTATGTATTTACCAGGATTATTACTTCTCATAGCAAAGGAAACTTTTAAACGTTCCCACTGTGGCAATATGTCAAAAATATAGAGCACCTTGCGCATAGGTGCCAATCATATATCCAAAATAAAATGAAAACAATATAAAAAGAAGTATAACTCATGAACAATATCATCTTATCTTTGATGCATCACTATTCAAATGAAGTAGTATGATTATAGAGCACTCCTTAAGTGCATATTGATGCTCAGAAATAGGAGAAAAAGTGAACAACGCTCATCTTAAAGATGATCTTTATCTTTACGACACGTGGTCATTTTTTAGTTATTGTGAAAAATATCAAATTATGTATTTAACCTTGTCTCACATCAAATTAAGACGTGCCACATGAGATTTTCATGTGCTCGAGAATATCATAAATCATAATGGAAATATTTTGATTTTTCTAATCTTGGTGTGTCATAAATCATAATGGAAATATATTGATTTTTCTAATCTTGGTGTTAGAGCATCCACAACGGGATGTCGAGCGCTGGGTCGATGTCGGTGTCGAACGGCTCACTCGATACAGGCAGTGTCGATACAGTTGTGGATGGCTCGACCTCGGGTGGGTCGTAGGAGGTGTCGATTTATCGACACCGCCTTCGACTTCGACATGGCAGCAACATGAGGACACGTGGCGTGTTCCCATTGGTCCGAGCTAATTCTTTTTTCTAATTTAAAAAAAAATCAAACCCAACGGCTGCATCACACAAATTCACTATAAATACCCCTTCATCCCATTCATTCTCCACACCAAATTTCAATCTTCAAATCTTATTTTTTCGTGCAAAAAAAATGAGTGAAAACGAGTTCAATTCGTGGTTCCACCAGTATTACACTTCAAATCCACCAAATCAAACTCCCAATCCGGCAAATCCAACTCCCAATCCGGCGAATTCAAACTCCCAATTTCCCCCTTCTCCCGATTCCACCCAATACTCCTCGGCTGTCGGGTTTGCACCTTTTTTGCAGTCCCCGGGTTTCTCCCAATTTCCCCCGTCGACGGGGTTTTCGCAGTCTTCGGAGTTCTCCCAATTCCCCCCGTCGACTGGGTTCTCGCAGTCTCCGGGGTACTCCCAATTTCCTTTGTCTTACGGTTACTCGCAGTCGCTGGGATTCTCTCAATTCCCCCCGACATCCGGCTTCTCCCAATTCTCCACGCCGCCATCGGCTACTCCTTGATTCAGACGTATCAACCTCAAAGACGACACCGACGATGTTGAGGTGGAGAATACCCAAGAGGAAGAGGAAGAGGCGTACGAAGATTTCCAACAAGAGGAATCAGAGGAACGCGAGCCAACACCACCGCCCCGCCGCAAGGAGAAAGCTCCCGCCACATCAAGCACGACCACTTCTCTGGCCAAGTGGAAGGGAAGGGCACGCCGCAAGGGCAAACAGCCCGCCGCATCAAGCACTTCATCGAAGCCACTACGAGGTGCTAACTACACACCCACTGATATTGAATTCCTCACACAGTGCTACATTGATTTCGGGCTGGACGCGGTGACCAGCAACTACCAAACCTCGGCTAAGTTCTGGGAGAAAATATGTAAGCGCTTCAACGAGCACATAGCTCCCGCCGCGCCAAGAGAAAAGGATGCGATGAAGAGCGCATGGGGCTGCGCCAAGAAACAGATAGTGAACTTCGCCCCCGTCTACATCAAACTCGAAGACCAAAAGCGGACGGAACGACCTCGATATGTACACACAAGCCGAAGATCGTTACGCCACCCAGTACGGGAAAAACTTCTCCTATAGGGGTGCGTGGGAGCTCTTGAAGAATATCCCGAATTTTTCTAACCCGGCGACGACAACAGCTCCAAAGCAGATGCAGATTAATGAAGCCGACGAGTATACTTCGTCTGCTAGCGGCAACACATTCACAACATCCGCGAGCGATGCAAACACTATGCAAGTTCGTCCCAAAAGAGTGAAAGCTGTCAAGAAGGGAAGGAAGGGCAAGACGGCAGGCAAGGAGGCAGCGTGGGCACAGTTGGCATCCGTAGCCGAAAACATGACAGCGGAGAGGGACGCCGCAAGGGAGAGGTGGGCGTACAATGTCTCTATTACAGACATGTCGAATTTTACTCGCGCTCAAAAGGAGGCGCACCAAAAAGTCTGCACCAAACTTGCAAAAGAATTTGGGTGGGAGTAGTTATCCTAATTTTTTTCTTAATTATTGTAATTTTATTTTCTTAATTATTGTATTTTTATCTTATTAATGAGTGTATGTTTTTATTTTTTTAATTCAATAAAATTGTCATTTCAAATTTTTTTAATTTAATTAAGTATTTTTTATGTTATTTATTACAAATAAAAAAATAACAAAATAAAATCTATTTAATTATTGTCAATGATTATAGATCAGGGGGTCTTATTCAATCCCATCATTGTAAAAAATAGATTTAGGATCTTACCCAACACCATCAATTATTAAAATCACGCTTTTTGACAGTAAACCTGGAATCTAACAAGACACTTGCTGTTGATGTTGCAAGACAATAAATAATATTGTTTTTTTTTTTATTCTTTTTGAAAGGAACGTTGCAATAGTTTTTCTTAAGAATACATTTTTCTGGTGTCATGGCTAAGGTGTCGTGGCCTATCCCTAAAAATTGGGTTTAGGCTGTAATTACAGTTCGAATGAAAAATGGGCCCACGCGTTGGCCCATCATCAATCACGCAACGGCACCGTTTTTCTTTGAAATTTGAAAAGCGAAAATGCCAAAGTACAGGCCGGTGTCGCCCACCACGACACCGTTTAACCTCTCCTGTTCTGTGTATGTATTCAGTCTTTTCAAATTCAATTTCTTCACCTCCTAATCTCCATCTCTCTCTCTCTCAACTACGAGATCGAGCAGTAGCCTTGTCTCTCTCTCTCTCTCTAGCTTCATAACTACGCTATTTCGAGAGTGCAGTCATCCCCAAGTCAAGTCTAAGGATAAGCTCGGAGCTGAGTTGGAGATATGGAGAATCTGATTTCATTGGTTAATCGGCTGCAGAGAGCGTGCACCGCTCTCGGAGATCACGGCGAAGAGTCCGCGCTGCCGACTCTTTGGGACGCCTTGCCTTCTATCGCCGTCGTCGGTGGTCAGGTCTGATTATTTTCTTTTACTTCACCATATGTTTATTTTTTCTTTTCAACCGAACTTATTATTATTGTTTTTGCCTTGATCTGTGCAGAAATAAGGATTTTTTGATTCTAAGCTTTCTACTTCTTTGCGTTTGTAGATCTTAGTTAATGTTAATTAAGTCGATAATTTGACGCTTTTGCTGTGGGGATCGGATTTAGATCTGCTCCTGAGTTGTTCTTGATTTTATTTCACTAGTTATATTCAAGAATTTTCTTTCACCTGTTTGTTTGATCCTTATTGTTATCATATTGAGCTGTGTTATTTGCTTCTACGGTTTATTGCGTTCAAATTTTTTTATAGGATTGAGTGAATTAGACTTTTGGTTCTGGTATCACAAGTGCTATATGGGTACACACTAACAGCGGGTATATTGATTTGATGAAACTTCCAACCAATAACAAAATTTTTCTCATACCCAAACTTTTTGGAGAGAATCTGCATAGAAGGTTAATTGACAATGCGAATTGATTTTTGACTTGGTCAGGAAATAAATATATACAGTATTATTTTGAAAATTATCTCGATTAAAATACCGCAGTGGTGCGGATGGATTCTTTAGCATTCATCTATTTTCCTAGTATACATGTGATATTGCTACTACGAATAGCATCGTACTATTTATATTTGTTTTGAGATCTTTCTTAACTTACTCATTTGCATTTTCGGTTGATTGATCCAAAATGTTGCAGAGCTCTGGAAAGTCTTCAGTACTTGAAAGTGTTGTCGGGAAAGACTTTTTACCTCGTGGATCTGGTATTGACTGGATTTTAAATTTTAAATTTTACAAATAACCATGAAATCAATTTTCTTTTTGACATGTTAATGTCCTTTATACAAACAGGTATTGTTACTCGACGCCCTCTCGTTCTGCAGCTTCATCGGCTTGATGAAGGTAGAGAGTATGCAGAATTTGGACATCTTCCTAGGAGGAGATTCACTGATTTTGGTAAGTTGTTTTTTTTGCTGGTACTTAAATTTACATGTTGCTGGGATATGAGATCTCTGTTCACACTTTTCTATTGTTCCAATACAGTAGTTTTATACTAACCTTCATTTGCTTTTCTTCTACACTTCTTAGACAAATGTTTCTCCTAACATACTTCTATTTGAATGCTCTACATTGATGCTTTATTTTGTCATATTTTGCACAGCTGCTGTCAGAAAGGAGATTGCTGATGAAACAGACAGAGAGACTGGACGTTCTTCTAAGCAAATCTCCACTGTCCCAATATATCTTAGTATTTATTCACCAAATGGTAAGTTGAGTTTGGTCTTGATTGTCATGAATACAATTGTGTTAATACAAGTTTCAAAAATAACAGCTATTCATGGCCACTGATTTGATTTCATTGTTTATTAGTTTTTGAGATAATATATGCTGCATTGTTTGTTTTATATTTCCACATTCTTAAGTATCTTTGTCTTTTAATAAAATTTAATGAAATATGATGTGATTTCTTACTCTAGTTTGATGTTCGGAGATAAATTATTAAGTTCCCCATATTTTGTGATTGCAGTTGTAAATCTAACGTTGATTGATCTTCCTGGACTAACAAAAGTGGCTGTTGGTGAGTTTGTCGTGATCTTGTCTTTTTAGTTTTAGCTACTGTTAGTTCAATGGAAACAGCCTTCCGGTTTAAACAAAATAATTGTTTAATGTTTGTTTGTTTTTATAGATGGTCAGCCAGAGAGCATTGTGATGGATATTGAAAACATGGTCCGGTCGTATATTGAGAAGGTATTGTACCATCTTTTTCGTTGTTTGGTCATAGGATTCGATCAAGTATAGAAATGTTTTGGGAGTGTTTTAAATTATTCAAAAACATAACTAATAAATTTATTACAAAAGTATGAAGTTCTCTGTTAAATTCTCAGACTTACTATTAATGTTTAAGATTATGGTTAGTTCCTGCTGGGTTTCACTTGAAGGCATATTTGCTGACTGATTCATGTCTATATGATTTTCTTTTCAGCCCAACTGTATTATTTTGGCTATTTCTCCTGCCAACCAAGATCTTGCAACATCAGATGCAATTAAAATCTCTCGCGAAGTGGACCCAAAAGGTGTATTGTGTTTTTACTGTGGCAGAGCTATGGGATTGTGTGTCATATTCTTGCATAATAAGCTGTTTTCAGGATATAGGCATCATTACTTTGCAATTCACACCTTTTAACCATGTTATCTTAATCACAGTGATTAATACATTTAACTTATTTTATTTTAGGGGAGAGAACGTTTGGAGTTCTAACAAAGATTGATCTGATGGACAAGGGTACTGATGCTGTAGATGTAAGTTCACAACTGCAGATATTGATCTTGTATATTGTAGGAAAACTTGTAACTATTATATTAGTTTTAACACTGTGTATGCTGTACCATCCTATCTTCTAAAATTTGTTTTGGTTGCTCCTGCCCTAAACATTCTGACCATTACATATTTGGATCTGTAGATCTTGGAAGGGAAAGCATACAGGCTACAGTTTCCATGGATTGGTGTTGTTAATCGTTCTCAACAAGACATTAATAAAAATGTTGACATGATTGCTGCTAGGCGTAGAGAGCGGGAGTATTTTGCTCAAACTCCAGAATACAAACACCTTGCTCCCAGGATGGGTTCTGAGCATTTAGGGAAAATTCTATCAAAAGTGAGCAATGTCTTGTCTTAGATCTTACTGCCTTATTTTGTGCTTAAGGAGATGCTTGCAAAGCTGAACTAAATCTTCTTTCAAATAGATACTTGTGCAGCTTGTAATGAATGACGTTCAAGTATTTTGTGGTGAAAATACTGATTAGAAAATTGCTGAAATGATGGCAGAAGCTGTCTAATACTTTGCCGTTTTCCGGAAAAAAACATTCTATATGTAACTAGCCTTAATTTGAGGCATCGTTGTGCTGATGCTATGCGAGCAAACATTTTTGTATTTATTGCCTTTGTCTTGTCTTCTGTCGAGGGTTCTATTTATATTTATCCTCAGAAGGAAGTACCCATATATCTTTCACTGTCTAATATTTAAATACATGCTGCTGTTTTCTAGCATTTGGAGGCTGTCATCAAATCACGAATTCCAGGCCTTCAGTCGCTAATCAACAAAACTATAATTGAGCTGGAATCTGAGTTGAGTCGTTTGGGAAAGCCCATTGCAACTGATGCTGGAGTAAGCTTTTACCTTATTACATTTTAGATATCTATGCAGACTATGTTTATTGCCATACATATTTCTTTTAGGATAATCAGTCTCTCCAGTAGACTTTTGTGATTCAATCTCTGACAATGCTTTTCTTGTATGCTTTATCTCCTATTTTCTTTTTAAAGTAGGAATGGCTATGCTTAATTTTAACTGATGCCTGATACCGACTGCTAATGCAGGGAAAATTGTACATGATCATGGAAATATGCCGTACATTTGATGGAATATTCAAGGAGCATCTTGATGGAGTGTATGTACAGTATTACATTTTCTACTTGTCATTATTAGCTTGCATTGTTAGCTGTTTTGTACTTTGATTTTAATCTTACTCCTGTCATGCCTTTGCTTTTGCAGTCGACCTGGTGGTGATAAAATATATAATGTTTTTGACAACCAACTGCCAGCTGCCTTGAAGCGCCTGCAGTTCGATAAGCATCTGGCCATGGAGAATGTGCGCAAATTAATTACAGAAGCTGATGGGTATCAGCCTCATCTTATAGCACCTGAACAGGGTTATCGCCGTCTCATTGAAACTGCCTTGATTACTATCAAAGGTCCTGCTGAGGCTGCTGTTGATGCGGTATGCATTTTATCCAGATTCCATGTATTTTCTTAGCATTGAAGATGTTTATATTCTGGTTCTCTCTCTCTCTCTCTATTATTATTATTTTTTATATTTCTATGCCAAGAAGTCATACTGGTTTTGATAGCATTAGAGAACTAAGTCTTCCCAGCTACTATTAGTTGCAATATTTTTCTTCTGAAGCAGGTTAAGCACATTAATCTTATAATTCTGACTTTCTTCTCTCTTCAGGTTCACGGAATACTCAAGGATCTGGTTCACAAGGCAATTAGTGAGACTGCAGTAAGTCTTCAAACTTAAATTTTAGTCTATATTATGATCTGTTGTTATATACTCGTACGAAGTTTTAAGCACCTTGGCCATGCCAAGCCATGGCATTTCAAAGTATTTCTGGCACAATAAAGAGAGGAAATCAATGTTATACTATAAGTTCAATAGAATCACTCCACAGAAGACTTTTGATATGATATTGTCCAATGACTGCTCGATACTTGCTCCCGTTCTTTGCAGGAGCTAAAGCAATATCCCTCACTCAGAGTCGAGGTCGGAAATGCTGCTATTGAATCATTAGATAGGATGAAGGAAGAGAGCAGGAAAGCCACTCTACAGCTAGTAGAAATGGAAAACAGTTACTTAACTGTGGATTTCTTCAGGAAGCTTCCGCAGGATGTCGAGAAGGGTGGCAATCCGACCCATTCAATCTTCGATAGATACAATGATTCATATCTTAGGAGAATTGGTGAGTGCGAATCATCCCTCACTGGTTTCAACATATTCAAATATCTCATGTTACTCTTTACTCCTTACTTAACAGGAACAACCGTGTTGTCTTATGTCAACATGGTATGTGGAAGCTTGAGAAACTCCATTCCAAAGTCTATCGTATATTGCCAAGTCCGTGAGGCGAAGCGCAGCTTGCTCGACCACTTCTTCACTGATTTAGGCAAAAAAGAGGTACCCCCTCCAACCTGCACCACAAATATTTTGCTTATGATCCTCCAAAATTGTTACTGAAAAGGAAATGGTTGGGTTAACAGGGAAGGCAGTTGGGAACATTGTTAGATGAGGATCCAGCGGTGATGCAACGACGAATCTCGCTGGGAAAGAGGCTGGAGTTGTACAGAGCTGCTCAGGCGGAGATTGATTCAGTGGCCTGGTCAAAATAAGAGAGTTGTACTGATGGCTGCCTATTTTGTACCTTTTGCCTTCCTCCTTTCTTTACACTTACATATATAGTAGCTTTTTCATTCTTCGTGTGATGAATGATTATTCTTTGTATGCTAATGAAGATTTTTGAGATATGTGCTTATGTTCCAAAATCTACGTGTGCGCTCCAGTTTTGTTTAGTATTTTCATATTGTACGTTATGAAAGAGTGACTAAAAGCAGCCTTTATTATTATTTATTTATATTGATCGTAGAAAGGATATGGTTTGCAGAGTGGGAGATTGGACTGGGTGACTTCAATTATAAGAATAAGCGAACGCTTTTTGCAATAAAAAAATAAGATAAGTAATAATAATAATAATAATAATAACAAAAAAGAAACGATTGAGATATATATTGAGGAGATGAAGAAACATTTATTTTCAAAATTCGAAGACGAGACAATGTCTCAAAAATTTGAAAAGTCAGATGTTTCCATGGCTACTAGTCAAAATAATTTTCACGAAGCTCAAGACCCGAATGAAGAAGATCCATCAATAGATGATGTGTTTGGAGCAATCAAGGATACTCTCATAGAAAACTTCAAAAATAACAAAGGAGACTGTTCCTCTTTTACTATCTAGAAGTACAAGATAGTTGAACATTTTCAGCAGAGACAGAAATTAAAGATACGACAAGAAATTTTTCTGTACACATTTTGGTGACTCACCTCTTGCAGGAATTATTTTCCTAAAGGCATATGATGACTCTTCTACTTTTTCGCTGCAATGACTTTTATTTTTGTAATTTTCTTTTTTATAATGATGGCCTATTTTGAATTCACAAAGGCATCATCATTTGTTTTAATTTGTAAGTTTGTCGTATTTGTTTTCCTTTTGTATAAATAGAGGAGTTAGGAGGTTTGGTGGCAGAGCATAGGAATTAGAAGATCATTCCCACTCTCATATTTTTCTTTTTGTAAAATATTTGTACGTGTGAAGCTTGGCTGGAATAAAAGTCTATATTTTTGTAAGTTCATCTTTTTCAATTCTCGTTCTGTTATTTTCTTATTTTATTATTTAAATTATTGTATGGATAGCCTTATAGGCTAAAATCCTTTATGTGATAAATTATATCGAAGCTATGTAGTTATTCTCATCATGGAAATGGTATTATATGATGTAGTTTAGGTATTATAATAATTAATATAGTAGAATAAAAGTTGACTTGAAATAATATTGGACATGCTTAAGGTTTCGTAAGACCTGTTTTCCGCACTATCAACTCATTTCAGGGTCGTTGTTAAATAATAATAATAATATAATGATAATAATAATAAATAATAAATAATGATAATAATAATAATAACAACAAAAAAGAAACGATTGAGACATATATTGAGGAGATGAAGAAACATTTATTTTCAAAATTCGAAGATGAGACAATGTCTCAAAAATTTGGAAAGTCAGATGCTTCTATAGCTACTAGTCAAAATAATTTTCACGAAGCTCAAGACCCGAATGAAGAAAATCCGTCAATAGATGATGTGTTTGGAGCAATCAAAGAAGTTCTCATAGAAAACTTCAAAAATAACAAAGGAGACTGTTCCTCTTCTACTATCTAGAAGTAGAAGACAATTGGACATTTTCAGCAGAGACATAAATTGAAGATACGACAAGAAATTTTTCTGTACATATTTTGATGACTCACCTCTTGCAGGAATTATTTTCCTAAAGGCATATGATGACTATTCTACTTTTTTGCTGCAATGTCTTTTATTTTTGTAATTTTCTTTTTTAAATGGCCTATTTTGAATCCAAAAAGTCATCATTATTTGTTTTAATTTGTAAGTTTGTCGTCTTTGTTTTCCTTTTGTATAAATAGAGGAGTTAGGAGGTTTGGTGGGAGAGCCTAGGAATTAGAAGATCCTTCCCACTCTCATATTTTTTTCTTTGTAAAATATATGTATGCGTGAAGCTTGGCTGGAATAAAAGTCTATATTTTTGTTAGTTCATCTTTTTCAATTCTCGTTATGTTATTTTCTTATTTTATTATTTAAATTATTGTATGGATAGCCTTATAGGCTAAAATCCTTTATGTGATAAATTATATCTAAGCTATGTAGTTATTCTCATCATGGAAATGGTATTATATGATGTAGTTTAGGTATTATAATAATTAATATAGTAGAATTGAAGTTGACTTGAAATAATATTGGACATGCTTAAGGTTTCGTAAGACCTGTTTTCCGCACTATCAACTCATTTCAGGGCCGTTGTTAAATAATAATAATATATTATTAATAATAATACATCCTTGTTCATGGGGCGTAAAAAATAAGATAAGTACCAATTAAGTGAAAACATCCTTGTTTGTGGGGGCGTGTGAAGGGAACGTCTGTTCTCATCTTGATATGAATCTTGAAATTCAACGAGTACTTTATGTATTGATGGATTTAATTAATATTTTTTATGAGGGCCTAAAAATGAAGTTAGATAAATTCATATTGGGAACGAGTAATTTATGTATTGATGGATTTAATTAATATTTTTTATGAGGGCCTAAAAATGAAGTTAGATTCGAGTAGCATCCACGTGGCACAGAAAAAGAAAAAAGATAATGGAGGTGCGGGGAATCGAACCCCGTGCCTCTCGCATGCGAAGCGAGCGCTCTACCATATGAGCTACACCCCCATGTTGTTTTATTTCTAAGGGAAAAGGTGGAAGTACCCCTTTGAAATTGAAAGTGATACCTCTGAAGTTTGTTTAGGTGCAAAATCAACCTTCCCTAAAGTTTTGTAGTGCAATTAACCCCTTCCACTATGGGGAATTAACTCCGTTAAAAAAATTCAAATTTTGCATTTTTTTTTTAATTTTGTCCCCCACTTCTTTTAAACTCTATTTTTATTCTTTTTTATTTCTTATATGGGTTCAGCCATACATCAAGAGCGAAAACCATACTCGATAATATATCTCTGTTGAGGTGCTTGAAAGAGAAATCATGGTTGTCTTGGGACATTAATTGACGTGCTCGTAAATTGCATGACCAGTGAGAGCTTTAAAGAGCCGATCACGTTCAACAACGAGCAGCTTAAATCGTGTTTGCTCAATTTCTAAGGTAAAAAAGAAGTAGCTCTGCGTGGAAACCTTGATCAAGAAAATCATCAACCGCAGCGGATGTCGGAACTCTTCGTCGTCCGCCTCGTCGTTGTGAAAGTAACCCGATTAATCAACAGTCACACCCGCGTCGTTGCCAATATTCTTTTTCGACAAAACGAGATCCGGGGCAAATCTGCAGCGCCCATATTCTTTCCCCTCGCGCCGAAAATAAAAAAGCTCACGACGACAACCGGAGAAGCCATAAACTCTTGTGGGTGAGCGTGAAAGAGAGTGCGGACGAAATTTTGTTTTGCTTGCGTGAAATTGCTTATATTATATTTAGTTTATTTGAGGTGATTAAGAAACTAACATACAAACGGTGAGGGATGTTTGTTTGTAGAAGTCAGAACCAGAAGCCGAACTGCATTTAGACTCAATCGCCATGAATTCTCGTTGGTGAACGTGAGGGAGAGAGAGTCTGGTGGGTGAGACCGTGAGAGAGAGAGAGGGAGAGATATCTTTATAATTGCATGGGTGGGACCCACAAAAATAAACTAAAGCACAATTTGAATTTTCTTCAATGGATGTTAACTCCTCGTCAGTGGAAGGGGTTAATTGCACTACAAAACTTTAGGGAAAGTTGATTTTGCACCTAAACAAACTTCAAGGGGTTATTTGCACACAGCTGTTAACTTCAAGGACTTATTTGTACTTTTTCCCTATTTATAATTATTATACTAATTATAAAATAGTTTGGTAATGTTACAGGATTAGATCTACTTCTAATAAATAAAAATGAAATTTGAGTAGTTGATGAAAGATACCTTTGGTGAGTGTGGCGAAAGATTGATAGTTAGGATCTTTGTTTTCTCTTATGCTGGGATGCAACAAAAGAATGTAAACTTTTATACATATTGTAATGGGATAACTTCCAGCACTTTATATCATCTTGAATGTGTTTTCTTCACATTAATATAGTAAGGTAAAATAAGCATTTTTAACTAATTACCTTCAGACTCTACATCATTCTCTTTAAAAAATTGGTCACGTTATCTTGTTCTCAACATATGATCAAATCTTGAATGTGATGTTGAGGACCCATTCCTTTAAAAGTAGAGGACAACAAATTCAAAAACTTCAATTCTCCTTTTTGCTCTCTCTAAATCATTATGTCAATAGTTCAAAACGTTTGAGATAAAATCGTTACGGTAGATAACATTCAACTCTATTCCAATCACCATTATTTCATCCTTTTTTAGTAATAGAGAGCATATACATATTTTACTACAAGATGTAACCCGAAACCTCATAGTCTCATACCATCTGTATTAGGGCTTGCATGAGTGTATGAAGATACAAAACAAATTTAACTACTTAACCTTAACGACGTATTAAAAATTTAAAATTACCAAAAATCACATGCAATCCATGAATTCAGTGATATACTTCACCCTATTCTTTGATCATATTTCATTGAAAAACATAATAAAAGGATAAGATAAATAACGAAGGGGAATATGAAGTATCCTGACTTTTAAAAAAAAATGTCACAGCTGATCAAGATTATCCAAAATGGGCATTTCTCAAAAGTTGGACCCAAAATATTGATATCAGAATTACTTTCTATGAAAGAATTAATCAAAGACTTCAAATATCTATTTCGCACTGTCAAAATTTATCTCAAAATAAAGGAAAGAATGCACCAAGAAGTCCAGAACTCCTCTACTGGATGGTGGAAGAAGGATCAACACATCCACACAAGCCAAGAAGAATTTCCAAAGAGAACCTGCACATAAAATGATCACGACGATCAGCACAAAATCAAAGTTCTCAGAGTATAATTGAGCAAGTTTTTACCACTTTCAAAAAGTTTATATTCTGTGTTGAACAGTTCTACTTGTGACTGTTTGAGGAGGAAACAGCTAACAGAAACAATCGTAAATACAGACAATAATGCACCGTCTGTTAACTAGGAGCACATAGAGAACACTGGTATAGGACTAATCTATAAAAACTCCTGAAACCAATGATAAGGGAATCTGCTATAGAATATTCAGGGGAAGAATATTGAGAACAGATCAGTTAGAGAAAGTTAGAAGGAAAGGGTATATTGGGGACTAACCTCCATCAATTGATCAACATGCTCGGACCTGTAACATTCACACACAAAAGCTGATCTTGGTATCACTTTTGTATTTTCTGAAATATAACTTCATGTGAATAAGATGATAACTCTCCTCATGTAGCATTTGCTGAGCTGGTCTCTTTGGAATCAAAGCTCGGTGATCTAGGAAGTTCTGTTTCCCTGACAACTCTACTATATACAACTTTGAACGGTTGTGAACTATATGGTCGTCTGAGCAAACTTAACGGCATTCGCAACATCTGCTTTTTGTTCCTTTTTCCTCTAACTAAAACATTGAGTGTTTTCTCACTGTCAGTGTCAGCCTTACTCTGCTGTCTTTGAAAATGATAATCATTGCATCTCTGGGATTCTTCGCTTGGACCATTACTGGTGTGTAACAGGTTAACAGGGAGTACACCATGAAAGTTGGATTCATTGATTTCCTCCACGTTACCTGACTGAACCACATCTATATCATGTAAGTTCTCCACTGCTTCTGATGCCGAACGATCAACTTCTTTCTTCGACTCATTCCCAGTGTCAAGATCCAACGGTAATGCCAGATTTAGGTTCTCGGAGTTGATAGATTGTTCCTTTTCTTCCAAAACAGGTTTCACAATTGGTTCAACCACCGTTGGGGAGGGAAATTCTAATGGGTGGATGCCAGGCCAAACTGTGACAGGAATGTATTCTGGCGTGTTGGAACGTACATTGCATTGCCAAGCAAATTGACCATGATGGAATGCATTGTTGGTTACTTGAAAAGAGGTAGGTGGCATCGCCTGGGGCTGTGAGTAAGGAGGGTACATAAAGGGTAAGGGGTGGAGCATGTTTGGTGTTGCTGGTGGTGAAGGATAATGGTGGTGAGGAGAGGAGATTGGACTGGGTAACATAGTAGCATGACCCTGATGAAGTCCCATATTCATTGGCCAAGGTTGAACAGCTCCTGGACCGGAAGGAAGAGAGATATTCATAGGCAATGGCGCAACACGTGGACTAACAATCGATGGATTGTATGGAGCTGCTAAAGCAGACAACTTCTTGTTGGAAACTTCTCTAGAGTCACTGGGACATGCCACTGGAAGTTTCAACTTCTGTTCTTCTACCCCTTGCAAAGTGGTTTCCGAATCTTCATTGGATCTAGAGAGCAATGGATCTTCGGTAGATGTACCAGTTTCCGAAGAATGAGCACAACTTGACACATTATCTGTGTGGCTAACTAGCTCTTTATCTTGACTAGACTCGTTAAGGCTGGACTGCACTTGTGCCATACCCTCAGATACAACCACCAAGTTTTCATGATTCTTTGCAGAATCTGAGTGTATTTCCTCTCTCTTGTCAAGAGCTTCATTTTCATTTTTCAGTTGAGCTGTGGAACCCATGACGGAATCCTGGATGTTCCCTTCCTGGTCGTCTTGTGCCTTTACTACCGTTGACACAGATTTTTCCCCGGCTTTTTTGTGCTGTTCTTCAGGTTCCTCAAGTACTCTGTGATGGGAATCATCATCGGGATATCTCTGCAACATAGATATGGTACCAGGTGGTGCAAGAGCTACTTCCTTATACGAAGGAGATTTACCCAGACTTACTATTGAACTTCTCTTAGCAACAGTTCCGACCTCTTTCTGTGCAGAAACTGGCCTTGAGTCTGATGGAGAGCTTAGTGTCTCATCTTCATTTTTAGAGTCACCCCTCGCACCATCCATGGAGGATGATGACACGGACTTCACTCTATATGCTACAGTTTTCACTACTTTCCGTCCATATTTGGCCCCTGGTGATGAAGTCTTCGCTACATAATATTCTGCAATGCTTCCAGCAGGAATCGCTCGTTTCTTTAAAACATATATTTTTCCACTTTGGTGATTATTCTTCAGTGTGGCATGATCAAGTTCAGCCACAAGATCTTTCTTCTGGTTATTAAATATCTTACTTCCATGCTGACGTCGTTGCCTGAGTCGTCTTCCAAACAAGCCAGCTGATCTTGGTTTTTGAACTGGCTGCCATCCGTCTTCCCCCTCAGCATCAAGTGATACATCACTGGAATCAGGAGTTCTAATTACAGGTTCATTTGGCAATGGTTGTCCAGGCTCAACAGGTTTTTCATCAGGAGATGGTTCCACATTGTCTTCAGACTGAACTGGCCGAGAGAAAGACGCATTGTTCACAGCTGCCTCAGTGCCAGATTCATGGACTTGTTTATCTTCCTTTGCCTCCACTGTTAAGGCATCTTTTGGCGGAACTTCACTATCTGAGGTGGCTAGGTTATCTTGAATGAATTTCTCCTTAGCCTAAAAATCAACCATAAAAGAGCAGGAAAATAAGATTATTTCATATAAAACCGAGAGCTTTATCTAAAAAGCATATTCATTGGCTGTATAAGTCGAATGGCTTATTTGGGTAGCTGATTAGCAACATGAGTAGCCACAAACCCTCAGTATTATAGAAAAGATACACCTTGTCTGGATGGTAATATTCACTTGCATAAACAATTAACTAGAAGAAACAAGAAAAACCTTTGCAATGTAATTTCTTCTCTTTGATCCAATAGCATCTTTCCCTTTAGCATCCTGACTTGGATTTATGTAGTCAAGCAAATCTGACACACTGGCAATAATAATTATTAGTAAATAAGACACTGATCTAGGTTTCTGATTTGATAATTATCCAACATCATCATGCAATCAAAACTAAGGAATGAAAAAAGTAAATAATATCTGCAAGTGGGTGTCCCACCAGGCTCTTTATTCTCAAACTTTACTCGGTTAAGGGTGTTAAAGGTGGCACTACGAATAGAGGTTAGCATCATAGCACAATCACATGAATTAAATGCCAGATTCCAGAATAAGGATGATTTACCTTAGGTGTCCCTTGCTGGCTATAGAAGCATCTGGCTTCCGTGTTCCATTTCGAGCAGCTTCTTGCTGCTCAAAAGCCTTTGATTCAAAGTATTCAAGCCATGCAGCTGCATCCTGTAGCATACACACATAAAACCAAGAATTGGTCGTTTAAACTCTCTGAACTTGAAAGTTTCTGACAGATATCTTCACAACCAGAAACTATAATACAGATATCAAGGATCTACAGTAAAATGCAAACTAAAATAGCAAAAGTCCTGGCATCAATTTTCTTGCATTTTGAGGCGTCAGAAAAAACCTAATACCTGTGTCCGGAGGTCATCTGGTCCCAGCTTTGCCCTAAGTATTTGTAATGTTGTCTGTTCATGCTGAACACTTAGAGGATACGCTTCCATCAATGAGAGGGCTATTGCAATGGCATGATAACTTGCAGCTGTCTGAAAGGATTAAAAGAAGAAGCATTAGTTGTCTGAAACATGCAATCCCAAGCTTACAAAGATTGTTGAAATATTGATACTTTAGGCGCATATTTTGAAATATAAAACAAAGCACCAAAAGTCTACAGTTGATAGGACAGACAGTTTAAACAAAGTTGCAGTAATGAAAAAAAAAAATAAAAAATCTATGCTATTATTATCATACACTTGGAAGGAAGAAATCAAGAAATCTCTAAATACTAATTGTGTCGGAAAAAAGAATTAAACAAAATATCATTTGGAAGAAAAAAGAATACACATTCTAATTGTGGCTATTATCATGCTAAAGAAATTAAAGCACATAAATATACAAGAATAATATAATAGTAAGATTATTAGCTGAACTAGCATGAAACCTGAATATGGTCTGGGCCAAGAAGTTTCTGGTTGCATTTCAGCGCTTTATGAAGATATCTTAGTGCAACGTGCACATTACCCAGGCCTTCCTCCATCATGGCCACATTAATGTATGTTGCCGCAGTGTTTGGATGTGATGGACCACAAGTGAGATGTAAAAGATACAATGCTCGCTTTACATATCTAATTGATAGAAATCAAAGGGTTATCATCCTCTCATATTAATCATAATATATGTATAGGTTCAACATAGAAGAGATCAATACCTAGGCTCATATTCAGTCTTAGATTATTTGCCAAATTGTTAATCTTTAATTAAGTCACCAAAAAGCTGAAAATGCATATAAGTTCATTTACATACAAAGAGATTTACAGAAGCAGGAATGTCTCTATAGTTCATGAGCTAATGATATTGGAAGCTAATATTCCCTATATAAACTTGGAACATCCAAAAGGTTCATCTTTGGAAAAAGCAGAAATGCCTTCCAAATTTTTAGAATGGAAATTCATCCACAGAAATTTGTGGAATAATTTCAAAGTGCAATGAAACATACTTGAGAGCCAATTCTGTGTGCTGAAGTCTGTAATAAAAAACAGCAAGATCCCCATAACTTTTCATCGTATCCGGATGATCAAGACCTAGCTCTCGCTCATTGATATCCAATGCTTTTTGCTGATAGATAGTGGCCTGTAAATAACGAAGAGAATAAACAAGACATCAGTACTGAAATAGATATTAAAACATGCAAATCCAGTACATGTGATGTACAGTTACTGATTGAAAAATAAATTTCAATAGTTTCCCCGTATGCAAATGTGAGATAGTACAAAAGATTGAGCAAGAACCTGGTTGAAATCTCCAGTGTGATATAAAACAACTGCCAGAAGGCTGTAAGCACCAGCTGTCATGCGATGATAAGGACCACATACTGCTACCAACTTTGCGAGGGCCTGAAATAATTGATAAATTGCAGTTCCCGTAACACCTTAAACCACAAACCGAGGCAGTAGCTATAAATATAAATCACTTTTTTGTTGATCCTTTTATCTGAATGTGTTTCTGGATTAATCAATAAGAAAGGAAAGAAATAAAGCCACTATGCAGTTCTTGCACCAACTGCTGATCTGAACTTCATCTAGAAAAATTCGAAAGGAAACCTGCCAAACATATCATCTCGGAATAATTTATTGTCACATCACACACGAAATACCTTTGTTCCATAGCTAACAGCTTCTTCAAGTTTTCCTTTATCCAGGGCTGTTTTAGAAGATTCCAAGAGTTGCCGTCCATCAGCAGATGAGCATGCCGCTTGCTACAGTAAACAGATCACAATTATTTAAGTGAAAATTCCATAAATGGAAAGGTAACTAGGTAAGATTACAAAATCTACTTCATTATGGCGGATAAGTAATCCAAGCACACCTTATGCACTGGTACAAGGCTGACTATATCTTCCTTCTGAAAAGGGCGTGCCGATTTCATATCAAAGTCTCTTGGTACAAGCTCAATACCCACCTAGGAACAGAGAAAACTTAGGCCTTCAAAGCATTGTGATATACTGTGACATCTTGCCTATTGTCTAAATCAAACAAACTAGTGTATCTTTCCTTCAGCCAACAGGGGCTGACTTGGTAATTATTTGTGACGTTGACAGTTGATCTAATCAAACAACCTAGTTTCACATCTTGGTTTTGGACTCAATGTTCTTGATAGATAATCTGATTCAGAGCTGTAACAACTATCTAAACAAAGTACTTGTTGATAAAGGTACATCAGCAAACTTCATGCTTTGAAAAGCATATACTGGCATAAAACAATATTTCTTCCATCTTGTATTCTCTGAGAGGACCTAAGGATATCTTGCTTCATTTGAATCCTACAGATCTAAGCAAGTATATACATAGGTGCATCTTGGATTTGGAATAATGCAGCAGTTGAAAAATCTTTATGCAATTGGAAAAAAATCTAACTAGCAGGAATATTTACTATGAGTCCAATGATATGGTGCCACATTTTATCACCTTATGTTAGAGTGGGTTTCCAATATGTTCCTATAATTAGTGACATCTGAACGTTATGTAACATTTTGTTTTCTAACGATGTTCAATATGTAAATCATCATGCTTGAAAGAATAAAGAAGTTATGCATTCCAAAAATAAATTAAATGGAACAGGCAATAATCCATCTTCTCAAGCTTAAATCTAGTATACCTTATGGCACAAACCACGAAGAATTGCAAATTTTCTAATATCTTCATAATTTAAATTCTTTATATTCCATTCATAGCGCTTCATAAGGAACACTTCAAGCCATTTCCACACAAGGGAATTGACACCAGAAGGCTGATCTGGTTGTTCATTTTCTGGAACTCCAAGCATCAAATTTAGTGCCGCTGCAATTGCTGCTGCCAATTCCTCAGGCTTTTCAACAGCAGATATTACTGCCTGCAGGATATGCTTAAAAGCACGTACTATCATCTCATGTATGCAAAGAGATTGCACATGTGATAACTTCTCTGAAAGCTTAACCTGTTAAAAACATGAAACATTAAGCAGTAATCATTAGGTTCTACTTGAGTAAGAAATATGTGAGGCTCTTCTTCATCCAAATATCAAGTGAAATGTTTATGCCATCTACACAACACACTCATACACCAGAGTCTCGGTGTGATGGCGAGCTGAAAATAATATGTGCAAAAGAAACCTCAAATCTGACATCAAGTACGGATCATTTGAACTTATTATGTCGAATTTATGAATAGAAGAATAACTCTTATTGGAGAAACATTGTGATATTTTATGGCTGATAAATATTTAAGCATTATAGCTGCATTTAATGCAGATAAGGCTCATTAATTTAGTATGTTGTAACATACCAAAATTTACTCACGCTTAATATTTACGATTGCAACAACACTAGTAAATTAAAAAAAAATAAAGAATATATGAAGCTAAATTATGGCATTCTGTAGTAAAATTATACTATTTCCTACATGCATCAAATTAATAAGCGTCCAATAATGAATGGAAAACATATCACATGGACTTTATAAACGTACAACTTGTCCAAGAGATCGCATCCGAAGACCTCTAGTATGCATGAAATCCGTCAATGTCCGACCATCCACTGGCGAGAGCTCCAAAGATCCAAAATCTGCAACCTGTTATCCGTGATAAATGTCATGCGCAACAGAAATGCTACTTTCAATTTGCTTTACACACACACACACACACACACACATACACACATATGCTTACCAGTTTCGGCAGTGCTACGTCATCGTAATATTTTTGGGATAACTCAATCAGTTCGTGCAGAGACTGTCAGGACAAATAGAAGTCATAAACCTGTTTAAACATCAGAAGAATGGATACTCAAACAACATATATGACACGCTACCTTTTCATGAAGTCCAGTCTCTGACTCTTTTAATCGAGAGAAAGCAGCATCAGTCAACATCGATTTTAACATAAGCTCATTTTCACTTGCACCTATATCAAGTTGAGACTCTGCCACATTTAATGTTTTTTCAGCTTCGTCCTTCACTTCATCAGCAGCAGATTTAATGTTCTCATATTGTTGGTCTGTAGTACTTCCATCCAAGGTCTTCTTTCTATTTTTAAGGGATTTAAGAGGTGTTCCTAGTCCCTCAACCTTCATTTCATTTTTGGCCTTCTCATTAGATGGTTTCTTCTCTTTTTCTGTTTTCTTCTGATCTTGTAAATGCTGTATCCAGCAGGCTCCAAGTTCCCATCTCACAAAAGCATCCCGATCATGGTCTTCTTCCTGAAGCTCTGCAAGACTGTCTTCCAACAATCTCTCAACAAAAGCTTGGGAAGATCCTAGTTGCTCGCATTCTAATGTTCGAGAATGTGCTGTTGCTTTAATTTGTTCAGTTGTAGCATTTTCATGCAGTAATAACCTTAAACTGTAAAATATAAGGTCAAAGTAAGAACTACTTAAATTAAATCCAGACAGATAAAGAGCCAAACAAGACATATGATAAGATACTGGTGAAAGCAAGCATGCAACCTACATGCATGGGTGCATGAGAAACTTCCTTTGTGGATCAAGGTGGAGGAAATGGAACAAATTGTATAAGATGAACGAAGTATCCATAGTAATTAATGTGTTATGAAGTATAACAACAAGAAAGAGTCCCACAAACCTGTCAATATTTAGTGCATTTGCACCACCATCAGGCTGGTCAAGAAGCTCTTGGCTTTGCAATGGAGTATTTGCACTTGCATTCTCAATCCCTTGAACTTTCACGCATGCAATATAGCCACAATACCTCACATTCACAACACCTAAAGTGGCAATATCCTGCATATGTTATTCAATAAAAAAAATCTATCAAAGAATAAGAAAGATAAGAATGGACAACCCTAGTACTTTTATCCTTTCCCCGAGTTTCTTACATGAGCCGCCGTATTTTCGTCAGCTGTGATCCCCTTCAGCAGGTTTCGTTCACCCAGTTTTTTGTCATCGAATCCTATAGCCTGTTCTCCATCAATCTTAGTATCGATTTTGCAACTAGCATTAGATGCATCTTTCATGACGATTATGCTCAAGTCCCCAACTTTCTCTGAATAGATAATTTGACTATTTGAAGCAGAATTAGCTGATTCTGGAGTTCGCATTACGTGTTTCATAGCCGCAATGGCCCTGAAAATAGCAACATCGACAAATAAACTGTGAAGTAGAAAAGCTTTTCTATCTCTAATTTGCCTCTCCTCAGCAGTTTTGCATGGCATAGATGCAAGATACAAAAGTTCATTTGCATAAGGTAGCAAGTCACTTTTGCCATCTCTGCCTAGACCACCTCCATGCCCTCCCCATTTTTCGTCTTCTGTGGGCAGAGGAGGAAATGTAGATGGTGACTGTGCAGCTACAGGAGGGATAAGCCACGTGTTGGATCTGAAGCCAAAAGGGAGGTTTCCGAACTGCAGTAAGAAATATCAGGTCAGACACATTCTGTAAGACGTTGTGGAGAAAAATCCTTTAAGATGCAGTTTTTCAGTGAAGCTGCAGAGAAAATAGGAATAGTATGCTTCTACCTTATTCCTCTCTGAGAATGCTTTCATGAGTTCATCATAAGCCTGAAATGCATAAATTAAGGTTTGTCAAATCACATAAATATTTTCACCCTTTGAGACGGAACAATTACACAAGTTTCATCCAGACAAACAAAATGCAACATTGTTGATCAGTGACATGTATTTAGCCAACTTGAGCCGTCAACCTAACAAAACGCACTAGCTATCCAAGGCAATTCTTACAAGGATTCTGGGGACCCCAGCTCAGTGGCGCACCACATTTTGCATGGAATGCAAGTACCTCAGATATAAGAAAGTATTACAGTCTGTACCACTCAACTCTTTACCAGGCTGATGAAACATAATTGAAAGATTAACATCCGTTTCTTGATTCAAATTTAAAGTTGGTAGTAGATATGACACTGAAAAACTCCGATGTGCATGGACAAAATTGGAATATCAAATACGCATGCCTAATTTATGTTGCAGCATTCAAGGTTAGAGTGCTAACGTTATCGAAGGCTCTACTGAGTTGTCTCAGCAGGTCAACCAGATTGTGACAGAAAAACTGCTGCTTTCCAGTGCCATAAAAACCTTTACTAGAAGCTTCTATAAGAATCAACTTGCCATTGCACAATTTCACCTGCAAAAAACCGTTGCTCAAATTCAAGTATTATCATGAAGTAAAAGCTCAGCACATTCAAGAGAGAAAAACAGGTTTCACCTCAAGAGAGAAAAGGTGATCATCACCAGAAACATCATCTGTGCTTTTCCTCATCGCCCTCCTTATAACTACACGAAGAAATTCATAAGTATACACCTCAAATACTTGAACAATGAACAAGAAATATATATAAACTACAGTTATCTATTATGATCTGGGCGTCGATTTCCAGATTCGTAGTTAGTTTTTCTAGTACTAACACCATCACACGTTATCATTACACAATTGAGAACGAATTTCCGCACTATTTTAAATCATATTAAAATTTCAATTTCTGGCGCCAATTTCATAATATCAAGTTCACGTGTTTCAAGGAAACAGAATCCAACTACACAGTGCAAGGATTGAATGGGTAGTGGCAGCTGATAAAGGCAAAGAGACGATGTGAGAAAAAGCGGCACACATTACACTGAATAGGAGGCGTCAGGTGAGAGAGAGAAAAGAACTCGTAGAAGCTCCCCAACTTGGGAGAAGTGTTGCTCATCTCTCCTTCTCTATCAACCGCAGCCGCAGATCCATCCTTCGCCTCCGACTCCGGCGGCGGCGGAGAATTCTCCTTCTTACTCTTCGCGCGGGGAGACTTGATCGCTTTCTTAGAAACCTTTCCATCCTGAGCTCCACGGACATCCTTAACCTCGTCTATGCCCTTGGAAGCGTTGGGGGCCGCCGCGGGAGGAGAATCCTTTTCCGCCGACGGCCCGAACGACGTCGTGCAGGCGACGATGTCCAGCAGACGTCTAACGTGCGCCGTGGCGCTATCTTCATCGTAGTCCTCTGCATTGTGATGAAGGAGGAGGGCATAAAAGAGAATTACTAACGTATTTTATTCATACGACGCCGCATCGTTAATTTTATTTTCTTTTTGCATTTTCTTTTAATGTGTACCTTCCACTAGTGTGAGGGTGCAGGGTTTCAGTGCGGAGACGTCCACCGTATCTTTTAATCGTGGGCCCCTAACCTGTTTATTGTATTGTATATGACAAAAGAATATTAGTAAACTGTAGAATATTATTTTAAGGAACAAACTCCAAATTTGCTTTGGGAAATGGAATGATAATTTTAGCTTATTCAAAAATCTAACTAGGAGTAGGATATCCGTATAATAGATTAACTTATTTTGAGGTATATTATATTAGTATTAGTATTAGTATTAAAATTTATTTTATTTTGGCAATCACTGAAGAATTGAATGCCACTTACCTCATGGGATAATGAATAGTTGGTGATATTGCACGTAACCGTACTGACGGACAATAGCCGGCGAACGTCTATGATTCGATCCGTGGAAATTCCCTAGAATAAATTCAAAGTGACCACTTATCATTGATCACATATACATTTATGGAGTAACTATCTATACAATCAAATAAATTATCATCACAATTATTAGTTGATTTCATCAACTAAATTGTGGCTACATTAGAATGTACTATCTTCATCTCTTCTCATTTTTTTTTTATGTCCCATTGATAACGTCTCATTTTCAAATAAGAAAATTATTAATACTTTGAAAGTTATAAGATAAGACCAACCTAAATTCTTTCTATGTACCCTGCTTCTTAATAATCGTGCTCAAACGTATGGGATGTTTATCAACGAAACAAAGGGATGGACTATTTTCTCACAAGTCACAACAAGTATTAACAACATTTTATGACCGTTAAATCCTCAATTACATGAAATAATATTGTGGGCACTCTACGCACATAAATTTTTCGATATTTGTTAGTATTTTATATTTATAGTCAAGAAATTCATATATAAGATCTCCAAGATCTTTCTCTTCAATAAATTTGTGTAAGAAAAAAACTCAGTTTTACTTGCAATCTCAAATTTATTCGATAAAAAGTTATTTGTACATTGCAGTGTATTAAAAACGCGAAATTTTTTAAATTTTAAAAGTATTAAAATTAAAAGAATAGATATATTTGATTTTATCGATCCTAATAAATAAAAATACATTTGGAGGAAAATATTCTAATCCACACTTCGTCCGCTCCTAAAAGAGACTGGTATTGTTTATTTCGTATTGGCCATTCGAATTTGCACAATGTATTGGTTCGCTTATCTAAACTGTCGAAGAGATATAGAATTCAATTTTCAATTTTTCTTATTTACTATATTTACGTAATAAACAATTTCTTAGCATGCTACAGACTAGAACAAACCTTCAAAATAACATGAGTCTCGTCCGGGAGATTCACTTTAATATCCACCACAACTGGAAGAACTGCAAAATTGAAAAATAAATAAATTAGTAAAAAAATTAAACGTGAATATATATAGCAACTTCGTCGTCTTCTGAATGTGAAGCTAGCTAGCCTACTTTAAAGTTAGTTAAATACACATATACATATATACCCTTTTCTTCTTTCTTCTTCTTGTCTCCCTTCGTCTTGCCGCGACCACCCTTTGGTGCCATTTCCAAACGCAAGCTCGACTTGTTTAGTTGATACGATGAAACACTCTGGAGTATCCGCAAAATATATATTTGCATGAAATTTAAGAGTGAAGTTCAAGAATCTAAATTGCCACATTAAATTAAGTTTGGTGGTACAGATAAGTATTTGCTGAATGATTCTTTTTTAATCTTTTATTAATTTTTTCATAGTAGAAAACAATAAATAAAAATCGTATTTTCAAACTTATCGCGCCCAATATAAGATTAAGATTCTAACAACTTAGAAACCAAGAATTTAATGGAAAAAGTTATTTAATGCGCGCGGCATTTAATATCTAAGAAAGAATAAAGAAATACTAACCTGCTGCAGCAGAAGGTTGTACCCTGCTGAGTACAACTGTAGAAGGTTGTACTTTGGAAGGTTTATGCGAGGTTTTAAGGTTATGATAATAATGAAAAAAAGTGCACCATTACAGAGCTAGTTTGAGTTGAAGCTTTTCGAAAATCAAGAGAGAGAGAGAGATAGAGAGAGAGAGAGAGAGAGAGAGAGAGAATGGAAGACGAGAGAAAGAGATATAGAGGGAGGTGGGGTGTGATAAGGAAGGAAGGGTTGAGATTTAACAGTCAGAATTATAGTGGCCTTTTATGGCAGCTTCTGGTCGTAGGCAGTGATTATCATTTCTGATATTTTAACCTAAATTATTTTCCTATATATTAGACAAAATTTGTATTCACATATTTACAAATAAATAGATACTAATTTATATCAAGCAATGAAGCAACGTGTGCATCTATAAATTAAATGTGTACGAGCCTCGGCCGTTACGAACTGTTTGTAATTGTAAAATGTTTGAAGTATCATTTATTAAACGTTCGAATATTCGATTCTTACCGAATTGTCTGTAGTTGTAAAATATTTGGAGTATCATTTACTGAAAATTCAAATATTTGATTCTTCACTTTAACCAAACTTATTCAGCGAGTCTCCATTATGTACACCGACACATGTAATCAGGACAAAGATTACCTAATGAATGCGTGCCACTATATGCGCCATATTTTGCGGTAGGAAATTTTGTACGTATTCAATAATATCAAACATGACTTGTCACCAGATACGATAATAATATTTTACTATATGGTGTTCAATATACATCACCTATATATACAGTGTAATAGAAATTTCCCAACAAATCTGTTTGCTACGTAATTATGAAATTGATTTTAAGCTTGGGGTGGATATCCAAATCCCAATTTACATTAGTAAGTAATTGCTATGCGATAGGGCTTTGTTGCCAATGGAGTTTAGATAAATGGTTTATAGTTTAAAAAAGAAAAAAGAAAAAAAGATGATGTATGGTATGGATATCAATAAATAGGTATCTATTTACGATTTATTATTATTATTATTATTATTATTATTATTATTATTTTAGTATTTTTTATTATTCCGATTTCATAATTCATATGTCTATTTTACTAAGTGGGAGCAGATAACACTTTTAGCAGATTGCAGGGCAGTAAAGAGGGACCACTTGTTGATGATCTACCCCACAAATAGGACAGCACCACTTGTTGAATTAGTTTTTTTTTTCCATCTTATACTAATGTTAACCGAGGTTAATTATCTTACAAAATAAATCTACTTTCTTAATTGAAGTTTTATAGATATACTTATGTGTTTATTTATTAATATAGATGAAGAATGTAAAACACTTATTTAACTATTCAAATAAATACAGTAGCATCATCACCACCTGATGTTCTTACCACATTTTTCATACTCTCACACCTTTCCAAGTTCAACCACCTAATGTGTTGATTTTTGGCCAAAGTCAGATTACTTGCACCATCTCCGCTCAATTTTAGTTTTTAGACATTCGGCATCTCTCAGAAATCGCATCTTAATCCAATCTCCTAATAGAGTTTCTCTCTCCAAACTGAAGAGACTCATTACTTTGCTGAATCCAGATGGTAGATTAGAATCGGTTCTGATTATAAATCTGACAATCTCCTTCAATAAAAGGGGCATATTTTCCGTAACTAATGAAGGATCTTTTATGTCAATCTCCAAGCATGCCAAATTAGTCAAGGTTGGCGTTTATATTGGCGATGCTTATAGTAATTAATTGTAGGGGTGTACTCGAACCGAGCTGAGCCGAATACTATCGTGCTCAAGCTCGGCTCGTTTATAATCGAGTCGAATCTCAAATTTTGTTTATCAAATATATCGAGGTTCGTGAGCTTAAGCGAGCCCAAACGAACTTTCTAAATTTAGTTTTATGTTTTAAATATTCATTATTTTTATTCAAAATTAATCATTTTATTAGCAGTAACATATTATATTAACTAAATTTAAGTTTTTTTTTCTTATAACAAATATTGTATGCTAAATATTCATAGAATTATTACTGATTGGAATATAAAAATATAAGACACGACTAGATAATCATTTATATTTTCAATCTTAATCACTAAACGAGCTTGTTCACGAGCTTACGAGCCGAATAGTGTCATGCTCAAGCTCGGCTCGTTTAGCAAATGAGCTTCTCTAAACGAACTTGAACGAACTTTTATCGAGTCGAGTTCCGAATAGCTCACGAATAGTTTGGCTTGTTTACAGCCCTAATTAATTGTGCTGTAATTTTAGTTTTGGCGACTGTTATAGTTTAATTGTCTCAAATGTATTGATGTATGCTACACGAATATTCAGTTGTATACTAGTAATAATAGAAATGATGGAACATCTATTTTAGTCACAATTATAAATGTTGTAATTCAATATTGATGATTACAAAATTTTCAACATTCTTGACCATGATGTGCCAGACTGCCAGTAGTTATATGTTTATTTATTTTTTTCTAATTATTCTAGAATCTAGATGTTACAAAATTTAATGGGAAGAGGAAATGTTTTTTTTGTCAAATAAGAAAAAAGAAATGATAGAGATAGATTATAGATTAAATGACAGGATCTGCTAGTTCCCCAAGCTGCAAACGTGTTCAAGAACGTGAATTTTGCGCAGATAAAAACATAGTATTTATACATGGTCACTAAATTTAATTTCATCTATATTTCAAAAGGAATTACGAGTTTGTTTAAATATACTAGTAAATGATATTAATATTTCGTTTTGTAAAAACATTTGATCCTTTTTTCCCTTTCTGAAACCTGACTCCAAGTGACTAAATTTGAAGAAGAAAATCCCTAATTACTGTCCAAATAGCCAATTATTTTATGATAACCTTATTTTTTGTATCACACTTGTCCAATTTTGTGCACAAATTAAATATTTAGGTACATATGTGTGCTATTTCTATGTATTTTATTGGTGGCATTTCACGAGTTAGATAGCCAAACGCATACTATATTTCTACTGTATTTATTTGTTCAGAAAATGATGCCTTTAGGATAATACAATTTGCACCACAAATATTTTCAATTTTTCGAGTTTCCGGATTTAGAAAAATTAGTCAATTATCGGGAATTGAAAAAAATGATGAATAAGCTATGCAGGACAAAATTAATTATGTGTGGTCGAATTTCCGAACAACATTGCGACCTTTATATATTGTACCTTGCACGCATCTAATTTTATTTTTTAAAGAATTTGTTTTCTAATATTATGATTTACAATAAATATTCAATTTATCATACCCTAAATTCAATTGCAATTGAATTAGTTGAGCCAAATTCTTGATATGAGACTCAACCAATCGGTTGACAGCAATAACTATATATAAATTGAGAGGAAAACTCTAAATGATAAAAAATCTCTTCGCTAACGGTAAAGATTCACAATTTTATTAATTTCAACAAAAACACTTGACTCGAATCTTGGAAGGAAGCGCGTCTTACCAACTTAACTGCATATATTTTTATGTAGACAATTGTTTTGGTGCACCGGTTGTATACTATACATCCATCTTTTGTCCTACTATAATACATCATGTTTGATTTTTCAACCTACACTATTCACCCGGATTTTATTGTTCACGGTTACTGTTCATTTTTTTTTCCAGTTATTTTTTTCTGTTTTTTTATTTCCATATTTCTTTTTCTTTTTTTTCTGTTTTTTTTTTTTAATTTTCCAGATTTTGTTTTCTTTTTTCTTTTCCAGATTTCATTTTCTTATTTTTTTTTTATTATTTTCCACATTTTTTTTCATCTTCGTTGTTTTCAATATTGTCGTGACGAAATGTAATGATTTTGAAACCTTACATGTCTTAGTGATAAAATTTACTTTTTCCAATGACAATAATTACTTTAACGTTCGACTAAAAGTAGAACTTGTCGTATGAAAAGGTAGACATTGTCATGGCGAAATGTAATGATTGTGAAACTTTACGTTTCTTAGTGAAAAAGTTTACTTTTTCCAACGATAATAATTACTTTAACGTTCGACTAAAAGTGGAACTTGTCGTATTAAAAAGTAGACATTGTCGTGACGAAATGTAATGATTGTGAAACATTACGTTTGTTAGTGAAAAAATTTACTTTTTCCAACGATAATAATTACTTTAAAGCTCGACTAAAAGTAGAACTTGTCGTATTAAAAAGTAAATATTGTCGTGACGAAATGTAATGATTCTGAAACTTTACATTTCGTAATGACAATGTTTACTAAAAGATTTGGAATTAAAAAAATCTGCCAAAAAGAAATTGAAAAATATAAAAAACAAAAAAACTGAAAAATAAAATATGTAAAAAAAAACATTTAAAACAGTAACCTGAACTAAAAAAATGAACAGTGAACAGTAACCGGAAATAAAAAAAAAAAAAACAAAATAAAAGGAACAATGAACAGTAATGAACAGTACCGCGTGAATAGTGTAAGTTGAAAAGTCAAACATAATGTGTTATAATAGAACAAAAAGTGAGTGTATACTATACAACCGACTTACTAAAACACACCCCTATAAATATATATGTATCTATCTTCATTCTGGTTTTTAATTGGTAAGACTTTTTTTTTTGTTTTTGTTTTTTAACAAGGCTATTTAACAGAGTTTGCAAAGTTAGTATATTGCTGTAGGTTTCCATATTTGCAAATATCTCACTCTTTTCTCCCACAAAAGGTAAGTAGACAAATTATGTTAACTCTGAGCACTTGTCTTTTTAAGTTCTTCAGAGTTGAGAGGCTGTCGCTTTATTTTACATTTTAATTTAGAGTATTGATATTTGGATAACAGTTGTTCGGACAACGATAACATATTCATAATTAAATACTCTTTCAATTTTTTTCAATAATTAATATAATTAGTATTTTGTCTATAATACCCTTTTCCACTTAATTGTATGCTAATTTCTAATGTTAATTAAAATAAATTAATATCATGCACAAATTTTTGAAAATTCAAAATATTAATTAAATTTAAAGATTAACATATAATTAGGTGGGAAAGGGTATTATAGACAAATTACTAATTACATTAATTATTAAAAAAAATTGAAAAACTATTTAATTACGAATATTACACCGTTGTCCGGATAATTATTGTCCAAATGTCTTTATTCTTTAATTTAAAGAATTGAAACTTAATCCATTAAAACAACTCAAATTGAAATGTGCAATAGCCAAAGGTCACGTTAAAATGTCGACTTCCACATTACTAATATATTGACTTTATCTAGCATAACCAGGCTATGTTTCCTCCAAAAAAAAAAAAGCATAACTATATAGAATATGAATGCAGATGCTATCGTTTTACTGAAGCTAAAGAAACTTAAATCATTATCGAATCAAACCTAGGATATGATTAGAGTAATTTTATAATTTATCTTGTGCTATTTCCACTTATAGATACTAAAATGACTGTTGCGCCCGTACCATGCACAAATAAGAGATGTCACAATCTTGAATAATAAAACTATTCATTTAAAGATATAAAAATTAATAAATGTTAATTAGATCCAAAGGGAACAACAACTAATTCAACAGGAGAAATCAAAATCGAAATAATAAAGCCAAAATCACACAGTTTTAAAATTTCTGTGCTTAGGTTGTGGTTTGGTTCCTCTTTTTTACAGTACTTGTTTTTTGGAACTCACATGTCATATCACCTTATTTTAAAATTATATATCAAATTATTTTTAATAAAAAATGCCTGGCTACTAATAAAAATGTGAAATTAGTAAACACCAAAACAAAATAATAATAATAATAATAATAATAATAATAATAATAATAATAATAATAATAATAATAATAATAATAATAATAATAATGTAACAGCACTAGGCATAACAATTAAGTAAAAAAATGTAATAGCACTGGAAGAAGTCAACTAATGAAATGACCACTAATGAGAGTATTAAATTGCTATTAGGATATAAGTGGGGCGGTAGAAACCACGGTACTAATTTAATCTTTCATCCTTAAATAGGACATTAGTCTTACATAATTAAATCCACCATGTTTTAGTCAAATAATTAAAATTTGGCACTTGCCATGATTCTCTCAACTCATTCCAAGCTTTCGATGAAAAAGGGCTTGCAGTATCGATTGTACTAGTAGATGCTAGTCTTGTATTAATGCAAATATAAATTAAAATACTAATTAAAGTTGAAAAAGCTCTAATTTGAAGGATTTGATTGGAGAATATTAACCAATGGGATTGGAGCTTAGTCCGAATTTATTTGAGGATTAGCTGAGGTAAGAGCTTAACTAAGATAAAGTACTTAATTAATTAGAAAGGTAAATAAGTATATATCTTTTTGTTTGAGTTCAAACCAACTTAAAATATAAAATTTCAAAAAATAATGTTGTACAAATTCCACTGAGTGTGCGCCTTATACATACAAAAGGATTCGTATTTTATATTTTAATTGACCTTCTCTAGGCTCGTCTTATTGGAGTTAATTCTTGATAGGGTGTCGCATTCGACTCCAATTTGAAAAGAATGAGAAAAGAACAAACATTATAATAAGATATATGCATTTTTGGGATTTTGCTTATTTAAAATGGAAAACAGACCTGAACCCCTATACATAGTAGTATTTACTATTAACTACCATCGGCTCACCAGAAATATTACAATTCGAGTTCTTTTAATAATGATAGTGACAAAACAAGATGGGATTCAATTATATCATAATATATTATACGAGTGAAGGAGCCACGTAGCAAAATCCCCCTTTAGATTATAATAGTTATCAAGGAATATAATATGGTGAAATTATAGTCAAAAATTTATTTCTTGGACAATTATACCCTTACTATAGGGTAGAAGTTATTTTCAATTTTTCATAAAAAAAAAAAAAACGTGTAGACATGTCATAACCTCCCACTCCATTTCATTTTCCACTCAATTTTTCTCTCTCTAAAAAAACTCTCCCCCAAAACCAGAAAACCCTAGTTTCCTCCACCTCCCATTTCGCCACCCTCCGTCGTCCAGCCACCTTCCATTTCCTCCATCGCCACCCTTCTCCGTCGCGCCACCGCCACCCTCAGCCGTCCATCTATGGCTTTCGACAGCGAACAAACAACCACGAGATCTGTGGAAGAAGAACAAACACCGAACTCTGTGGAAGAAGAAGAAGCCGGCGGAGACGAAAAAGGCGGCGGAGACGAAGAAGCCGACAGAGACGAAGAAGCAGGCGGAGAAGAAGAAGCCACCGCCGTCGATTTGGGCGACTCTGAAACAGAAGGCAAGGACGACGAAAATCAGTCCAATTCCGGCGACGCCGCAACACGAGAGAGGAGGAAAAAAAGAAAGAACGATCAAACCGTCGAAGCCAAACCATCGAAGAAGAGAAAGAAAGACGAGATGGAAGACAATAGAAAGGGGAAGAAAAAACAAGGAGAAGAAGAAGAGGAGGAAGAAGCCGGCGGCGACAGCGAAGCAAGCGACGACGACGAATCCGGCAACCTCTACGAGAATGAAAAGGTAAAATTTGAATTTCTCATATCCCGGGCTTGATGCGAATTGATAAATTCTTACGATTTGTGTTTAGAACTTGTTTGAATGTCTAGATCTAGTTTTTGATTTCTCATATTTGCTTAGAACCCTAATTCGTTGCGAAATTATAATTTCGCAACATGTTTGATGCCTTTTTGAATGTTTGGAATCTGGAATTTTTAGGTGCATAATGTTGCGAATTTCGCAATTCGTAACACAATTGGTGTATAGTGTTGTGAATTGTGAAATTCGTAACTACCTTTGCATTTTGGTTCGTTTATTTGCCGTTGTGAAATTATAATTTCGCAACATGTTTGATGCCTTTTTGAATGCTTTGAATCTGGAATTTTTAGGTGCATAATGTTGCGAATTTCGCAATTCGTAACACAATTGGTGTATAGTGTTGCGAATTGTGAAATTCGTAACTACCTTTGCATTTTGGTTCCTTTTTTTGCCGTTGCAAAATTATAATTTCGCAACATGTTTGATGCCTTTTTGAATGCTTGGAATCTGGAATTTTTAGGTGCATAATGTTGCGAATTTCGCAATTCGTAACACAATTGGTGTATAGTGTTGCGAATTGTGAAATTCGTAACTAACTTTGCATTTTGGTTCGTTTATTTGACGTTGCGAAATTACAATTTTGCAACATGTTTGATACCTTTTTGAATGCTTGGAATCTGGAATTTTTACGTGCATAATGTTGCGAATTTCGCAATTCGTAACACAATTCGTGTATAATATTGCAAATTGTGAAATTCGTAACCAACTTTGCATTTTGGTTCGTTTATTTGACGTTGCGAAATTACAATTTCGCAACATGTTTGATGCCTTTTTGAATGCTTGGAATCTGAAAATTTTAGGTGCATAATGTTGCGACTTTTGCAATTCGTAACACAATTCGTATATGGTGTTGCGAATTGTGAAATTCACAACTACCTGTGCTTATTCCTTCGTTTATTAGACGTTGCGAAATTACAATTTCGCAACAAGTGTTACATGTTCTGAATTACTGAATTGGTTTAATTCTTTGTTTATTGTAGATCGAATGGACTTTCAAGCGGAAAAATCTTGCAGCAAAGCACCACCGGATAATGCTAACCGGAGGTGAGTGCACAGTGAAGGACATAAGGTGTGTCCTTGAAACCTTCTGCAAAAAATCTATCCAAGCGTTGAAACAATCAGCAATCGGGCCATTCATGAAGCTCCCGGATCTTGTGTCCAGATCCGGCAAAGCTTTACACTTCATGATTTCTCGCCAAGTCAAACCGGATTCGGAGGTTGACGAAACAACTTTATTTTTCAAGGTCCAAGGGCGAATTCTACGATTCTCGCGGGTAGAGTTTGCTTTGGTTTCCGGCCTCCGATTCGGACCTACGCCTCTAAATTTCCAGCCATACCCCCACCGGATACCAAAGAGTTCAGTCTTCACCAAGCTAATGAGAGGCAAAGAAATGCTCATTTCTAACGTGCGGACAAAATTCATAAACAAGCATTTCGAAGTGAAAAAGGTGGAGGTCAAGGGGACTGAAGCCGACTACCTCAAGTTGGCGAATATTCTCTTATGCTGTCTTTATGTGCTTGGACTTGATCCAAACAAGGAGAAGGTCCCACTGTGGATGTGGGCTTTGGTGGAGGATGACGAGGCTTGGGAGAAGTTCCCGTGGGGGAGCCATGCCTACCAAATACTGATTGAGAAGATTGACGCAGTGACAAATAAGCCTGGAAGGTACTACCATCTGAAAGGGAACACCATAGCATTCTTGGTAAAATTTCTATATTTCGTATCATTTGATTTTCTTTTTTGTTACGGATTTAAACATTCGTATCAGTGACAAATTGCTACTAATAAGAAATTAAATTTCAGGCTTGGATACATGAAGCAATACCGCCTGTTGGGAGGGGGATTGGAGGCAAGGACAGCAAAAAATTTATACCTCGCATGCTGAGGTATAAATATATGAGTGCAAAGGGAATGGTGCCCTTCAATTCAAAGGTACAATTTCAATTATTGTTGGGTACCTGTTGCAATTTATTCTATTGTTCCGAAATTCTAGTTTCGCAACATGATTTGTTGTGATTTGTTTATTTCGTATCAGTGCTAATTGTTATGATTTTGTTATTATGTTACGAAATTCTAATTTCGCAACATAACTTGTTGCGCTTTGTTTACTTCGTAACATAGTTAATTGTTGTGGTTTTATTATTATGTTGCGATTTTTCAAATTCGTAACATTTGTTGTTGCGATATATTTCTTTCGTAACAGTATTACTTGTTCTGTGCATTTTTTCATAAAACTTTTATGATTTTTTTCTCATGCTACGAAATTGCAAATTCGTATCACTATAGTTTGTGTCGAATTATTATTTTCATAACATTGTTACCTGTTATTATTGTATTCTATTATTCCGAAATTTTAGTTTCGCAACATGAGTTGTTGCGATTTGTTTATTTCGTATCAGTGCTAATTGTTATGATTTTGTTATTATATTGCGAAATTCTAATTTCGCAACATAACTTGTTGCGCTTTGTTTACTTCGTAACATAGTTAATTGTTGTGGTTTTATTATTATGTTGCGAATTTTCAAATTCGTAACATTTGTTATTGCGATCTATTTCTTTCGTAACAGTATTACAGAGTTGCTTCTTTTCTTTGTAGGCGCTGGTCCCCGAACTTAAGCCAACGAAAAAGGAAAAGGAGACAACATTCTGGAAATCTCTTGCTAAGGATCCTGAAAAGATGCCATTTGCCTTTCAGTATGATCCTACTGACAATATGAAGAAGAGGAAGCGTGAAATTGATGACGATGAAGACGTCGCTGCTGCCCCAATTGGTGCTTCCACTTCTACTGTTGCTGCTCACCTACTCCCTTCCAACATCCAATCTGCTGAAGATCGGGAGAATTTCTTGAAGGAGATAGGAGAATATGCCCGGAGTGTAGGAACAACAAGAGCTAGAATAGAGGTTGAGGCTCTTCTCCAAACGCAACAAGATCAAATGCTTCAAGCACTTCTGCAATGCCAAAAGGAGCAACAACAGCAGCTTGTCGAAGCTGTGAGAGATTATATCTTGAAGAAGCTGCTCGAAGTTGAAGCACAAAAGGGGATGGACTCACACCAAGCAGCAGCAGCAGCAGCATCAACGGCACTCCCTCTTCAACAAATGGCAGCAGCAGCAGCATCATCAATGACACCCCATCTCCTCCAACAAATGTCAGCAACAACCTCCGCCTCTCCTTCAAGCAATGTAGCAGCAGCCTCCGCCTCTCCTTCAAGCAATGTAGCAACAGCCTCCCCCTCCATTGAGCAAGAAAAGCTACCTCCCCCGAACAGTGGTGAAGAGAAGCAGCACCACCTTTCCACCACCGAGCCGGAGTCCAAATAGGTAAAAAAAATGAAGATGAGTGTGAAATGACAAACAATGATGTTTTATCTCTCTTTTTTTAATTTATGGACATATTTGGTGTAATCATGGTATAAACAATTTGTACGATTGATATGAATTTAATAATTCGTATCATCGTTGTAGTATTATTAAGTATTCGTATCATTCCTAATTATTCGTATCGTTACGAAACTTTATATCCATCTCGTGTTACGAAATTATAATTTCATAACACTTATGTAATCATCTCGTGTTACGAATTTATAATTTCGCAACAGACATATAATCATCTCATGTTACGAATTTATAATTTCGCAACAGACATGTAATCATCTCGTGTTACGAATTTATAAGTTCGCAACATACATATAATCATCTCCTGTTACGATTTTATAATTTCGCAACAGACTTGTAATCATCTCGTGTTACGAATTTATATGTTCGCAACATACATATAATCATCTCCTGTTACAAATTTATAATTTCGTAACACTTATGTAATGATCTCGTGTTACGATTTTATAATTTCGCAACAGACATGTAATTATCTCGTGTTACGAATTTATAATTTCGCAACAGACATGTAATCATCTCGTGTTACGAATTTATAAGTTCGCAACATACATATAATCATCTCGTGTTACGATTTTATAATTTCGCAACAGACATGTAATCATCTCGTGTTACGAATTTATATGTTCGCAACATACATATAATAATCTCGTGTTACGAATTTATAATTTCGCAACAGACTTGTAATCATCTCGTTTTACGAATGTATTAGTTCGTAATGTATTTACAAATCTCCCAGGCATATGCTGTAGCGAGTGAGTTGCTTGAAACATCGGACACGCAGATTAATGTCATCTTCGATCAACTAGATGATATAACACCGAAATACGAGATTGTGCCCCCTCCAACAGAAATTCATCCAATGGTGTGCAAGTTGGAACCATTGAGTCAAGCTCCTCCAACATTGTCCGCTCCTACGGTCCACGCTCCATCAAAGCCTGCTCCAAAGGTGCACGCTCCATCAAAGCCTGCGGCAAGTGTAAGTGGAATTCCGAAAGTGATCTTGACCGTGAGGCCCGTTAGGAGAAAATTTTCGGCAGCCGTACATAGGAATCCATTCCTTTCCAATGACGTACGTCCGGGAAGAGACATGTTCGAACATTTCTTGAGCTTGGATCATGGAGTGTAAGTTTCCTTATTAAATATTTAGTACATTAATAAGAATAATGCAAATTACTTTCTAATGATGCTTTTAAAATAACAGGAGGAATGTTGGATTGCTTTGCGGGGTGGAGAAAGATTTTTTCGAACACATCTTGAATAAAGATAAACAGCTCCACGGGGATCACATGGACGCATACCTCGCTGTACTCACCTCGAATCCAGCCCTTGCAGGACTTAAACATATCAACTCCAATATTCCGATCACATCATGTTACTTCATGGTAACTGCACTTATTTTTTCTATTTTAACCTTGATACGAAATTATAAATTAGTAACATGTGTCTCTGATTCGTGTTACGAATTTATAATTTCGGAACAGACATGAAATCATCTCTTGTTACGAATTTATAATTTTGCAACAAACATGAAATCATCTCTTGTTACGAATTTATAATTTCGCAACATACATGTAATCATCTCGTGTTACGAAACTTATAATTTAGTAACAAATAAATAATCATCTTGTGTTACGAATTTATAAATTCGTAACATGTGTCTCTGATTTATTACTTGGAGTTTGTAACATAATTTTATGATTTGTTAATAGGAAACGGTTGATGAGGTGTTTGAAGAAATGCATAAGGATAAGAAATGATTCGATGAACCGTTTAATCACAAATTGTTCAACAGTCAAATTGAAGAGGTTGTTCCAGTACAACTGATGGAAAGATTGTGCTTATTTGCTGAGGCTATACAGCCGAATTGGGGCCCAAACATGAAGAAGTGGATCGATTGCGAAAAGGTAAAACTAAAACTATTACAATTTTATTCATGTTACGAAATGACTGTATCTCATGTTACGAATTTATTATTTCGTATCAATAGTTTATAATTTCATGTTACGAATGTATTAATTCGTAACAATTAATTATAATTTCATGTTACGATTTTATGAATTCTTAACAGTTTGACATGAGCACATGTTACGAATTCAGCATTTCGTTTCGATGTGCCTTGTAGGTCGTAGCCGTTTGCAACTACAAAGATCATTGGGGGACAATCTTGTTGGATCTCAAGAAACAAAAACTTGTACTCTACGATTTATTTCAATGTATATTCGAGGAACACCACTTAACAAATAAGAAGGACATCTTCCTACCCCTTGCAAGGCTTATCCCTCAAATATTGAAGGAAATCGGATACTTCGAGCATCATCGGATCAAGAAACCAACTCTAACACAATGGGAGTTGTATATTCCACCTAAGTTAAAGAATCCCTTCAAACAAAAAGGGGATGTGAAATGTGGGCTCTATGCATTGAAGTACGCGGAGCAGATCCTGTCGAGTACCCCGCTGCCTAAATGCTTCAAGAAAGAAGAGGAGTACGATCATTATCGCGACCACATTTCCGAACTATATATGCTAACAACACCGATGAAGCCATTCCCATGGTATTAGAGAGTAATCCTTGAAACAATATTTTCTATGGCCTTTTTTCTTTGCTAGCTGCACATATTTTGCTCAAAACAATTCCTATTTTGTAAGATTTAATAGCACTTACGGTAGGTAAATATGCAGCTATTTACGAAATTGCAATTTCGTAACACTATCGTTTGTTTCGAATTATTATTTTCCAACATGATTCGTTGCGATTTGTTTATATCGTAACATAGGTAACTGTTATGATTTTATTGCTATGTTACGAATTTTCAAATTCGTAACATATGTTGCTGCGATCTATTTCATTCGTAACAGTACTACTACTTCTCTGCATTTTTTCATAACATTTTTATGATTTTATTCTCATACCACGTAGAACTTTGCTCAAAACAATTCCTATTTTGTAACAATTCCTTTTTTCATAACAATTCCTATTTTCATAACAAATTATGTGACCTTATTGAGATAAGGTCACATAAGGTTACGAAATTATAATTTCGCAACGTCAAATAAATGAACAAAAATGCAAAGTTAGTCAAGTATTTCACAATTCACAATACCATATACGAATTATGTTATGAATTGCGAAATTCGCAACATTATACACCTAAAAATTCCAGATTCGAAAAATTCAAAAATCCTCAATCATGTTTCAATTACGAAATGCACAATTCGCAACAAATAACACCAGACAATATGGTACATATCAAACTAATGTTACGAAATATAACAAATTCGTAACAACACATGTTACGAAACAACAAATTCGTTACATCGAAAAACGATGCTACGAATATAATAAATTCGTAACAAATCATGTTACGAAATACATAAATTCGTAACAAGGAATGATACGAAATACACAATTTCATAACGAAATAACATCACCTTATTGCTGCAGCAGCATGAGAACAAGATATAAGATCAAGATCAAAGACATGACACGAGCACTCTCGAAGAGCAAGGTCAACCATATGGCTGTGAGATCCAGAAATGACCTTGTATTTAATCTCACTAATAGGTTCAACCTTCATAGACCTCCCCAACTCAATAGCTTTCTCTAGCCTCTTGGTTGCATACTCCGATAGCTCTTGGGATCTAGTTGCAGCCCTGGTACGACGCTTAAAAAATCAATCCTGACATATCTTCCGGACATACTCAAGTAAAGAACACACTGGCAAAGATCTAGCCCATTTTATTCTAGCATTCAAAACCTCTACTGCATTTGATGTTTCAAAGTAGTACCGGCGAACAAGGCATTTGCATACAGCCCATCTACTAGGGTCAAGATTCATAACCCTGGCATGTGCACAAGGAGCTGTGTGTTGCAGATTGGCCATGTATTCCTCAAAATCAGAATCCTTATAAGCCGTTGCTGCAACGTGGAAAATATCAGTCACAAAAGAGCCATAAACCCATTTCTTCATGTTACTTTGTATATGAAATGAACACAACCCGTGGGGGATCCCTGGATAAACCGAATCCACTGCATTCTTTATACTCAAGTGTTGATCAGACACAATCAAAAGATCGGTGGGGCAACCAAATGCATTACGAATTTGGTTGAGAAACCAAGTCCATGATGAATCATTTTCTTTGTCCCCAATCCCAAAAGCCAAAGGAATAATCTGCTCATTAGCATCCTTCGTTGCAGCAATAAACATAATACCCTTGTATTTTCCTTTCAAATGGGTTCCATCAACCACAATAACAGGGTGACACGAACTAAATGCTCTTATACATGCACTAAGAGCAAAGAAAACAGATTGAAATATACCATCATCACATGTCTGTAGATCCACCACCGATCCGAGGTTTAAGTCCTTTAGCATGTACAGGTACGTGGGCAGCAACTGAAAATATGCAAAAAAAAATCATTAATACAAACATAGTCATAAATTCGTAACATAAGACATTACGAATTGTGAAATTCACAACATTATACAACTAAAATTTCTGATTTTAAACATTCAAAAAGCCTAAAACATGTTACGAAAATATAATTTCGTAACACCAAATCAACGAACAAAAATGCAAATTTAGTTACGAATTTCACAATTCGCAACACTATTATACGAATTGTGTTACGAATTGTGGAACTCGCAACATTATATACCTAAAAATTTCAGATTCGAAACATTCAAAAAGCCTCAAAGATGTTGCGAAATTATAATTTCGTAACGTCAAATCAACGAACCAAAATGCAAAGTTAATTACGAATTTCACTATTCGCAACACTATATACAAATTGTGTTATGAATTGTGAAATTCCCAACATTATACACGTAAAAATTCAGTTTCTAAACCTTCAAATAGCCACAAACATGTTAAGAAACATAGTCATAAATTCGTAACATAAACATTAAGAATTCATCAAATTCCTAACACTTAACATTACAAATTTACTAAATTCGTAACAAGCGTACCAAAAAAACAACATATATCAAACTTAAGTAAGACTAATCAAAAGAACCTGAAAAGACTTGTCTGCATCACCGTATGATTGTTTTACTGCATGGTTCTTACGCAGTTCGGTATGTCACATGAACACCGTAATCCCTTAACAACTTCCCTTGAATATCCTGAGGCCTAAGAAAGAAACCATCTTCAGTCTAATTATCAACGGCAGCTACGATTTTAGAAAAAACTTTTGGATGTGGATGATATCTCAAATCAATTTCACAATTGTGAGGTCTCCAATGAGTGATTTGCCAAGCCTTGCCCATCGCAGATGCTCGAATAACACATTCATATCTATCGCCAAATTTACATACGAGATGATAACGAGTACCAATCGAGCGCTCTGTCACATACTCCACATGATTTTTCATGTGGTAATTCCCAACAGCTGTTTGCATTCTCAACTTGTCACGAAATATACCACCAATCACAAGATCATTTGTCACTGGCTCAGAACGTATAACGAAATCATCAGATGCAATAGAAGCTTACTCCGCTGCACCAGGAACAATCCACAATGCAACCTCTTTCTTCTTTTCCTCATTAATAATTGTGTTAGATTGATTATGAGCACCTCCACTGCAATAATCAGCCGAATCATCACAATCATCATACACATCATCCATGTCATCAGATTTACTATCATACATTTCATCACCAATATTCTCAAAATTGGATTCATCATTATCAACATCAACCTCACACTGGATCTTATTTTGCAAACTCAAAACCTTAGTATTTCGACGTTTTCTACTAGATGAACATTCATTCATTCTAGGATAAACCGTGATATATACCGTAGGCAAATCCAACAACCCCAACATACTAGACAACTCAAAGTCATTCGTTATCTTCATTCTCATAGTCTCCCTTACAGGTGACTCAACTAAAGCATCTACATCAAATGCATACATGCTATTGTCTTTTTTCAATCGCACCTCAATCTTGCTCAAAAATTGTTGAAAGCTTATACCCATTGGAGGAATGGGAATATGCTCCTTTCTCATCCCAATGTCCTCCATGCACAACAATTAAGCACGATGGACTCATTTGCATAAAAGGAGTAAGATTTAAATTAGTTACAGTGTTACTAAATGAACAAATCGTAACATAAAAAACCTTCAAAAAGCCTCAAACATGTTGCGAAATTATAATTTCGTAACGTCAAATAAACGAACAAAAATGCAAAGTTAGTTACGCATTTCACAATTCGCTACACAATTATATGAATTATGTTACAAATTGTGAAATTCGCAACATTATACATATAAAAATTTCATATTCGAAACCTTCAAAAAGCCTCAAACATGTTGCGAAATTAGAATTTCGCAACGTCAAACAGCCACAAACATGTTACGAAATTCAGAATACGCTACACTATATACGAAATTCGTATATTATGTTGCGAATTGTCAAATTCGTAACATGTTTACTTCAAACATTCAGTTTCTAAAACCTTTAAATAGCCACAAACATGTTACGAAATTATAATTTCGTAACTTCAAACAAAATTATGAAAATGCAAAGTTAGTTACGAATTTCATAATTCACAACACTATATACGAAATTCGTATATTATGTTGTGAATTGTCAAATTCGTAACATGTGTACTTCAAAAATTCAGTTTCTAAACATTCAAATAGCCACAAACATGTTACGAAATTCTAATTTCGTAACTTCAAATAAAATTATGAAAATTCAAAGTTAGTTACGAAATTCACAATTCTCTACACTATTATACGAATTGTGTTACGAAGTTTAAATTTTGCAACATTATACACCTAAAAATTTCAGATTCGAAACATTCAAAAAGTCTCAAACATGTTGCGAAATTATAATTTCGTAAAGTCAAATAAACGAGCCAAAATGCACAGTTAGTTACGAATTTCACAATTCGTAACACTATATACGAAATTTCATATATAGTGTTACGAATTGAGAAATTCGCAACATTGTATACGTAAAAATTTCGATACAAAGTAGCCACAATTATGTTACGGAATTAATTTGCACGTACGAAATGCACAAATAGTAATAAAACACGAACGAAAACAACAAATCGCAACATATAAAACGACATACCAGCATGCAACCGAAGAAGCTTCTTCAATGAAATTCAAAATCGAAAAATATTGTCAATCAACACCAATCAACAGCGGCGGTGACAAAAACAGCTCAACGGCAGCGACGGTGACGAAAAGCTACAACTAATCGATGGTGGCGGCAACAAAACACCTCAATTGTGGCGACGGGAGGGCGACGGCGGCGGCGACTGTAGAGAGGCGGAGGCGACTAGAGAGATGAACAACAAGAGCGAGAGAGCGGCAGCTCGAGGGCGGCGGTAGAGAGATGAACAACTAGAGAGAGAGAGTGACAGATCGAGGGCGGCGATAGAGACGCGAATAGCGAGAGAGAGATGGGCGGCTTGAGGGCGACGGCGGCTGCGATGGGAGGGGCGACAGCGACGACGGGAGGGACGACGGCGGCGAGGACGAGTTCAGATCCAAAGCGCGGCCGACGGCGGCGACGAGAAGAAGAGTACTTAAAAAAATGAAGAAGAAAAGAAGCAGGAGAAAAAAAAAACGAGATGGAAGAGAAGAAAGAAAAGAGGAAAAAGAGATAAAGAAGATAGATGGAAAGAGAAAAAGTGAAAAGAAAGGGTATTTTTGTCCAAAAAATATATTTTTGGCTACAATTTTATCATATTAAGTTCCTTAACAACTATTGTAGTCAACCTAGTCAAACTGACTATATGGATGGATTATCTCATATTATATTATAATTAATTTTTATAAAAGATATACTTGTAAAAACAAGATACCAAATATTAATGAGAAATCTAAACCGAGCAATTTATGCATGTAAATTGATTCTGTCACAGCAAAACTTAGCACAATATATAACACAAAATATAATGACTGAGCTAAGTAAATGACACACAGAATGGTAACCCAATTTGGTTAATCAACCTACTCCGGGGGGTCATGCCCAAGAGAGAATCAATCCACTGTCGTAAGTTGCAGTTACAGGTTCTTCCTCATATTACTATATGAAGCCCTTTTCACTCACACCTTCCCGATCTAACGTGAATCAATGATTGCTTGAGACTCACTCTCACAATCTAAGTTCGAGTCACAACCCGACACTCAATCCCCTTACAAAAAGTGTTTAAATATGAAAAGAACATTCTCAAGAATATACTCTCACGAAATAGTATAAGCTATGAACAATAATAATAGCTACGACGACCACCTTCAATATGTCTTGGTGTAGATGTATATATAGATCTTGAGAAACCCTAGATATGTTATCCACCTTGATAAGGAAACTTCATTTGAAGATATGCCTTGTGTAACAAGTAGATATATCTGCAATATAATATCTTTTCCACATTTTATATGGACAAGGAAAGGATCTCCACAAATTATATATAAATATGGAAATAATCTTTCAGATCTATTCCATTTTGTTCCATATCAAACTAGCTCAGACTGAAACACATAAACCAATTTATGTTTTCGCACAACTCGAGACACTTCAGTCAATCTTGCTTGTACATAAATATGCCAACACCATTAGAGTTACCAGCTCGAATCTAACAATCTCTCCCTTTGACATTTATGTAGACAAAACTATCATTCAAGCTTTTAATAAAAATCAGAGTAATAAATATCTTCATACTTAACTCCAATCACGGCAACACGCGTGAAGATTATGACAAAGCTCTCCCTCAAACTGAAATAATTAGGGAATAAACACCAGCTCCTTGAACATAACTCCTTGATCAAGTAATAGGAGAAATAATTGCTTGGATCTTAACTCCCCCTTAATCAAGCACTAGGAGAACTTCGAACTTTCAGTCAATAGGATATAATTCTCCTTTACAACGGAATTACAAAACAATTGCAAATAATTGCAATTAACTTCAAGTTTTTACTCCCATTTTTTGTCTTACATAAATGACAAAATACCAAGAGAATCATCATCGTCTTCATCCAAGTCCATGTCTTTCTCTTATTTGTCAAAATCTGTTTTAGCAACACCAAGCTTAGATTCTGGTTCAACATCAATTGTCAATGGGCTTCAAGAACCTTCCTCAACATGTTCCAAGAAACTATCTTATGAACGACATGAGAAACGACTTTTGGAACACTCACTGAAATATATTCTTTAGGGAAAACAGAAACACATGCATGATCCTTTCCAGTAGAAACCGGATCAATTGTTGACACAATTACTACTGAAGAAGAAATATATGTTGAAGTAGGGGCACCATCATCTAACAACTGAGAAGCTTCATCAACATGCTTGGAATCTGAAATACCTACAGAAGAAACACTTTTCTTTGTAGCATTTTGAACATTAGCAGCAACGACATCATGCTGAGATGATTTTGCATATGCTCCAACATTATCAGGAACATGTACATGCTTGCGTACCCACTCCATTTGACCTCTTTTCTTCTCTCGTTTATCCTTATGATGTGATCTGCAATTCGGTCTAATATGACCCGGTTTGTCACAATAGTGACCTATTGGACGCCATGTACTTGAAGATATTCTATGAGATTTTATGGCCATTAAATCCTCACATCTCGGAACAAACTGTATCTTATGTGCCGCATATCGAGCTCTGCCTTTCACCTTATTAGAACAAGATTGATTGGTCTTTCCTCCAGAATTACCAGTGTCTTTCTTGCTATGTCCTCCAATTATAAGAACTTTAATGGACCGATAAGTTCTTGTACTCATCATTTTTCTTCTATCATCAAGATAAAATCTGGAATGAGGTCTGATATGTCCAGGACGTTCACAATAATGACAAATATGAACAAATAAATTATCCACTCGCTGAGAAGAGTACTGAGCATGTCGTCTTGACTCATATTGTGGATTTTGAGTTCGAGCCTGAGTCTGCTTCCTAGTGTCAGAATGTCGATGTTTCTGACCTTCAGGTTTGGTTCCTTCTTGCTTGTATTTATTTTTCTCTTTGGTGGGAACAAAAACGCTTTGTGTGTTGGAATCTACATGTTTCCATTGATGCTCCCGATAACCAAGACCAGCTTTGTTTGTAGAACTTTGACCTGCCTCCAAAATTTGATCCAACTTTTCAGTCCCATTATTCATCATTTTTACAACTTTGTTAAAGTGTTGAAGCTCTTTAGTCTTCTTCACAGTGTCTTCTCTCATTTGACAGACTTCAAATAGAAGTGCATTATTTTGAGCATTTAGACTATCTCGTTCTTTACACATTTCAAAAATTTGACTCTTCAAGATGTCTCTTTCTTTACTGATCTTCTCGATTTTTATGTTCAATTCGCCATTGATACATCCCATTTCTTCACACTTACTCTTAAGTGTTTCATAGAGTTTGATCAAGAGATCTTTATCCACATCATCATCATCATCATCAGTTTCGTAAGTAGAATCCTGATCCAACTTCTTTCCCTCCACTGTTGCAATATGAGCCACCAAATCTTCCTTTTTCTTTTGCTTCTTTCTTGTGAATAAGTAGATGAGAGACTATTTGAAGATTTTTCAGAAATTTCTTTTTTCTCAAATTGATCAATGACTGCTTCAGTGATTCTTGAAATCAAAGTCAAGAATTTTACAAATAATTCAGAAATGTGTAGCACGGATTCCAGCACAGACTCTGGCTCTTGCTTCGCAGTATCTACTGCAAAAGCAATGCTTTTTCAATTTTCAGGCTGGTCACCCTTCATGCCCATTTCAAAAATTCTCAATGATCCAATCAATTCATTGAGCTTCATAGTAGACAAGTCTCTGGCTTCTTCAATAGTTGCAACTTTGTAGTCAAAGCTTTTAGGAAGTGATCTTAAAACCTTCCTTACCAATTTTTCTTCGGGAACCCTTTCCCCCAAAGCAGAGCTCTCATTAGAAATTTTGAGAAGCTCAGAATGAAACTCGTAAATCGTCTCATATTCTTCCATTTTCAACATATCTCAAATCTGGAAGTGAGTTGTTGGAGTCTATGGCCCTTTACACGATCATTACCTTCAAAAATATTTTGAAGAGTATCCCAAGGTTCTTTGGCAGTTTCACATGTAGATATGAGCAAGAATGTTTCCATATTAACAGCTGATTGAATAATATTAATGGCTTTTTGATTCATACTTGAAGTTGTCAATTCTCTCACAAGCCATTTATCTCTAGGTTTCTCACTCCCATCAGCTTTCAAAGGAGCACTCCATCCAAACTCCACGATTGTCCATGCACTCTCATTGATAGACCTAATATATGACCTGAGATGAACCTTCCAATAATAGTAATTAGATCCATCCAAAATTGGGAGTTTCACAAGATAATCATCATTCGAAGCCATTGTATCTCAGACGCTGCAACATGTTTAGAAATTTGTCCCTGGATCAACACCTGTATAGTTGGTGTACCTCTTTGGTACCAATTGAAAAATCTAAATCGAGCAATTTATGCATATAAATTAATTCTGTTACAGCAAAATTTAGCACGAAATATAATACAAAATATAATGATTGAGCCAAGTAAATGACACACAGAATTGTAACCCAGTTCGGTTAATCAACCTACGTCTGGGCGGGCCACGCTCAAGAGAGAATCAATCCACTATTGTAAGTTGCAGTTACAGGTTCTTCCTCGTATAACTATATGAAGCCCTTTCACTCACACTCGTTCCGATCTAACGTGAATCAACGAGTGTTCGAGATAAAATCTCACAATCTAAGTTCGAGTCACAACCCGACACTCAACCCCCTTACATAAAGTGTTTAAATATGAAAAGAACACTCTTAAGAATATACTCTCACGAAATAGTATAAGCTATGAACAATAATAATAGCTACGATGGCCACCTTCAATATGTTTTGGTGTAGATATATATATAGGTCTTGAGAACCCTTGACATGTTATCCACCGCGATAAGAAAACTTCCTTTGAAGATATGCCTTGTGGAACAAATAGATATATCTGCAATATAATATCTTTTCCACATTGTATATGGATAAGGAAAAGATCTCCACAAAATCTGCATAAATATGGAAAGAATCTTTCAGATCTGTTTTATTTTGTTCCACATCAAACTAGCTCAGACTGAAGCACGTTAAACCAATTTATGTTTTCGCACAACTCGAAACATTCAGTCAATCTTGCTTCTACATAAATATGCCAACACCATTAGAGCTACCAGCTCGAATCCAACAATTAATGTTTTTATTTTCCATTTTACTATAACATACAATCCTGAAAATAGAACAACCACAATTTCTGAAAAACAGAGAGAGGAGAGAGAGAGTAAAATTAACGAGTTTGTAATTCACAAACAAATGAGTTAAAATAAAAATGGCGGCCCACTACTGATAAATAGCGTAATCGCGTTAGGCCCTGAAGGTATTAGATTCACACCCAGAGTGGTGACCAAAGTGGTGACTAAAGTGTTCACCACTTCGGACAGAAGGCAGCGGAAAATAAATGAACACAATGGATAAATTTTCACGAGATTATCAAATAATAATCTCGCGAAGTGCCTCAGGGCAAAATATTCACTATGTAAAACGTGAACAACGAAAATACTTCGAGTAAACAATGGTCACTAAAAGGAAGACTATTCAACACTCCCTTCACAGAAGGTGGTGACTGAAGTAGTCTCAACTATCACTTCAAGAAACAAAGAACAAACGTCTAAATCTATGCTACGAGATATATCTCTGAAAACTTAGTATCTAACTAATGAAATACACTCTCTATTTATAGTAGCTAACATCCTTGAGCTGCACTCCACACAAAGCCCATGATCCACGCATTTAGCCTATTATCTTCAACAACAGTGGTCATTGCATCGTGGAGCACTCTCCTGATTTATCTCAACCAACTCCAACCAACTCAACAGCTTGCACACACGTTGTATACCAGCTGCTTCCTCACTTATAGCTACTGCAAACTGAATCACAAACCTCTTGGACCAAGTCTCCTATACAGTGGCACTCCATTCCAACACCTACAAAGATAATCCAAGAAAGACAAACAAAACTATGCAATAAAATTATAAAGCAAAGTCAGCAAAAATAATACATTAACAATCTCCCCCTTTGTTTGTCTTTCTTCCCAAAACTTGTACACACACACAACCTGCTCCCCCTACGACACACATATGAAAAACTAAAAACTTTCACAATCAAAGCCTATAACTCCACAAATAAAACTCCCCCTGGAATAAATTCCCCCCCTATCATAAACACCACAAAAACAAAAACAAACTAAACCATCAAGTCAAGATAATATTAAAACCAAAGCATCCAACAATCCATCAAAACAAAAAGTCAGAAACCAAACACAAACCAAGGTCTAAAATCCAGTTGCAGAATAAAAATGTTCAAAACAAAAAGCATAATAGTTTATGTTCAAAAACGAAAATTCCAGCTGAAATCACCACCACTGCATTCACCACGTCCAGCCAGCACTGCAGTCACCACGTCTAGTCAGCTTGTCAGTCCAGGTCCTCATATGTTCCTCCAGCCGTGTGAGCTCGCTTTGTATTTGCTTGATTGCTCCCTCTGCTTCCTTCAGCACCATCCTCCTCTCCTCCTTTTTGGGAAGAAAGTAATGCTTGTAGGCTGTCTCGGAAGGCCACAAGGGAGTTGATTTGCTCATTGCACCAAATAATTTGACCTTCAACAAGAGAGGTTGAAATAACAATATTGCCTGCAGAAGATGAGTTAGTTTCAAACACTTGAGGAGGAGCTTGTGCATCTCTCCAAGGCAGATCCTTTTTGCTTGCTGTCCTATGGAAGAAATTCCGATGAATGACAACATCTCCCAACTTTGATGAGAACTCCATATCCTTGGTTGGTTTAAAACCCTGCTCAACAAGTATGTTATAAATGAGCGATGGGTGAACCAAGAGACAGTTGGAGCTTGGCCTCTTGCCCACTTCGACAATATTTTTGAAAATGATTTTCCCTAAATTAAAGGGAATCCCGAAGTGAATCTTACAGCAGAATGACATTCTCCCAAGGAATAGCAGTTGAGTTAGACGTTGGACACCAATTATAGGTAGACAACCTGTGCAAGACTGAGAAGAGGGATGTCAAATTTGAAAGCTTTCGATATGATTGCCCATTGTTGTACCACAACGCAGCATCTCCCCCTGTCAAGATGTTTTCCATCTTTTGAACCTCATCATTGGAATACTCATCAAGCACACCTCTGCCTCGGGAAATCTCAAGAATTTGTTAATGACCGTAGGAGTCACAGAGTAGATCTTTCCACACACAAAAACTTTGCCATAATTCCGAGAGTGAACATCAGAGAAATCAGGACTAATGTTCGAGTAGAAAAACTTGATGACATCAGCAACATAAGGACAAGCATAGCTAAGACTATGCAACAGATTCCTCAACTTAAACAAATCTACCAAATTTATTTTAGCATAATCCTTACAGTTTATCTTGCGATCATCCCAAATTTCACGATTTTTGAAGAGATTCCAATTATGTCTAGCCATTGAAGTGTAAAAGTTCTTAAAGATAGCCATATTTACCTCCATAAGTGGCTCAAGATCCTCACTCTCCACATTGGACTTGGACTGAGTGGATGTGGATGCACGAAACGCCTTCTTTGCAGAAAGTGGTGTCTGCTGTTTAGATGACGGTGGTGAGGACTCCTTCCTCTTCTTTGACACTGGCAGCTTCTCCATCTCAATTTCATCATCAGGTTCTGAACTTTCCCTCGAAAAATAACCTGATTTCTCTTCTTCTTCGAAACCGTCATCAGACTCCGAGCTTTTCTCATGAATTTCATCGTCATCAGACTCCATAAGAATGGGATTGGCCGAAGATGTGAAATTTGGCTTTGTGCTTCGACTGAATCAGGAAGTGAAGCGAGTTGAGTGTCACTTCGCATGCGTGGGCACTGACTTCTTTCATTTAGGCTCTGTTTTCTTCTTCGTAACTGGAAGCTTGGTTCGTTTATTTTGCTTAGACGGAGTGGGGCGAGGAGTGGAAGCATCTCCCAGGTAGGGATCGACTGGAATGATTATCGGAGGGTTGGAAACAAAGTCCTCACCACTATAATCGAATAGCAGGTCCAGTTCCTCTTCCTCATATGAGGGCGGCGGCGAATTGGATGAGGACCCATGGAGATCAAGGCAGATGAGTCTCTCTGGTGCAGCAGGAGCCCTCTCCATTACAAATTCCGGTGAAAGACTAGGAATTTGAGTCGGCGCCGATGCAGGCCGCTGAAGAGGCGCGGATCGAGCGTCTGATCCGGACCCAAATTCTGGTGAAATTTCCATTGGAGATATGCCAAGAGTCGACAGCAGGGTAGGTGGCTTGAAGATCGAATCTTTGAGTAGCGAGATTTGACGAAAAGGACTCTGTGTAAGTGCGAAGGTAGGTTTAGGTGGAAACATGGACGAAAGCTGCATAATGTATTGTCGAGCCTCTGGGTTGGAGAGAAGCTCTTCGACTTGCTTCTTTGTATCGTTATCCATGACGGAGAGAGAGAGTTTTTGATAGAGAGAGGGTATGAACTGACTTGAGAAGAAGGCTAAGAGGGAGGCGGTGAGAAGTGTTGAAGATGAATGGGTGGACTGCTATATATATATATATATATATGTGTGTGTGTGTGTGTGTGTGTGAAGAAATAGGAGTATACGAATAGTTAAGCAGTTCTAAACTCATGGGATTCATATCAATCCTACCGGGTAATCCTATATTTGAGGAATCTGATAGATTTGAGATAAGTTAAGATCCAAAAATTAAAATTTGAGTAGATACGTTCCAGATATATTCAACATGCACAGACATCGTACACCAATTTATTTTTAATTACAAACTTATTAATACCACCACAAGTGGTGCACACAGTTGTCACAACAGTTGTCAATGACCACTTCGGTCAGAGTTAAAGATTTCTAAGACATCATAAGTAATTTATTGATTAAGCGAAGATGACTGATGGCGAATAGATGAATAACCGAGAGAAACATGTAATCACCACTTATCTAGATCTTTGATCTAGTTATATGGCTTTCTAAGAACAGTCACGGTTTTCCCTTACAAAGTAAGGCTTTTACATCCTCAAATCAGTCAGACTTCAATATTGATTATTACTCATGATATAGCAGAAATGGTGACAACCGTTGTGACCACTTTAGATCAGATAGAGCATAAACTAAGAGATTTCCTTAATTTAGAAAATCTCTCAAAACTTAAGGCTTTTGTAAAGATGTCTGCAAGCTAATTTTCTGTACTAATATACTCTAACTTTAAGATTTTTTTCTCAACTGAATCTCGTATAAAATGGTACCTCAAATGAATGTGTTTCAATTTGGAGTGGTGGACAGGGTTCTTAGCGAGGTTGATGGCACTTGTGTTGTCACACAGCATCACCAAGGTATTGCTCTCCAACCCATAATCATCTAACATCGATTGCAACCACACCAACTGTGTCGAACAACTCCCGGCAGCAACATACTCCGATTCTGCCATCGATAGGGAGATGCAGTTTTGTTTCTTGCTGTGCCAAGAGATGAGGTTATTACAGAGATAGCAGCAACCCCCACTCGTACTTCTTTGATCATCAATCTCACCCGCCCAATCAGCATCACTATAGCCTACTAGGTTCGTGGTGGTGTCTTTGGTAAACCACAAACCTAGCTCACACGTTCCGACTACGTATCGAATGATTCTCTTTACGGCGTTGAGATGCTCTTCTCTTGGGTAGGACTGGAACCGGGCACATGCACACACACTGTACATGATGTCTGGTCGGCTTGCGGTTAAGTACAAGAGACTGCCGATCATGGACCTGTACAAGGTGGGGTCCACTTCAGGGCCTACTGCATCTTTCGACAATTTTTCAGTTGTACTCATCGGAGTCCTCATATGCTTAGCATTGTCCAGGCCAAACTTCTTCACCAGATTTTTTGCATATTTTGACTATAAGACGAAAATTCCATCCTCCTTTTGCTTAACTTGCAACCCAAGAAAGTTGCTTAGCTCTCCAACCATGCTCATTTCAAATGTGGCCGACATAGCCTCCACGAATTCTTTCAAGGTTGTTTCATTTGTGGATCCAAACACTATGTCATCAACATAGATTTGGGCAATTGTGAGCACAGCTTTTCCTTTCTTGAGGAAAAGAGTCCTATCCGCATGACCCTTAAAGAACCCAAACTCAAGCAAAAAATCAGTTAGACGACTATACCAAGCTCTCAGAGCTTGCTTTAGTCCATAAAGAGCCTTATGTAATTTATAAACATGATCGGGTTTGGTTGGGTCTTCAAATCCCTTGGGTTGTTCTACATATGCTTCCTCTTCTAGAACTCCATTTAAAAAAGCGACTTTAACATCCATTTGATGAAGAGTTATGTTAAGATAACATGCAATTGCAAACAACAACCTAATAGACTCAATCCTAGCAACGGGAGCAAAGGTCTCATCATAGTCAATTCCCTCAACTTGAGAATAACCTTGAGCAACTAGGCGGGCTTTATTTCTAATGATATTTTCATACTCATCAGTTTTATTCCTAAAGATCCACTTAGTTCCTATTATGTTAACTCCTATGGGTCGAGGTACAAGTGTCCACACTTTATTCCTAATAAATTCAATAAGTTCAGCTTGCATGGCACTTATCCAAAATTCATCTTTCAAAACTTCGGCTACAGTTTTAGGTTCGAGAGTTGATAAGAATGCAATTACACCTACCTTGGTAATTATACATGAAAAACATACCATCCTTACCATCTCCCGGTAATTTACTGGAGTCTTATCTCTAGTTTTGACCCCTTCACGAACTTCTCTGATGACAAGATCAAGAGAATGATCTTTTCTGATCTTGCTGGGCGGATCTCTCCTGATGACTTCAGTAACTTCTTCTTGATCGAATGCAGAGTCACGTTCAGTTTCTCCTGCAGAAATGTTAGAGGTGGTCTCCACCGTAGGGGGCACTTCGATGACCTCTTGATCTCCACTTTCAGTGGGCTTTTCTGTTTTTCCCTGTACCTCAATCAGACTGTCAGTATTATCCTCAAGAGTGTATAAACTCGCAAAATCATCAAAAGTTACATTGACACTCTCCATAACAGTTTTGGATCTAAGATTGTAAACACGATATGCATGACTATTGAGTGAGTAACCTAAGAAAACTCCTTTATCACTTTTTGTGTCAAACTTTAGACGTTGGTCCCTATCATTTAACACATAACAAACACAGCAAAAAACATGCAAGTATTTTAGGTTGGGTTTCTTACCATTCAGAATTTCATAGGAAGTCATGGTAGTTCCGGTTCTTAAGTTTACACGATTACTAACATGGCATGCAGTGTTTATGGCTTCGGCCCAAAACCGTTTAGAAAGATGTTTAGAATGCAGCATTACCCTAGCCATTTCTTGCAAGGTTCTATTTTTTCTTTCGGCTACTCCGTTTTGTTTTGGCGTTTTGGGTGCATTCTTTCCCATGATCTAATCTTAAACGTTTTATACGGGATTGATAAAAGTTCCTAACTTTCGCATATAATTCCATAAAGGCATCATAAGTTTCAGTTTTATCGTTAAGAAATTTTACCCATGCGTACCTTGAGAGATCATCAACAATCACAAATGAGTATCTCTTACCTCCCAGGCTCTCAAACTCAGCTGGCCCCATCAAATCCATGCGAAGTAATTCGAAGCAGTTTTGTGTTCCGAAGGGTCTCTCTGTAGTGGTGACCACTGGATGGGGGCACTTTCACCTGCTTTCCAATCTGGTAGTCTCCACAGATTCCAAGGTTGGAGACATTTAATTTCGAAACTCCTAGTACAGCGTTGTATCTCTGGAATTTTTCGATGTTGCGATAGTTGGTATGCCCCAACTTTTGGTGCCAAAATTTCAAGTCATTTACCTGCGCATTGAAACACTTGTTACTTTTTATTTCATAAATATTATTTGAAGATCTTACTCCCGAGATGACTACTTCATTATCATCATTTACTACTAGACAACTGTGTTTATCAAAAATGACTTTATAGTCATCATCACACAGTTGGCTAATGCTGATGAGATTCGCAGCCAAGCCGTCCACATGCGACACATCGCTGAGTTTGGAAAGCTCCGGCACGTTGAGAACACCTTTCCCCACAATCTTTCCGTTTGTTCCTCCTCCAAATGTGACTTCACATCCGTTGATCTTCTTGTAGTCGATTAGATATCTTTTGGATCCGGTCATGTGTCTAGAACACCCACTGTCAAAGTACCACGATCCATCATCATTGGGGGTGGCTGCAGTAAAGACCACTCTGCAGGTTTCAGTATAGACACTTTTGGGTCTCCATACCCATTTTCGGACTCTGCCCTTTTTTATTGCAACGGATGGTTTCTTAGCTTGATCCCTCATATGAGACTCTTTCTTGTGTTCCTGCAAAAGCTTGTAGCAAAAAGTCTAATATGACCGGGTAAGTAGCAGTAGTGACATACGTATTTTCTACGTTTCCTAGAAGCATACTTGGGAGGAGTTTCTTTAGCCTTGACAAATGGTAACCCATGCATGAACATGATTTGAGGAAAAACAGTCTTAAGAGTTTTATCAAAACCAAGACCATGAGAAGTTACATGAGTTTGCGACAGAACTTCATCAAGTTTAGAAGTACCTGTGTTCAGCTTCTTGAAGGTTTCGTTTGCAAGATCAAGTTGAACTTTTAGCTTTCCGATTTCAGCATCCTTTTGGGTCAGCATAACTTCCAATTTTGCAAGAGACGACTTTTGAGTAGCATTCTCCACGTTGAGTGCTTCATTTTCCTTGCATTGTTTTGCCCACTTAACATACAATTCCTTGTACATCACTTGCATTTTTACCAACATATCCAAAGTCTCTTCCTCGGTGACCTCCTCTTTTTCTTCTTCCTCTGAGGTATTAATGACAGTGTTAAAACAAAAGAGAGTTTCATAGTATGTTTCATCATACCTGTCTGAAGTGATCTCCACGTCACTGAGCACTGTAGACTCCACTTCATATGCCATCAGAGCTGCATGCTCTTGAGAAGAGAATTCTGGTGGTTCTTCAACGATTATTCCAGACGTATCGAGCTCAGTGTCGCTGAGGGACAGAAAAGTGACAGGTTTTCCAAGCTTGCGAAAGGTGTTGGCACATTCATTTGCAAAATGACCATAGCCTTTGCATTCGAAGCATTGTATGCCGGCGAAATCTTTGACCTCCCTTGGCTTGAAGTGTTCTGATGCGGAGCGCTTCATTATCCTCGGATCTCTTCCCGGTGAGCGAACTTGTTCGTATAAGACCAAGGGACCGGATGCTTCTTGACGAGGTTGTCGTTGATCAACAAATCCCTTCCATTTCTATTGGAATTTCGGCTTGTTTGACATTTTTCGCAGCAATGAATTCAGTTTACGTGTGAGAAGTGCAAAATTTGCATTGCCGGTGATCTCCTCAAGGTTGTCGTCCTCCTCATTGATTTGTTCGGTGCTTTCTGAAGATGTCCCGGCTTTCATTGCAAAGCCCTTCTTCTTAGGACTATGCCTATGATTCAGCTCAATCTCAAAGGTTTTGAGATCGTTCATGAGCTTGGTGAACTCCAAGGTGCTCACAGTTGTAGACGTATCAATGGCCACTACTTTCATGTCAAACTGAGAGGTTAAGGTTCTCAAGGCTTTTGAGACTAACCTTTTGTTACTAATGGGATCACCAAAATCTTGACACTCGTTGGCGATCTCGAGCAGCTTGTTACAATAGTCACCAACACTTTCATCTTCCTCCATCTTCATACTTTCGAACTTTGAGATGAGAATGCGATGCCTTGACTCCTTGATGCTGTTGTCTCCTTCACAATGTTGTTGAAGGATGTCCCAAGCTTCTTTGGCTGACTCACAATTTCTTATGAGTTTGAACATTTGAACATCGAGGGATGGTTGAATGGCATTGAGAGCTTTGTCGTTGTAAGTTGCTTCATCGATTTGTTCTCTTGTCCAGTTATCTTCATGAACTCGAACCCAGTCACCATCTGCATCTAAGACTTTAGGATGGGACCATAATTTCTGGACAGCTTTCCATGCTCTCGCATCAATTGCTTTGATGCACGATCTCATCCGAACCTTCCAAAAGGAATAGTTCATGCCATCAAGGATGGGAGGCTTGTTGAACAACGGGTTTGCCTGGTCCATTGTGTCACGAAAATAGGATCAACACTTAGTGTATCAAGTGGTTGCTCTGATACCAATTGAAGGTACCAGATTCACACCTAGAGTGGTGACCAAAGTGGTGACTAAAGTTTTCACCACTTCGGACAGAAGGCAGCGGAAAATAAACGAACACAATGGATAAATTTTCACGAGATTATCAAATAATAATCTCGCGGAGTGCCTCAGGGCAAAATATTCACTATGTAAAATGTGAACAACAAAAATACTTCGAGTAAACAATGGTCACTAAAAGGAAGACTATTCAACACTCCCTTCACAGAAGGTGGTGACTGAAGTAGTCTCAACTATCACTTCAAGAAACAAAGAACAAACGTCTAAATCTATGCTACGAGATATATCTCTGAAAACTTAGTATCTAACTAATGAAATACACTCTCTATTCATAGTAGCTAACATCCTTGAGCTGCACTCCACACAAAGCCCATGATCCACGCATTTAGCCTATTATCTTCAACAACAGTGGTCATTGCATCGTGGAGCACTCTCCTGATTTATCTCAACCAACTCCAACCAACTCAACAACTTGCACACACGTTGTATACCAGCTGCTTCCTCACTTATAGCTACTGCAAACTGAATCACAAACCTCTTGGACCAAGTCTCCTATACAGTGGCACTCCATTCCAACACCTACAAAGATAATTCAAGAAAGATAAACAAAACTATGCAATAAAATTATAAAGCAAAGTCAGCAAAAATAATATATTAACTGGCCCAGTTCATTTTTAAGTTTATTTTTCTGTACACTGCACTACTAAAAAGGTCCAAATTCCCATTCCAAAAATATGGAACTCTCTCTTTCAATTTTCGTTTTCAATTTCAATAATGGGAAAAATGGAAAATGGAAATCAGTGATAGAAAAACGGTACCCGGTTTAGACCCGGATAGAAACAGAATACCCGCAAAAATTTGAATTCCTTTGTTTGTAGCGCCTATAAATATACATCCTCTAGAAATTCAAATCTAATAAAATATTCATTTAAAACCGTTCAGCTTTCAGCTCACACAACTCATGCGCTAAAACTCGAGAAGGCACAAAATCACGGAGCAGAGCTCAGATTTGGAGAGTTTTAAACCAGCAAACTGAATAAAATTTGAAGCAGAAAATGGGGAAGCGATTGAGGAAAGCGCGATCAATCTGCTGCTGCGCCTCTCCACGGCCGTCCTACCGGTTTCCTCACGCGATTTTCAACTGGTATACGCTTAATTTAGATGTTTGAGCTTCAAATTTGTATTTACGGGCGTTTGTTCTCCATTTGTTAGTTTTTCGAAACTTGAAAAGTGAATGTTGATCTGAATTCTGTACTGGAGACTGTTTGCTTCTTTGTGGTTTTGATCGAGTAAGATATCAGGATTTGATCTATGTTTTTGTTGTTTCGTGCATTGATAGAGGGATGTGTTGAACGTGATTTCGAGATGAGGTGTGGAAATGTAGGTTTAAGTTCTGTATAATTGTTGTAATCTGACTTTACAGTACTCCGTGGAGATTCAGCTGAGATTTGAGTTATTTATCGTGCTAATTACCTTTTCTGTTGAGCGCTTCATTCTGTTTGGGGAATTTGGACTAGTTTTTCTCTGACAGAACAAAAATTTGAGGTTATTTTGCTGTTTCATGTGACTATATATGCTCCGATCACATGCTATTCAGCTAATGAGTGCTCAGATTTGAATAACTTATTTAATTGCGGATTGCATCTGATTCTCTGCTCCCAGAAGATTCTCGTGAACTATGTTTGCGATCACTCAAAATCAGTAAAACATTTGATTTCAGATATTGGACTTTTGCCGTTGAAATTTCTGTTCTGGTTTACGTTCAGGATCTACTTCATGCTTCACTTTGAATAATTTAGAGATTGCACCATGCTTGTTCAAAATTAAAAATATGTGTAGTTATGTAGTAGCATGTCTATAATTTGGAAGGTACTTTAATTGCATTTGTTCACACTCATATTAGTCCTTAATGTGAATAGGTATGAGGAGGATGTTTGGACTGAGGTTGCCAAGTCGTTGGATGGGAGATCTCTAGTGATGCTTTCTGTAACTTGCAAATGGTTTAGTCGTATTATGATGGAGGACAGTGTGTGGAAATTTGCTTGCTTACGTGATCTTCAGGTTCCTGACCCCGGAAATGTCCCATTCAAATGGATCAAACTTTATGCTGCAGCTTTTGGTATTATTCAGCTCCTCAGACTTTCTGTACAATTATGGAAGTAGATAATTTCTTTTATACTCATGTCTAGAGTTTGTCAATGCAGATGGAAGTCACACATACATGTTCCGTCAGCCGGAGAAGCATATTGGTAATTCATTTGTAGTTTCCTGCTTTCTCTTTGATTTTGCTACAGTTAAAAGTTTTGAGAATGTTCAAAGCTCTGAGTGTCATATCAAGTTATGCGGAAATTAGCATAAGCTTTCATATTCAGGTTATGTAGTTGTTTTCAGTGAATATCATGATGTGCTACCAAGTGCCTTATGTTTTACTTAACATTTATCTAATATAGAAATTAAGACAATACCGATAACTCCAAAAGAATGTTGATTAAGCATTAATTAGGTGCAATATTTTGTAATTTCATTGATATCATAAATATCTGCCAACATCAGCATATCACATATTCAAATGAATTTCCTTTCGTCGGTTGATTTTTCATGCTTTGTCCTGCTTTTGAGGACAGTGTGAACAGTCTTGTATTTTAAACTTGTCTCTTTTCTGAATCTGTGAACAGATTGGATGCGAATTGGGGCCTTCTTGTTCGATTCACATGATGCTCTCCTGACTGAGAGTTTAATAGAAAGCATAAAAGTTCCCAAAGTAGAGACAGCTGAGAAATTGTTGCCAAATGAAGGCTACTGTTTGATAAACAATATCAAAACTGGAATCTGGATTGCTGGTAATACAATAAAAAATAACCCTTCTTTTCTAAATATATTGATTAATTATGTATATGAATATATAGTATGTGTGTCCTAACTGCTTTCTGTTCCAACTGCTCTTATGTCTGAAGACTTGCAGCTTGTTCGATGCCCGGTTTGTGACCTTGACACATGTGATGGTTAGTTAAATTTGCAACATTCATTTATCAGTTCTCTTTATTCCATTGCACGCTGTTGTATAACTGATAGAAAGTTTGAAACTGCTGTCATACACCTTAATATGACTTCATTTCATGAAAAACTTCACTCATCTTGCATTAGTACTTTCTGATACAACATATAGAATGATCTAGCAATTTGAGAAACAAGCAAAACCAGACGTGCTCGACTATAGAAAAGATCAGTCTCTAGGACAAGTAAAGATATTTATGATTCTTTGATACAGGAACAATGCAGACCTTAGACGCAAGGCATATTGGACTCTTCTTGAATGAGGAATACCGCAGTGGGTGCTGGGACTACTCTCTCTTAGGATCACATAATATCAACAAGCAGGCTGATGGTGCTTCTGGTGCGATTTTCGACTTCAAACATCTTTACGATGAATCAACCTCTGGTATCATATCATCCTAATTTATTTATCCAATTATCTGTTATCCTTGTATATTTTAAGATACTACTACTTCAATAATCTGGAGACATAAGCCTGTTTGTTTTGAATAAAATTTAGATGTCTTTGATCTGAAGTCATGGGTGGGAAAACGAAATGACTGGCAACCAAAAGCTACAATAACTCTTCATGCAGTTGCAGTAAACACTAATTTGCAAGATAATGAAGGTAATATTTCCAATTCTGACTATATTTTTAATTTCTTTCTTTCTATGAAATAATAACGTTAAATTATTCACCTCTTCAAAATTCGAAAAACAAAATTCTCCCCATTTAAGAACACTATTTTCTGATTAATGTTGATCTGGATACAGGTCTGCAGATCAAATACCATGCTATGAGGGCAGGAGAAGAAGGTGAAGTTGTATCGATTCGTATTTCTCAGCAGCTGCTGTAGTTTTGTCCAAGCCTCCTCAGCCTATCCATTTTTTTTTATCTTCTCTTGCAAGTTCAGAATAAGCGGTTTTGGATCTTAGCTAATTGTTTCAGCAAATATAGTCTGTTTCCAGTTTTACTTTTTGGGCAGCTAGCCCTCTAAATCATTCTTGCACACCAAAATATTATCAGGAAATTCTTTCATTCATTCAAAAATATACCTCGTAAATTTGCAATATTTGAAATATATATTGTGTTTGGTTTACTTACATTGCACCTTAAACAGTTAAACTTAGCATTTAGCTCTCACTACCTTTATTCTGTGTAAGAACGTTGATATATTTCTTTGAAGAGTGTAAGACGTTGATATCTTCTGCATTTGGTAAATTAGGCTGCATTTTGAATTTGAATCTGGAATTTTTTTCCTTATAAAATAACCAAATAGGATAATCAGTGAAGAGAATGTTAATCATAGTCCAACAGTAGATGAAAACACTACACTGCATGACCATGAAATGCGTTAGTAGGTGACCTGCAGTCTGTAGTCTGTATTACTACTAACCCCAGTTCTCCCATTTTGTCCTCAACAATGACTTTTATCCCAAACAAGTCCAAACCCCGCTTATTCTCTTGGGTCAAACACGAAACACGATTAATCAGTGTATCATTAATTCTTTAATAGTCTCATAACCCTATTCATGATCATGTCAACTCCCAGGCCAGGCGTAACTTGAAAGGGTAAATTAATACTAGTATATTTTTTTCCCAAAAGTCAAAACACTTTTTAAAATAGACCCTGAAATTATAATTAATGTTGGAAAACATAGAGAAGTAATTAAAATCCCTTACGGTTGTCAGCAAGATGTTTCATTTTCTGATTTCGACTTTCATCAATTCATGCCTTACATGTAAATAACAAATTAAAATACAACCGATCACCAAAATTTATGAGATAATCAATGACAATGTTATAAATTTAATAGTAGCAATCACGAGTTTTATATTAGAGTTGAATATGAACATTTGGTTACTCCACCAAGTATCCCACCATCAAAATCTGACTTTTTGTTTTTGGTAAACCAAACTACACATATAAATATATAATTGTCTCTCACATCCATTCCCTCCCTCTTGACTAATGGAACACAATCTCAAACTCATCCTCCTCACTTTCCTTGTCTCTCATACAATCGTGCTTGTCTCTCATGCGCAAAATCCTTGCCTCCCTCAGTACTGCGAAAGCAATCCCTTACCTGTCCGATTCCCTTTCATGCTGCAGCAAAGCCCGCACGCGCAGCCACAAAGCTGCGGCTACGGCGCCGACTTCCTCCTCACTTGTTCCGGCCATGAAACTCGAGAAGTTCCTGTCCTAAACCTTCCGTATTCTGGAAACTTCTCAGTGCGTTACATAAACTATCTCATGCAGGAGATCCAGCTGTACGACGCCGACGGCTGCCTGCCGCGAAGGCTCATGACTTTGAATCTCACTTCTTCGCCCTTCGTAGCGACTTTCACCAACGACTTCATCTTCCTCAGCTGCCCGCGTGACGCGGTGGCCACGCGCTTCGCCACCGTGGACTGCCTGGGGAACGACACGTCAGCGGTGATGGCGACCACGTCGGTGAACCTTGCCAAGCAAATGAACATGTGTACGACTATGTTTACCCTTCCTATACCTGTTTCCTGGCCTGCCGCGCCTGACGGCGGCGATTGGCTGTCGTCGGATCTTGGTGGAGATCTTAGGCTGACGTGGAGCTTTCCTGACTGCCAAGGCTGTGAGGCGCAGGGAGGAGTTTGTGGGTATGATCGGAATAGCACCAACAGACATATTACGTGTTACTTCGATCATGACAGAGGTGAGAGATTCTTATTTTCTTTTTCTTGATTTTTCTGTACATGCATGATTGTTGAGTTTCAATTTTTTCTTTTAATTTTTCTTGAAATTGAGCATTTTTAATTTGGTAGTGAGTGGTTGTTGAAATTGAAACTATCAAAGTCAAATCTTGGAGGCCTTTTTTTAATAAATGCGCTTTACACACTAATGATTTTTGATAAATTTGATTATGTGATTTTTATTTAGCTTTATAGAAAGATCATGAGGCCTTAACTTAACCCTCAAGCAAAGGTAAGTAAATGCAGACACATTGATGATTTTATCATGATTCATGATCCTTTTTTTTTTTTTTTTTTTTTTTTTTCTGATTTTTCGTAGCTATGTGTATTATTGAAAATTTATAATCATGATGTTCCAATACATTACTACTCTTTGCTCTTCTGATGTACTCCTATTGACTTGTTCTTTTTTTATTTGTCCACGGACAAATTTATGATCTCTCTCTCTCTATCAATTTTTGCATTTTTTAGACAATAGTACGTACAATTTACTAAATAATTTAAACAAAATTCAACCCAACTTTTCTTGAAAGTAACAAATTATCAAACAACATTAATATATTGCATATTATAAACAAAATTAAATGATCCAAAATGAACTTTGCAATATAATGATATTTCTAGAGTTGTGAAAATAAAATTGACTCGATTTTTGATGGGGCTAGTAGTGATCATTTAAACCCAAACTAATTATGTGTGTGGTTGGGACTATGACGGGCTATACAGTACAGTATATGGTTGATCCAAAACAAAACAGAGTGTAACAATTTGAAGCAAGCAAGTGCAGGTAACCGAGGGCTTGAGATTTTCAAGATTATTGCACTATCAATAGTGATACCCGCCATCATATGCTCCATATGCATTTCATGCTTCACATGCATAGTGGAAAGGAGGGCAGCTCGGGCTAGGGCAGCGATGGTGGCGGCACACGAGCCAGCGGCAGCGACGGGGCTGGACGAGTCCACCATCGAGTCGTACAGGAAAGTGGTACTCGGCGAAAGCAAACGCCTTCCCGGACCTAATGGTGTCACATGTCCCATATGTCTTGTCGACTATTTCCCAAAAGACACGCTGAGGTGCATCCCGGAGTGCCAACACTGCTTTCATTCCGATTGCGTAGATGAGTGGCTCCGATTGAATAGTTCTTGCCCTCTTTGTCGGAATTCACCGTCGCTCTGAAATCTGCTCATGCATGGGCAAGGCATAACCGTCTCTGCTGTGTCCTATTTTACCATGACCACCCCTTAGTTTTGACTATACACTATATGTAAAAATTAGCCATAATTTTTGTTTACAAAAGTTAAGTACAGAAGTTGCTTCTAATTATTTTTTTCTGTTATTTATTACCCACAAAACAAAACTAAACTACACAATTAATTACTTTATACTTTTGCTTTCTTTTTTAATGTTACAATTTAACCGTTATTATGTTATGTACACACAGTTTAGCACCAACCACGACTCATCATGGTTCATATATATAATTTACTGGAATAAAAATACTTATATTTAATTGTTACAAGAAAGTTCAAAACTTATAGTAGTAATAGTTATTTTATAAAATAAGTCAAGTACAGGATCACATAATAAAAAAGAAAAAAAAAAAAAAAAGTAGAATATGCTCTGAGTATGAAGAAGCAGGCACGATCAATGCTAAGAATGGAAGAACAATTCAAAATCTAATCGGCCAACTATTGAGGTACATTAAATTAAAGATTATTTAAATCAATCTCTCTAAATATTCCCAATTCTAATAATGGCATAATTTTTTTTTTATTTGAGTTGGTCAATATCCTATTATGGTTATAGAACATTTAAATTAAGGTAAATATGGTACAAAAAGTCAAGTAAAATTAACAATCAGATTTTAGACTCATCGTAATTAGGATGACAATCTTTACGAAAAGTCAGTGCACATATTTTCCACGAAGCACTTAAATAAATAATAATAATAATAATAATAATAATAATAATAATAATAATAATAATAATAATAATAATAATAATAATAATAATAATCCCCATACCTTTATTCAGTAAAATTAATTCTTAATTGCTTTTTCTTGGCCATGCACAAAAAAAAACACGTCATTTTCTTACATTGATTTTGCAGTAATACATGCAAATAAAGGTTGTACCTTTGCTACTAAATTTTATAAATTCAAATTCCAAATCAAGAAAGAAAAACTTATTTAGGCAAAACCCAAAAAAAGATAATAGTCCAGATTCTCCAGAAAATAGATAAATTAACCTTATCTCTACCCATCCTCTCTGATTTCAATCCTACATTATTACAATTTTTATTCATCTTCTTCTTACTACTACCTTAATCTTAATGGATATGGAAACTCTCAAACTCTTGTTGTTCTTCATATTCTTGTCATCACCATCTGCAAACTCTAACAAACTGTGTCCAATTTCATATTGTCCAAACAACACTTTGCCTATAATATACCCTTTCAAATTACAAAATTACAATCATACTCCAAACTGCAGCTATACTAATCTCAGCTGCACCACTCAAGGTGCAGTGATCCTTAATCTTCCCAACTTCGGAGATTTCTACGTACGAGAAATACATTATGAGTATAAACACCCTATAATCCTACTGTCTGATCCTCAAAACTGTTTTCCTAAAAGATTCATGGCCTCAAACTCAAACTTTTCATCTTTCATTCCAAAAAAGGCTGCAAATTATTTTCTTGATTATACCTTCTATAGCTGCCCTCCTAATAACATTGCATGGAAAGATTTTCCAACAGTTGGTTGTCTGAGCAACTCCTCGAGTGATGTTGTAGCTGTCCGCTCAGATTTAAGGCAGATGAGAACAGATTTACGGAGCTGCAACGAGATTTTAACCTCATCTATGCCGGTTTACAGGAGGCTTCCTCCTCATTTTATTGGAAATGAGAGAGAATTTTACTTGGAATGGAGTGCAAGTAGCTGCGATAGCTGCCCTTACAAGGAAAAATTAGGTAAATTAAAGATTTGATTAATTTATATATATTTATATAGTATTAAATTACCTTCATCAACCTTCATAAAAGTAGAGGCCGGTTTGATTTGCAGAAACAGTGTTGAATTATGTTCTTGCAGCGGCTTTATATATGTGTTTCGTTGCTGCATATAGGCTGGTGTAAGAATTTCATTATAACGTTTAGGCTGTCTTGACCATGAATATGATCTTTGATTTTGGTTCATTTCAGTCATCATGTTAAACTTATTTTAGATTTATAAACTTGAAATGTTTGTTTGATTTGATTGCAAAAATGGTGTTGGATTATGTTTCTGCAGTGGCCTACTATATCCTTTTGGTCGTTGCAATAATATTGGCAGCTGCAATCTCTACGCACTGCTGTATCTGCTATGGTATCTATCTCATCGCAATGTGGATAGGCTGCTGTATTGAACTCATCACAACATTTTTCAGGAAGGAATTCAAGATGAAGAGGTCAAATGCAGCTACCATCGCACCTCTACCTTAGCTATTTTCATGCTCGTGTCGTGTATTTTTGTTAAAATTTATTACTAGCTAGAAGCTTACTGAGATTCAGCAGAAAGATTTAATCTCTTTAACAGTAGAAAGTTCTGTATTTGAAAGATCAAAAATTCTGGTGTTAGAGATTTCTTTCTTTTCTCTGAAATATTTTTCATTTTAAGACTACTGAGATGTTTACAATGCAAGTTCCCATTTTACCTTGAGGTTTGAATATTTGAACAAATAGTGGCTATTAGAAAAAAAAAAAAAAAAAAAAAAAAAAAAATTCTTCAACCCTGTTTAGTAATTTCTAATACTAAAAAAAGTTTCACAAAAGGATAAAAATAAAAAATATCAAGAGCAGCAGTTTATTCACTATGCGCTAGGAGACAATCAAGATTGATCTATTCATAAATTAGTTCTCAAGTCCAACAAAACAAGAAGGTCAAGTTAGTTCTGTCTTGCTTTTTCTTAACCATGCACAAAAAATCATGTCATTTTCTTACATGCAAGAAATGGTTGTATTTTGTCACTATATCTATAATATCTTCATTAATTGTAATCACAGATCAAGAATGAACAAAAGATATAGGCTACACACACACACAGGCTGATAAGCTCGATTCAAAATTTGAAGTTCTATATAGTTAAACTCGAGCTGTCAGCATGAAAAAAATAGCAGCAGTAGTTCTCACATTCACAAAAAAAGAAAATAGTCCAGAAAAATAAAAGATAATAGTCCAAAAAAAAAAAAAAAGATAAAGCATCTACCAATCCTCCTCTTTCATCAATTTTACATTAATAGAATTTTCATTTTGTTACAGCTGTGGCCTATGATTCCAAGAAACCATACAAGAATGATTGGTGACAACTATTCATTAGGATATGTCTAATATACCCCTTGTATTCACCCTCTCAGTAAATTACTAAATGTTTTATGCAGACTTTATACACCCTTCTTCTTCTTCTTCTTCTTCTTCTTCTTCTTCTTCTTCTTCTTCTTCTTCTTCTTCTTCTTCTTCTTCTTCTTCTAACAGAATTACCTTAATTTAATTCATATGGATATTCATAAACTCTTGATTTTCTTCCTAATATTCATGTCATTATCATCTGCAGATTCGGACAACCTCTGTCCGATTTCGTATTGTCCTAACAACACTTTGCCTATCAAATACCCTTTTAAATTACAAAATTACAATCAAACTCCAAACTGCAGCTATACTAATCTCAGCTGCACCACTCAAGGTGCAGTGATCCTTAATCTTCCCAAGTTTGGAGATTTCTACGTACGAGACATACGTTATGGACATGAATGCCCTCTGATCCTGCTGTATGATCCTCAAAACTGTCTTCCTAAACGAATCATGGGTGCAGATTTTCCATCTTTCAATCCTGGAGTGACTGCATATTATTCTCATTACACCTTCTATAGTTGCCCCTATGATATCGTTGCATGGAAGAAAATTCCAACCATTAATTGTCTGAGCAACTTCACTAATGCTGCAGTAGCTATTCGTGAAGACTTAAAGCAGACAAAGAGAGAGTTGTATAGCTGTGAAGAGACCGTAACCTTATCTATGCCAGTTTCAGGGCGCGTTCCACCAGATTTTATTGGAGACGAGAGTTATTTCGTCTTGGAATGGACTTCAAGTAGCTGTGAGAGTTGCCCTTATAAGAGAACAGGTATTTTTATTTTATTTTTGTTTTTTCATTTGATTTGTAAGAGTTTTTATCTAAAATGAAGTGTTGGTTTAATTTGCAGAAATGTTGTCGCATGATGTTGTTGCAATGGCCATTATTCTGATTTCCTTCGCTGCAATAGTAATGCCGTGTGTAATCTGCATAGGCTGCTGTATCACTTTCATCATAATGTTTAGGAAGGAACTCAAGAGAATGAGGACAAATGCAGCTACTAGCATCACTGTAGTCTAAACTAAGGCTCGTTTGCTCCAGATATCACGTATTTGTGGAATTTATTTATGGAAGCTTATTGAGATTTCACAGTGTAATATTCCGATAATCTGGTTTTTGAGTTTCATCTTTTCGATACTTCTTCTATTTCTTTCTTTCTTTTTTACTTAACTTATTCATTTAGGACTATTGAGATATTTAGAATGTATATATTTCCAAGTTTCACTTTTATTCTTGAGGTTATTGAATTTTGTCTGTAGACGATTATATAGTTTTGAGATGGAAAATCTAGTTTGTTTTCAACATAAATGCTTGAACAAATAATGGCTCTTAAACAAATGTTAAAATATGTTTGTGCCAACAGCTGCAATAATTCTGCACTCAAATGTTTCAACAATCAAATCCTAATATTTATTCCATTACACAAACTGCATGACAAAGACAATGATTTTCTTGAAGGCATTAGACGGAATCAAATAGATTTCTTGCCATATCAAGTACTAGTCTCAACCAATAATGTCTGAAAAGAAAAGAAAACCTCTGTTATCAAGATTTAAATATTGAAAATTTCAGGTATGAAGAAAAAAAACACTATATTCGGAAATCGCAAGAAGCAAATCAAGATTGATCTATTCATGATCTTGTTGGATTGATGTACAACTGCTTGAATCAGTTCCTCATCTAGTTTTGAAAGGTACAAGGTAGCTCTTGTCCTCTCTCTCTCTCTCTCTCTCTCTCTCTCTCTCATTACAAAACTAGTACATTACATTGGAAAACTCACAGCTAAACTGTCAGTTAGTGGCCAAAAAGTGATATCAACAATGTAAACTCCCTGCACAGATCTATACTCTTGCCTGCAGCCTTATGTGCATACAACGAGATACCAAAAGGTCAAGTTTTATTACATATGGAACTGCGGTGTCCATCCCACTTCATGGTTCTATTCATTTGATTTTTGAAGATTCTTCCAAGAAAAAAGGTGGTTTTATCCCCTCATGTAACATTTTTATTTTACACATGCTATCTAACTCCTTAGTGTCAGATTATTACACTAAAATAAGCTCAAGGGGCCGTCTAATATGTTCGTTCTTCTATGTTATATATGAGTCTGATTTTTATTTTATTTTATTAGTAAATCTATGTTCTTGAATGGGTATTGAGAATATTTTAAGTTTTGCAGGTAAATTAGACTGATGATGGATGTTTTCAGAATAATATTTGGATTTATCCTCATGATACCAGTTATCACATTTCTTATGATGATCGTCTTCATCTGCATTGCATGCTCCTCGCACACTGTAGACAGTTATACAGGAGAAACAGAAAATGAAATTTCTGGTAGAACTCCATCCATCGCCTTAAATGCAGCAACTTCAGCACCAACTGCAACGCGCCTAGATGATACTAAAATCAAGTCCTGCTCAGAGCTGATAGTTTTAGAAATTAATGAAAATGGAAGTGTCCTTCAAGGCCAATGTGAGAACTATAGCTGCTCGATTTGCTTAGAAGACTACGGTGCCAAGGAGAAGGTACGACAGATAAATCTGTGCCAACATCGATTCCATGCTGATTGTGTTGACAATTGGTTTCAAAACAATAGCACCTGTCCTATTTGCAGAGTGTCGCTTTTAGATGAAAAATTGTAGCATTTAGCATAAAAATTTATTTTCTCCCTATTTTAGGATTGGGGCATTACACTCTAATTTGTACTGATCTTGAGCTGACTTGTGATGTTTTTAGTTGTAAAGATTGTGAATAATCTGATTTTTCAAGATCATGAAGGTACACTTCTATGTATATTTTCATTTTATTTTTTATTTTTTTCACTTTGGAATTGCTGTAGTTCTTTTTTGTCTGTTTGTAAAATTGACTGCTAAGATAGCTTCCAAAAATTTATAACATCAATTTTATTTACAATTGTAATAAAATGAGAAGAAATTTTACTTGCAATTAAAGTTGGAAAAAAAAAAGGAAAATGCAGAAAATTTATATTTTATCATATGCTCTGTGGCTGTCTGATTACTAATTCTTCAATACTGTATATTAATCATATTTCTGTAAGAAAACAAAAAGTACGAAAATGTATAAATCTAGAAGCAGAATCAAGAAAGACCTGAGTTTGTCTTTCACATTTGTTTCTATCTGTTCTTGAAATACAACACCTTTGTCCTATGTAATGAATCAATCTTTTTTCTATTGTTGACTTTTGGAATTTTTACAGTGAATAATTTCTTGGAATTTCACATAAACATGAGGTCGGCCGGCATCAGCCCATGTAAAAAGATCAGTATAATTTTATTTTATTTTTGTAAAAAGATCAGTTAAATTGACAACATGAGATTCCTCAAATTCTTCATCTTCATCTTCCTCAATGTTCCTCTCGTCCACGCCCTCAACTTCAACTGTCCAAATTCTTACTGTGGCATCAATCTAAGCTACCCTTTCAAACTACACAACCAACAGCCTCAAGTTTGCAGTCACTACATAGACCTCACATGCACTTCTCAGAGCAAGACCATTCTCAATCTTCCCTTTTCAGGAGATTTTCAAGTCGTATCTGTTCTCTACCACGAACGATCAATCATACTACGCGATCCTGATAACTGCCTTGCAGAGAGGCTTATGAACTTAAACCTTTCTTCTTCTCCTTTTGCAGCTGAATATTATCAATCATTTACATTCTATAACTGCCCTCCTGACAATCTGATCTCTGGATATGATTTTAAGGTTATCGATTGCCTCAGCATCGCTCCTAATGTTACCGTCGCTACCACCTACTTTTTATCTGCAGAGTTGATGGAATCTTATGGTTGCAGTAAGATTGTAACTAAGGTAATCCCAGTTGCATGGTTTGAAGGGGAGTATGATATGTTTAGTAATCTCAAGTTGAAATGGAATGTCCCGAGTTGCAAAGATTGTGAAGAATCCGAGTATCAGAAACAAGGTAGATATTGTTATCTTTTGTTTATTTATTTATTTCAAGAACAAATTGAAATGCTGCACAATAATTTATCAGAAATATGAAACCTCAAACAAAGCTTAAATTTTTGAAAAAAAAATAATCACATGGATATTGTATAACTATCTTTGTTGTATGTATTATCTATATTTTTCAAGACCCCTCTTCCATTTTTTTTTTATTTTTCTGATATTCATAATTAATACAAAAGCCAATTTCATGACAGATGAATCCAAGAAAAAGAAGTCAAAACTCATTTCAATACTCATCTTGATCCCATTAGTGATCATAGTGGCCTTCTTGGTTGCATCATACAAAAGGGTAGCAGATCAGAGACGTCGTGCTAATGCAAGAGCAGCAGCAAGAACAACCACGGGAGATGCGGCTCTGCCACGACAAACCACCACCGCCGCTGCTGTAATGCAGCCACAGCTGGTTAGTGTTGAAGATATGATAGTCCCTGATGGTCAGTACAGCTACTTGAAGACCATGGTTTTTTCGACGTTTCTTGAAGGGAATTTAGGCAGTTTAGAGGGTCGTGATCAAGGTAATTGTTGCAGTATATGCCTTGAAGAATATTGCTCTCAAGATATAATAAGGTTCTTAAATTCATGCCACCATTATTTCCATTCTCAATGCATTGATCAGTGGCTTCAAGACAACAGTAGCTGTCCAGTTTGCAGGAATTCCATTTTTAATGTGTGTGTGTGAGAGAGAGAGAGACAGAGGGGGAGAGAGAAATATTTCTATGTGAATATATGTTTGATATCTTGTAATTTGCATGTGTATTTTCTTTGATGCTGGATGTAAATTTAATATTTTGTGGTTTGTTCCAAGTAAATATTTTGAAGAATTAAATATTTAGTATGCTATAATCCAGAAAGTTCTCCTTTTTTCTCTTCATTTTCCCTGCATGTGAGAATGTGTATGACTATGAAATAGTAGTTAAAATGATAACACACACACACATATGTATGAAATACACGTCCTATGTGTATCATATTGTAAGACGATACTTTTGTCTTTATTTAAATGATGGAATAACACTGTTTGATCAGCCAATGCTTTTGCTAAATGATAGTTATCTCAAAAATAAAAAATAAAAAATTAGGATATTACCAGAATACTATTTTGTCCCTTGTTTGTCTCAGCTACCATATTTTTCTGCTTAATCTCTCAAAATTCATTCCAATAAACAGCTATGGGTCTTAAAATCAAGGAATTTATTCTTATTCTTCTCATAACTTTCCCTGTAATAATCCACTCCAAGAATTCATGTCCAAATTCTAGTTGTGGAAGCAGTTTTTTCTCAATAAACTACCCTTTTAAGTTAGAAACAGATCAGTCACCAACCAGCAGTTACAATTCCATCAATCTGAGATGTGATGATCAAAACCACACTGTAATAAATCTCCCTTATTTTGGCGATTTTTACGTCACTGACATAAACTACAATCACAGAAAAATAGCTCTCACATATACTGCAAATTGCCTTCCAAGAATGCTTAGACAAATTTTTCTGTCTCCCCTTTAGCTGCCTTGTCTTTCGAGAATTACACGTTTTACATGTGTGGTGAAGATCATTTCACACGTCGGTTTGAGATTCAATGCCTCAGAAACTCCACAAATGCAGCAGTAGTTATTGCAAGAGATTCAAGTGGATATGTGGAAGGGCTTGGTTGCAAGCCTATAGTTAGCTCAATGATCCCAGTTTCGTCGTCAGATGAATACAGTGATTGGGAGAATTTCGGCCATCTTGAGCTGACATGGAATTTCCCTAGCTGTAGAGATTGTGAACTAGTACATGATCCTGAAAAACAAGGTTAACTTTGTGGTCAATTCTTGATTCTTGACTTTCTTCAACATTTTTTAGGCTAGTATGATCTGTTCCTTTGATTTCAGACAGTAGATTGAGTTTTATTCATGGTGTAAGAGGCTTATTGGTTTAATATAACCATCTTTCTTAAAAAATCACTAACTTTAAACTTTCACAGGTGAGAATAAAAAAAAATGGCTAAATTGATATCTGGATCAACTGTCTTCATTCCCTTAGCTGTGATATTCACCACATTCTTCGGAATAGCTTGCTTCATTCGCCTTCTAAAACTCATAGTCGGAGGCGCCACAGAAACTGGCACCACCACAATAGCCACCGTAGCACTACCACAAGCCACCTCAGTACCACCACAAACCACCAACGTGGTGCCAGGAGGCGAGAGCTTCTCAGAAGTGGTGGTTGTTGGTGAAAGTCATCAAGAAACATTCATTTGTTGCTCGATATGTCTTGAAGAGTACAATGGTATAGATAGAGTGAGAAGTTTGGCTCAATGTGGACACCTTTTTCATGCTGAATGTATAGATCAATGGCTACCAAAAAACACTACTTGCCCAATGTGTAGAACTTCCCTTTCTGTTTTCTGACACAGTGTGCGTGATTTTCTTTATATTGTCTAGCTATATATATCTATATATAAATATAAACAAGAGAGTGTGTGTGTGTGTGTGTGAATAGTTTGAATTTGAATGAAAAGTTTTCTTGCATTCCAAGATCAGGTCCTCAAAAGCAAAACCATTAAGGAGAGTGAAAAAGGAAGGCATCACTTTATTCCACTAACTTTATCAAAGGAACTTTAATTTTATAAATGTATGATTTCTTACACATATCTTTGGATGAATATGGGAAAAAAAAAAAATACATCAGCTGATGGAAAAATCCCTTATCTTCCAGTCATCAACCGCGTAAAAATGGCGTAAGCTTAGTGGAATCATAGTACAGTGGGTTCCTAAAATATTAAAAATCTGTGAATATATAAACACCTTCAAATTTACTATTCTGTGATCAATGTCTGAACAATATGGGCTTATTACAACTTAAGTTGTTTCTGTTTCTTTCCATTTCTGCTGTCTGTTCCAAGATTTCTGTCCAATTCCCAACTTGTGGTAACAACACATTCTTCATACAATATCCTTTCAAATTACTACAACAAGGCCAAAATCTTCACCATACAACCCCCTATGATCTGAAATGCAACACACAAGGGGTAGTAGTCCTAAACCTCCCCTTTTCTGGTGAATTCTACGTTCGAGATATCGACTATTTTGAGCAGAGAATACAGCTCTATGATCCAGGCAACTGCCTTCCAGGGAGGCTCAGGAACTTAAGCCTATCATCTTCTCCATTTGTGGCTGTAAGCTATCAGAAGTATAGCTTCTTCAGCTGCCCTCTCGAGAGTCGTAATTTCACCGGGATACGCTGCTTGAGCAACTCAACGGCCTCGGTCGTGGCTACTTCGGAGACTTCTAGGATGGATGAGATTAAGAACACGAAAGGCTGCAGAGCGGTTTATAGTCTGCAAATCCCCGTTTCGTGGGTTTCTGAGTATGTGTATGATGGCATTGATGGTGATCTTCAGTTGGCATGGAGTGATCCTAGTTCAAAAGGAGGTTAGTGATACTTCATTGCATTTTCAGAAAGAAAAATCCTATATAAATGTGCAAGAGAGCTACAAATGTTAGTGTAATAACAATGTTAATGTCATCTTCCATCATGTTTTGGATGAGTAAACATGTTTTAGCATACAGTCTGATTTTTCTTAATTAGGAAGTAATGTTTATTTTCTTTGGAGGGAAAAAAGAAAAGAGAAAAGTTGATCCTAAAACTAAAACTGCTTTTTCAACTAAAAGAACATTTGAAAATTAGCTTTTGTGATGCTAGAGTGTCATGCCCTCTTTGAATGTCAGCATTCAGATAAAGTTCCTATGATGTCTCACTTTCATTTCACTTTTGTCATTAACTGACTTTTATTATTCTCTCTGTTATATTCTAATTTCTGACAGTAAATAATAAAAATAATGATGCAGGTAAAACATCAAGCAAAGCTGGAGCTCTAAACATCATCTTAATATGTGCTGTCATAATCTCGACTGCTTTACTTGTCGCGTTATTCTGCATAGGATGCGGTCTCAGCGTCATAGTAGTGATGCTCGACATTGATGAGGCGAATTATGAGAGGTCTTGGAGTTGTAGTACCACCAGAGTGTGGGAAATGGCAAGAATCAGATTGTCTAGAGCTCCCAGGGGGGCTGCTGGCCCCCTCGATGAAGTCTCGTTCGTGTATTCAACTTCACAACAGCCTCAATCGTCTCCACTCCATGAATCTTCATCCACCCTGCCGCCTCCAAGTGTAGCTGCAGTCCGCCCCTTTGGTTACTACCTCTCATTCATGCCTTCACCTGAAGCCCCCAGGGGGAGCTCAGCACCCCCTGATGTGGCTGCAGGTGCCCTTGATGTCCCGAGCATGGATGCAGCTCATGATGAGCCCTCAGACATATCTTCAACTCAAGTCCCAGGGGGGTCCACAGCGCCCCCTGATGAATCTTCTTCATCCATTCATCCTCCGCCTCCTCCCCCTCCGGGTATAGCTGCAGTCCACCCCTTGGATTACTTCCTCTCGCCCATGTCTTCGAGTCCTTCAAGCGTCGTCTCATTCATGCCTTCGCCTGAGGTCGAGAGCATGCCTACTACTACTACACATCATGACGATGAAGCCTTCATTGATGCCGATGACTCCTACTCATCAATCATTATATCTTCGCCTCAAGTATCGGGAGGGGCTGCAGCCCCCCTTCATGAATCCTCCTCATTGGCTCCTCCTCCGCCTCCAAGTGAAGCTGAAGAAGGCCGCCCCTTCGATAGCTACTTGTTCTCATTGCTTTCATTTTCAGCTGAGGCTGGAAGGGGGGCTGATGAAGTTTCATCCACTCCTTCGAGTCCAAGTGTGTATGACGACGTCTCAGTTATACATTCGCCTCAACTATCGTGGCAATTGATAGGGGACGCCCTTGAAAACCCGAGCATGGCGGCAGGTGAGGATGAGGGAGTTGGTGTTCCTACAGAAGATATAATCATAGGTGGGAGTGAGTGTATTTTTGGGCCTAATGGGGACTCTTGCACTATATGTCTGGGAGAATATAAGGCATCACAAAGGCTGAGGCTTATTCAAAAATGCAAACATTTCTTCCATGCAGATTGTTTGGAACAATGGCTGCACAGGAAAAATACCTGTCCTATCTGTAGAACTAATGTAATTTAGTTAATTTACACACAATCTTAGATTCACTAATTCATCGCACTGTTGCATTAGAGAAATTGTGTCCCCAAAACAGAATAGGGAAATCTATTATCTATTATCTGTTATCTATTTTACATATTAAAAAGCCAGTTTTCAATTAGCAATTGAGTGGCAATTTTGTAGATTAAGTTAATTTTTCAGTGTCAAAAAATTAGCAAAAATGATCGGTAAATACAATTTGAAAAATGAATCAGTTTTCTTAAGTAACAACTGATCCTACAATACTACACCACGTTTCCAGCCATTCATCCTTACTATTCATACCTCAATTTTTTTTTCCCACAAAACTGCGCATTCAATATGCGTAAGCTTTCATACAAAAGTTTCAGAATTCATCACCATAATTCTCTGCATCTCATAATTCGAACAACTATCCTCCATAAGAAAAAGAAAGAAATAAATCAAACTACGTACCACGACGAATATCCAAGATCATCCAAGATGGCAAGCGAAAGAGTACAGTTGGAAGGAAATTCGACAAAGTCGATGGCTTAATCTAGCACAATCTCGAGCCGCCGCGCCGATCGACCACAACCGGTTCCACCTCCTCAATATCAACGGTAACTTCCCCACATCTAGAGCAGTTTTTCACTATGTTAATGCAAAAAAATGGCCTTAAATTCTGAAACTCTATCAGCTCTCGCTTGCTTAGAAATTCTCTCGGTCTCCATCTATGCGACTTTTTGCAAGTGTGAACTTTTTGTCATTACCAGTGATTTTGGAAGGATTTAACTGAGGATTTTACGGATTTTCTGTTTAAATGGCGGCGAAGGATAAAGCTATGGAGGGTCTCAAGAGAGAAGCAGTTGATTTGGTATTTTTTTTGCAACAAATTTTAGGGGGTGTATTAATTAAGAGTGGGAGTTTTAAAGAGTTTGGAAAGTCTTTCGAAGTTTTGAAGTTGATTGACTTTGCGTGTAGTCGTGAGGAATTTCTGATGGAATTCATGTGGAATTTGGACGATTTTATTGGAGTTGAAGTCGATGGAATCCAGCGCTAGCTGGACCTTAGCGGTCGCGGCACTAAAAGCCAGCCAGCGCTAGCTCGCCGCCGTCGCTGGTCTATGACGGGAACAACTGATATAGATGATGGAAGCACTCCTGATGTATCTTCTGCTGAAATATTAAAGGAAAGATCGCGAAAATGTAGAATATCCCAATTACAGAAAATGGATAGAGTATATCTTCTCACCTAACCCATAAACCATATATTGGAATTTGCCAGCCAACAAATAAATTTGGGAATGTCGATCGCCTCAGCATGGTCTTGCACCAGCTGCATTCCAACATGGACTAGTTACTGCAAAAACCCTCCTCCTAAATTAGAAAAGAAAAGAAAAGAAGGTCAATAATTAGTAGTGAGGAGATCATGTCTAGAACTGTGGGTTGTAGTTGTAGGTGCTCTTTATGGATTGTAGGATTTGATTTTGGCGGTGGGCGCAACGACGGCTGATGTGAGCTGCGTTGCTGCCATAACAAGGCTGATGTCGTGTCGGCCATTTCTGGTTGGAAGCGGCAGCATCACAGTTGCGTGTTGCGATGGTTGAGGCATTGTATCAAGTATATATAATCAAGTGATGAGTATTTGTTATATAACAAGTAACCTATATGCATTTATTTTTGTGCTTCTCTCTTCTCTCTTTCACCTTCCAGCCGGGGCTGGATCCTAGCCGAGGGCCGAATAGACCCCAGCAGTTTGTGGGAAGGCGCCGACGCTGGTGTTTCATGGAATCTCAAATTCTCGTGGTTGAAGGTTGGAATTCGTTCTAAATAAAAATTGCTTGAAATCAAGTTAAATTCCACCAGAGTCAACAACATTAGAAAGTCAGTAGAGTTTTGAATACCACAAAATTTTTATGGCGTTTAGAAAGTTGTGATTGAATACCACCAGATTTTTAAGGAGTTTGAAAAGTCTACATTGAATACACCCAAATTTTCAAACTCCTAAAAAATCTCACAGAGTCTTGATTGAATACACCCCCCTTAGGCACGTATTTGTTCTCTGTTTTTCTTTTTTCTTTTTAATTCAAGATTGTTCTGTGAGTTTTTGATGAAATTCAGTTTTGATTTTCTTTTTCTTTTTTTCTTTGTAGGAAAATACGCCAAGGAAGAAGTGTGTAAGAATTTGAGGTGTATGTATGACTCTCTGTTGGAAAATTTAGTAAAGTTTTGATTGATTCCAAAACCAACTGACCCCAACCGAGTAGATGTTGCCATTTCCTAAAGTTAGTATTTAGGCTCGCTGTTTGAGCAATGTTCAGATTTTATCTTTACAGGACTCCAGCTGAAGACGGCAACATGGCTATACTCGGATAGAAATTCAGATGGAAACTCGCATGGAACATCAGATGTAAGAAAGACAACTGAGCGTTCAAGCCAACCGATCTGATCTAGATCATCGGATGAAGGAAAACATCTGAGTAATCAACTACTCGTCAGATGTGAAAATCCACCTGATCATGTGGAACATCAGTTGCAGGACTTAATCTGATAGATCGACAACATGAAGTTCAAGGCAGCTGAGGGTTCAACTGTTCCTCTTCAGACAGAAGGTCAGATGAAGGTAGCGATCAGATGGAACATCAGCTGAAGACCACTCAGATAAAGATCAAACGCCTCAACCGACTAACCAATGTTGAAAGACAAAGGTTGAAATTTGAATTTCAAAAAGGAAGTCACATGAAGGTTTGACGTTCTGTCATTACCTCATTTGGCCCAACACAAGGTTGTCTCAGAAGGAAAGCAGAAGTTCACAGTTGCCAAATCGGGAAAATCTGCAGAGATGAGAGACAAGCCATCGCTTTCACAGAATAGAGATCAACGGCTCTTCCAACGGCTAGTTGATCCTCACCGCCTATAAATAGAGGCATTCATTCATTCATTAAGATAGAACACAGAGAAGACAGAGTAGAGAGATAGACGAGCGAAAGAACGACAATATACTGCACACAAGCTAAACTGCAATTAATCTCTAAGAACATCACCAATTGAGAGTTCATAGAGAGTTAGAATCTGTCTTGATGTTTTCGATCTTAGTTTGAGTCTTCATTCGTTCAAGCTTAGATCCTAGCTCACTTCTTTGTTCGAGCTAGTAGTTGGAAAACCCACCCTTATACACATTCCCTAAAAAGGTTGTTAGGATCCTGCTCTTCCCGAAATTGAGTAGAAAGGTTGATAAGTACCCGCAAACTTATCTGTAAGGTTGATAAGTACCCGCAAACTTATCTGAACGGTTGCAAAGCCCGCGTAAGCTTTGTGGTAGCTGTCCTAAAGAATTTGGACTGAGTTGTGTGGACTCACAACTCCCCGTGGACGTAGGAGTTCTCTCCAAACCACGTAATTTCTTTGTGTTGTGTTTTCTGTTCAGTTACTTTTTGCATATCCAACTAACCAGCACTCAAAACTGCATCTTTACATTTCAACTGTTTTAGTTGTTGACCGACCTTGCATCTGAGCGTGAGTTATTTTATACGAGTTATTGTTGTTTCCACCACTCTTCCAGCTGAGATTTCTTACTCAGTTGTGATTCTAGCTGAGTCTTTTTACTCAGTTGTGGTAATTTTTGGGGGTTGGTTTTAAAATTCCTATATGGTGTATTCCTCCCCTCCCTCCGCCACACACACCAGAACTCGTATCGGGACCATCAAGTGGTATTAGAGCAGTGGTTCAAAAGACCGCTGTCTCTATTTCACGAGGTGTGAATCGAGGTGTTTTTCTTCAGTGGTCAACTGAATAGATCTTTTTCACGCTAGTGCATTTCTGCTTGCATTTGTTGTTTGTTTGTTGTGTGCAGATGGATGTTAAAGACAAGATTGTTGTCATGTTCTCGGTCGTGAACTATACATCCTAGAAAACTCGGATGAAGAAGATTCTACTGTCCAAGCATCATCGAATGCAACAAGTGATTACATCCGGACCGATCACCATCATGGAAAAAGTTATTCGCACTCCTACAAATCCCAATGATGGGGATGCAACTGAGGTGATGGTTGAGAAAAAGCCAGAAGATTTTACTCATGAGGAAGCAAAAGTGAGCCAACTGGATATCTGGGCTCAGAGCACTATCATGTCCACAGTTGGACAAGACTATCTTCCATGGATAGAAGAGTGCAACACAGCTAAGGAGATGTGGGACATTTTGGCATCTCTTAGTGAAGGGAGTGACGAAACCAAGGAGAACAAGTTCTCTCATGCTTGTCAAGATTTTGACAATTTCTGTCTAAAAGTCGATGAAACCATTGTTCAGTTGGAGCTTCGGTTCATGGATATCATCCGAAGGATTCAGTCTATCCGACGAGGGAAATATACTTTGAGAGAGATCAACCTCAAAGTATTACAAGCCCTACCAGCTGAGTGGGACACCTTCACCAACATTCATGAAAGCCGAGTTGATCTTGGAGAGATGGGGACAGACAGATTGTTCTCAATTCTGAAAGGAAACGAGTACAAGGTGAACCGACGAAGATCAACTCAGTCCTCGATGCAAACGAGTCGACTTGAGGATGTTGGTTCCAGAACAAAGACCGTAGCACTTCGAGCCGACTATTCCAAACCGCGAACATCAAGGGCAACAAGATCTGCGGACACAGCTTCGAAGGAGCCGAGCAGAGAAGAGCTGCAACAGAGTATCGCCGCCCTGTCAAAGAAGCTGGCTGACATGGATACTCGGTTCGGAAAATATAAGCGGTTCTATAAATCCAACAAAATTCGAGATAACTCAAAGCTTGTGACCAACAGTTGCTTTGAATGCGGCAAAGAGGGACACTTCAAAGTTGATTGTCCAGATCTTTCAAAGAAAGATAGAGATGCGTTGAGGGCCAAGCATAATGCAAAGAACAGGGCCATGGTTGCAGAAGAATCAGCTGATGACATGGACATCTTCACCAACACCGAAGATGAGGACGAGCTGACTTCCACCAACAACGCTATCGGACAGGATCAATGTCTCATGGCATTTGGAACCGACCAGGATGATGCTGAGGTACATTCTAGTCCAGTTAATTTAAATTCTTCCAATGCTACTAACATGCAGGAAACAGCAGATGAAGAGTTGGAACCCTCTTGGGGTGACTTCCTAGAACTCGGTGAGGAATTGCATCAGTAATCGGTTGAGTTTAAGAATCTTCAAGAACAGTTTGCCAGACTTGAAGAATCCTTAACCGAAAAGGACGATCTGATTAAAAGTCAAACCGATGAGATTGATGATCTCAAAAGTCAACTGAATGTGGCCAACCAAACTAAGGCTCCAACCGATGAAGAGTTGAAGGAGCAGATCAAGGAGCAGCATGAGCAGTTGAACAAGCAAGAAGCACAGATCGACCAGCTGATAAAGATGTCAGACGCACAGACCGAGCATATAGCTGTTCTTCTCAAGGATCTACAAACTAAGAAGGACAACCTGATAAAGCTATATCAATCATCCAAAATCATTGAGAATCTCATCAGTTACCGAAGACAAATGGATAACGTGTCTGGACTCGGCTACGACATGGTCAAGGGCACTGAAATTCCACCCGCAACCTTTATCAAAGCTGTGGATGTCACGGTTGCAAAACCAAATAATGTTGAGTCTGCAATTCCCCAACTTAATCCAACCTCCACGTCACAGCAAGCACCTACAGCACAACCTGCTAAGGGAACTACAATTGAAAAAGGAAAAGGAGCTGTGGTTGGAGAACTGAAGAATCCATCGGTTGGGATAACAACCGAGGGGGAATGTTCCAGGACTCAGAAAAGGAACCAGAGACGTCGGAGATACAATCAGAACCGACTTCAGAACCGACCTTTGAACCGACTTCAGAACCGACCTCAGAACCAACCTCTGAACATACCTCAGAACCGACCTCAGAAGAGATGGAATCAACAAAACCGACAGGGATTCAACCATCAGAATCAACATCGGTTCCATCATCAGAACAACCAGAGGCTCATCAGAGTCAACCAATGTGGAACAGTTCCAACAGCTGCGGATATTCATGCCAGAACATGAATCAACAACCGGGCATGAACAGCTGTCGTCAACAGCCAGGAAAATGGAATCAGACTCATCCACAAAGATTCCAAAATGGCGTCCAACCTCATTGGCAAGCCTAAGGATGACCGAGGCGTTGTTATAGTTGATGGAGAAAGAAAGATAATTTGGAATGACAAATCTATCCGAATCTACAGGGAAAAGCGACCCACAGTTCAAGAGGGAACTGGTTCTAACCCTCCAGGACCCAACTAAAATTGGGGACCTAAGCGTGTTTCTCTGTGCAGGAGCAGGAGGAACAGTTGAGGAAGAATAAAGCATCACATACCTTGTGGGTGATGGACAGTGGATGCTCGAAACACATGACAAATCTGAGGGATTTGCTTGGGAGTTTCGTGGAGAAGGAAGGACCATCTGTTACCTTTGGTGACAACTCAAAAGGTCACACTAAAGGCTACGGTACCCTTAAAACCAATCTCGTGTCTATTCCAAATGTTTCATATGTTGATTGATTGAAGCATAACTTGCTCTCCATCAGCCAATTCTGTGATAATGGTTTCTCTGTCAAGTTTGATGCACAAGGTTGCAGGGTCAAAAATGTTAGAACAAAGTAAGTCATATTGTTGGGAAATCGATCCCCAATCGGGAATGTCTACTATGCAGATTGGAATAGTAGTCCTCCTGACACCTGTCTTTTATCGAAGAGCAGTTCAAATGTGAGCTGGCTGTGGCACAAAAGACTCAACCATCTGAATTTCAAGACAATGAATCGACTTGCGAGACAGGATCATGCAAAGGGTATTCCGAACTGTGTGTTTTCACCAACACATATCTGCAGTGCGTGTCAGCTGGGAAAGCTCGCTAGATCCTCCTTTCGGTTGAAAATGATTCCATCAACCGACCGAGTATTGCAGCTAATTCATATGAATCTCTTTGGACCTGTTACTCCCAAGAGCATGAATGGTAACGAATATATACTTGTTGTTACTGATGATTTCTATAGGTACACGTGGACCATTTTCATGCGTCACAAGAGTGAAACCCGAGATGAGCTACCCAAGCTGATGGAACGAATATCTAACCAACAAGAGATGAAAATCATTTCTATCCGATCAAACCATGGAACCGAGTTCCTCAATGAAACCATCATCGAATAATGTGAGAAGCACGGAATCACTCATCAAACATCGGCTGCTCGTACTCCACAACAGAATGGAGTAGCCGAGCGAAGAAACCGAACGCTAAAGGATGTTGCTACATCCATGTTGACAAGCTCAGCTCTGCCAAAGAGATTTTGGGCTGAGGCAATCAACACAGCATGCTACACCCAGAACCGGTCTCTTCTAACCAAGCGGTTGGAAAAGACTCCATATGAACTATGGAGACACAGGAAGCCTGATATTTCATATTTTCGCGTTTTTGGTTCTAAATGTTATATTCACAACAATGGGAAGACTCAGTTGAAAACTTTTGACGTCAAAGCTTCGAAGGGCATATTTCTCAGATATGCCACTCGGATCAAGGCTTATAGAGTTTTTAACAACAGCTCTCGTGTTGTGGAGATAACACCTCATGTTAGTTTTGATGAATCTACTTTTGAGTGCAGGGAACAGGCTAAAGGACAACAAGCAGATCCACATGTTCCACCAGCTCTCACCAGATCGCAGGTTCTAAGGCAGAAGAATCTGGCTGAACCATTGATATGGGCAATCGAGGATGATGATCCTTGTTCCTCTGAAGATGAATGTGAGGACCCCAGCTCGTCTCAAAGGGGAACTTCAGCTGATGTCACTCCAACTGCATCAGCATCCGAAGCCCAACCTAGCCTGGTTCGAGATATTATCCATGATGAGGATCCAGACTCAACAACAAACAAATCACCAGTTCTGAAGATCCCAGCATCTCCCACAGCTCAGGTTATCCCATCAGTTGAAATCACGGAACAACCACTGTTGGAAGAAGAAGGAAGACGCAACAAGAGATGGTATGAAGATCATTCCACGGACAACATCATCGGAGATCCAGCCGAAGGTGTGCGTACTAGGAGCAAAGTTGCAAATTCAGATTCAACCGAGAAAGATTCTAGCACTTACGCCCAATATGCTGAGGAGTTGGCAGTTCTTGAGGAGTTCGAACAAGCCGGAGATGTTGCCATGATGTCATGTTTCGTAGCTGATGTGCCAGAGCCGAAGAATGTTATGGAAGCTTTCAACTGTGTTCATTGGACAACAGCCATGCAAGAAGAGCTGAATGAAAAATTACGCAACTGTGTATGGGAGTTGGTAGAAAGACCAAATGGTGTTAAAGTCATTAGATTAAAGTGGATTTTCAAGAACAAGAGAGACGCCATTGGATTCATCGTGAGAAACAAGGCAAAGTTAGTAGCTCAGGGATATTGCCAACAAGAAGGAATTGATTTCGAGGATTCCTTCGCGCCTGTTGCAAGGTTGGAAGCCATCCGAATATTTCTAGCCTATGCCGCATTTCACAAATTCAAGGTTTATCAGATGGATGTGAAGTGTGCTTTCCTTAACGGTGATATTAAGGAAGATGTTTATGTTGAACAGCCTCCCGGTTTTGAGACTGGTGATGGAAGAATGTATAAGTTGAAGAAAGCAATCTATGGATTGAAGCAAGCACCTAGGGCTTGGTATGACACTCTCTGTGGTTTTCTTCTGAACTCGGGGTTCAAACGAGGGTCAGTTGACAAAACACTGTTCACCATAAAAGTTGGAGAAGACATACTTGTTGTGCAAATCTATGTCGACGACATCATATTCGGTTCCACGTCGGAGGAGCTGTGCGAGAAATTCTCAACTCTCATGAAGGAGAAATTCGAGATGTCGATGATGGGTGAGATGAACTATTTTCTTGGGCTACAAGTGAAGCAGTCATCAAAAGGGATTTTTATTAATCAGTCCAAATATACAAAGGAGCTCATCGCAAAGTTCGGATTGCAGACAAGTAAAACCACACGGATCCCGATGAATACTAACTGGAAGATTGAACCCGGATCTGAGGGAAAACTCGTGAATGCCAGTAAGTATAGAGGGATTATTGGTTCTTTGCTATATATAACCGCCAGTCGGCCAGATATATCTTATGCGGTTAGAGTGTGTGCTCGATTCCAAGTTCAGCCGAGGGAAGCACACATGTTGGCAGCAAAGAACATCATCAAGTATCTGAAGGGTACTGTTAATGTTGGGTTGTGGTACCCAGCCGACGACAATATCCAACTGTCCGGATACTCAGATGCGGATCTAGCCGGAGATCGGTTGGACAGGAAGTCCACATCTGGACACTGTCAGTTCATGGGAAGCAAGCTAGTTTCATGGTTTTCAAATAAACAAGCATGTGTTGCCACTTCTACAACCGAGTCAGAGTATATGGCTGCCGGTAGTTGTTGCATGCAAGTGTTGTGGCTCAAGCAAGAACTGAGAGATTATGAAGTAGCAACTGGACAGGTTCTCATCCATTGTGATAGCTCAAGTGCCATTGCTATCTCTTTGAATCCTGTTCACCATTCTCGGACGAAGCACATCGACATCCGACACTATTTTATCCGAGATCATATTGAGAAGAAGGATGTATCTGTGGAGAAGATTCCAACTGAGATTTAGAGAGCCGATATCTTCACCAAACCTCTAGCCGAAGCAAGATTCAAGATGTTATGTGATCTCCTTGGATTGTTGGATCCATCAGATGAGGAATCAGCCGAGATGAAGAGATAGATTTCCATCTGAGGGGGAAACTCAGATGAAGGGGGAATCTCAGATGCGGATCGTCATCCGAAGACATCAGACGTCAGCTGAACAGACGAACTCGAGTCAGCTGATGGTATGCCACAACATTGGAACACAGCTGATTCCGACATCAGCTGGCAGGTATCATTTATGGTTGCATGTGTTTAGGTCTTAAATGTGAATGTTTGAAATAAATTCCAATATTCCTGAGCATGTCAGATAGATTAAAATAGCCATCATAGCGCATTTAATGTAAAGTACGGTTGAACATCAATAGCCTTACTTTATAGTGCGACTGGGCTGACACAAAAACAGTTCACCTTCTCACGCGCGCATGTTGGAACTCGGAATTTGACATCAGTCAAAGTTAGTCAACAGTCGCGAGATCTCAGCCGTTGATGGATTAGCGCCATTCAATCTTGGCCATCGATTTCAAACGACCCACTAACCTATAAAAGGCGGAAAATCAGGAAGTGATTTCTTACCTTCTATACTTGTGTTTATCTGAGTAACTGTTCATCTTCGTCTCTGATCTTGTTTCACCATTTTCGGCTAAGTTCTTCATTTCTTCTTTTATATATAAACTCAACTGGAATACTAAATGGCACCGAAAGCTTCATCTCAAGGAAAGAAGATGGCATCATCAGGACCAGCTCTTGTCCCGTCGTCGTACGAGGAATCATATGACATGATGATATCCAGAATCCACTTCGAGCAGATTCTGTCAACAGAAGCACTGGACTTACCAGTGTTATCACCTCTCGCCGATCTTCTCAGGGATAATGGCCTTCTTGAGTGGGCGACGCTCTTTCCCACCCACTTACTCAGGCGTCAAGTCGGAGAATTCTACATGAACCTGCAACACGAACAGGGAGTAGGCCTTGTTTCAGAGATCTCCTATCGACAGCGTGATGTTCCTGCCAGAACTGTCCGCCGTGTCAACTTCCACCTACCAGTTTCCGACATGCTACGCTCCATCATTCCACTGAATCTGACTGCCACAGACACCGTCGAGAACATCACAGATGCAGATGCAGATCAATTTCTTGAGGATGCTCTTATCACTGCAGAAAGATTGAGGAGCAACATGCAGCGAACAAAGTTGAAACCCGAACATCGACTTCTGTTCGATGTTATATCCAAGGTTATCTTTGGATACAGCGGTGCTTTTGGAGATATCAGCCGACCCAAGCTCAAGCAGCTGATAGCTCTGGAGCACAAGCACAACATCAACTGGTTCAAGTACTTCGAACACCAGTTGACAATGGAGAAGCAGAAGATCTCAGAATCTATCAATGATTCAAGGGAAAAGTTGTTGAGTGTCAAGGGAACTCTCAACTTTGGAGTTAAAATATCTGCCTTGATCCTTCTCGCCACAAAGGATCGGAACATGGTGTGAGAAGACTGTGAGGAGACACCAGTCAAGAGGCAGATGATGTTCCCAATAGCCAAGAAAGCTCTTGATGTGATTAGGAGTGTCTACACTCCCAAAGAGAAAAAGGAAGTTGTGAAATCAGCTGAGGAGAAAGATACAGCTGAGGAGCTGCCTCCAGCTGCCGGCCACTCTTTCAAATCGACAGCTGCACGCCGACTCAGAGATGAGTCAGATAAGGATCAAGAGGAGAAGCCGCGTAAAAAGAAGTTGAGGGTTCGCTTCAAGAAGTCAGTTGCAAAACCAGCTGAGGAGGCACCAGCTGAGTCGAGTCACTCAGTTGACAAGGATGCTTTTGAAATTGTTCCTCGCGCAAGTGGAACAGATGGGATAGAAGGGGTGGAAATCGATCTGGAAGATGAGTCGAACATGTCCTCGGATGCAGCTTCTTCATCCAAGGAATCCAAGGAATCCGAAGACGTTCCATCCTCCCCTACGGCATGAGCTGATGCCGTACAGCACAGACAGGTTCTCGTAACCGATCCTCAGTCAGAAATTCCGAGCTCCCCGCTCGATGCCAACATTGTGACCACTTCTTTGGCCAATGTTGAGGAACCTCTCGATGCCAACATTACCACCCAGTCAGAAATTCCGAGCTCCCCGCTCGATGCCAACATTGCGACCGCTTCTTTGACCAATGTTGAGGAAACCCTTGAACCCATTCCCTATGAAAATCTCTCTCCCTCCCCCATCGACGAAGAAGTTGATCGTCGAGCTGTCGCGTTGGAACATGAAGGCAAGTTGGCTTATTGCTTTCAGAAGCTGATTGGAATGTTCCCCTAGGCGCGCGACATGCCCACCTTTGCCACGCTCGGAACTGAGCTGTTGTATCAATTCAACATCATTTTCAGCCACTGGTATGTCAAGGAAGATACCATCCGGATACACAGCTGGAACCAACTCAAGGTAGATGAGTCCCGTCTGAGGGAATACTTCAACTATACCAACCTTGAGGTTGCGTACAACAAAAAGATCGCACTGCTGACTCGCCGTCTGGATGTCAGCAAGGCAGAAGGAAGAGACACAAGGGAGACAGCAGAACAAGAATGTGTCACTTTCCTTGACAACATGCTGACCAAGTCTACTGATTTTGTAGATGATTTTGACGCAGCTGCAGCAGCAAAGCAGGAAGAAGAAGAACTTCAACAGTACCTGGCCAATCGCCATGTCATGGTTACTGTTGAACAGCCAGCACCAGTTGAACAACCAGCACTAGCTGAACAGCCAGCACCCTCTCAGATGAAATTTGCGAGCTGATCGCTGAGAGGGTCAATCAGCTGAGAAAGGAGATGCTTGCCAACATCCAGCTCAACCGTGAAGAACAGCAGAAGATGATTGAAGCTCAGGATGAGAAGCACAGGAAGCTGCTGGAAGAACATGATGCGCTGAAGATGAAGCTGGATGATCTTTCAACATCCACCAGCAAGGATATCAATGACCTGAAGACCACAGTTCTTGGAATCAAATCAGAACTGAACGTGTTCAAGTCCATCTCAGAATCCAATCTTGCCAAATCTCAACAGACTCAAGACCAAAAATGGGATTCTCGGTTCGAACAAAGATGGGCTGAGTTCGTCGCTTTTCAAACTGAAGTCACTGAAACCTTCGCTGCAATGAAGAAAGCTGATGAAGAGTGCCGTGACAAAGAACTGGCAAAGAAGGTTGATGTGGAATGCGCAGTAGATGAGCTATTCAACCGGATTCAGCAGGCTGAACAGAAACTCACTTCTCTGGATGGCTCAGTCGCAAGCCTTGTTGCTGATGCCAAAAAGGGGGAAGATGAGACCCGGGAAGATGAGATGCAGGAAGATGAGACGCATGTTGAAGAAGGGATGACAGCCGGCAAGGAATCTCAGCTGAAGAAGACCCAGCCGAAGAAGACAGCTCCGAAGAAGAAGTCCGCTCCAAAGCCAACCGACAAGAAACAACAACAGCTGAAATCTATTGTTGTCGGAGGAGAAGAAATGGCTAAGGACATGGAGCAAGCGAAGGAGTATGGAGTTTTCTACAATTCCATAGCCGAGATTGCAGCCGAGCTCGATGCTGAACTTGACGGTATTACAACCGAAGAGTGTATTGCTGCTGCTAAGGCTATGGATGTCCCGGAGAAGGATTACATGAATTCAGAATGGGTGAAGAAATTCGCAGCCAACCAAGCAACAAGAGTGAACAAGTTCGAGGAAGAGCTTGCCAAGGTTACCAACAACTTGGATAGAAATGTTGCCTCTCGATGCCGACGACGCATTGAAAAACACCAAGTGAAGGCTGAAGCAAGAATGAAGCAGCAAAGACTGCCTGGAAAGATCAAGCTCCAGGGACGCTTCAAACATGTTGATAAGTGGATGCCAGAAGAATGGAATGATGATTTGGAATCATTCAAACAAGAATTTGTGAATGATTTCTATTACAGGAAGGTGTACACAACTGAGGATGCAAGAAGAGCTTTCAAAGAAGCCCTAACCGAGTTGCACTCTGGGGATCCAGGCATGTTCAACCAGTTCAGACAAGCTATGATTGATGCAAAGCTGGATATGAACACAGTCCCTGTCCCTCAGAAAGTTACTTATCTTCCTCCATTCATTCCAGATACAAGAAATCCTAACAGACAGAAGATCGCAGCCAAGAACATGGAGTAGATATCGCAAAAGAATCAGATGCCAAGAGAGAAATTTTTGTCAGGATTTTTGGTACGTATGGGCTGAAGTATTAGCTGAGATAGAGTTTTTGAGCCACTGATGTATTTTGATTTTTGTGCATTTCTGTGTAAACATCAGTTGTAATGAAAACTTTCATCATATATCCGATTCACCTTGATGTACAATTTTCCAGTTGTCCAAGCTCTGTATCGCAAAGTTATTTCAATACCATGTTATAACTGTGCTAACCCTTTGATGTTTAATCTTATAGACTGTCTAGAATTTCAGCTGAGATTTTAGATAGGTCAGTAGGGTTTAGATCAGTAGGGTTTTGGCATCATCAAAAAGGGGGAAATTGTTGGGAAATTTAGTAAAGTTTTGATTGATTCCAAAACCAACTGACCCCAACCGAGTAGATGTTGTCATTTCCTAAAGTTAGTATTTAGGCTCGCTGTTTGAGCAATGTTCAGATTTTATCTTTATAGGACTCCAGCTGAAGACGGCAACATGGCTATACTCGGATAGAAATTCAGATGGAAACTCGCATGGAACATCAGATGTAAGAAAGACAACTGAGCGTTCAAGCCAACCGATCTGATCTAGATCATCGGATGAAGGAAAACATCTGAGTAATCAACTACTCGTCAGATGTGAAAATCCACCTGATCATGTGGAACATCAGTTGCAGGACTCAATCTGATAGATCGACAACATGAAGTTCAAGGCAGCTGAGGGTTCAACTGTTCCTCTTCAGACAGAAGGTCAGATGAAGGTAGCGATCAGATGGAACATCAGCTGAAGACCACTCAGATGAAGATCAAACGCATCAACCGACTAACCAATGTTGAAAGACAAAGGTTGAAATTTGAATTTCAAAAAGGAAGTCACGTGAAGGTTTGACGTTCTGTCATTACCTCATTTGGCCCAACACAAGGTTGTCTCAGAAGGAAAGCAGAAGTTCACAGTTGCCAAATCGGAAAAATCTGCAGAGATGAGAGACAAGCCATCGCTTTCACAGAACAGAGATCAACGGCTCTTCCAACGGCTAGTTGATCCTCACCGCCTATAAATAGAGGCATTCATTCATTCATTAAGATAGAACACAGAGAAGACAGAGTAGAGAGATAGACGAGCGAAAGAACGACAATATACTGCACACAAGCTAAACTGCAATTAATCTCTAAGAACATCACCAGTTGAGAGTTCATAGAGAGTTAGAATCTGTCTTGATGTTTTCGATCTTAGTTTGAGTCTTCATTCGTTCAAGCTTAGATCCTAGATCACTTCTTTGTTCGAGCTAGTAGTTGGAAAACCCACCCTTATACACATTCCCTAAAAAGGTTGTTAGGATCCTGCTCTTCCCGAAATTGAGTAGAAAGGTTGATAAGTACCCGCAAACTTATCTGTAAGGTTGATAAGTACCCGCAAACTTATCTGAACGGTTGCAAAGCCCGCGTAAGCTTTGTGGTAGCTGTCCTAAAGAATTTGGACTGAGTTGTGTGGACTCACAACTCCCCGTGGACGTAGGAGTTCTCTCCGAACCACGTAATTCCTTTATGTTGTGTTTTCTGTTCAGTTACTTTTTGCATATCCAACTGACCAACTAACCAGCACTCAAAACTGCATCTTTACATTTCAACTGTTTTGGTTGTTGACCGACCTTGCATCTGAGCGTGAGTTGTTTTATACGAGTTATTGTTGTTTCCACCACATTCCGCACAACACCACTCTTCCAGCTGAGATTTCTTACTCAGTTGTGATTCCAGCTGAGTCTTTTTACTCAGTTGTGGTAATTTTTGGGGGTTGATTTTAAAATTCCTATCTGGTGTATTCCCCCCCCCCCCCCATACACCAGAACTCGTATCGGGACCATCACTCTCATCAGAAATTGTTAACCGAAGGGGCAAAAGACAAACATGAGGAAAAACAAGTGAAATTTGTGTTCAACTGTGTTTCTTTTCATTATTTTTAGAACTATGTTTTTTATTTGATTTTTCCCTCTATAAGAATCTTCAATGTTTGATTATAGGTTTAATTATTATTATTTTTGTTTTTTTATTTCTTTTTTCTTTTTACAATTTTCAAAGTTTGTTGTAGGGTAAGCTTCTGAAATTTTAAGGATTCATGTGGAATCCTCTACATGGGTGGTGATAATTTTTTTTAGGAAATTATCATCCGTGTAATTAAAATTTTAACTTTGGCGTGCATTTACAAAATACATTAGTTTTTCATGAATTTGCTTGAATTTATTATTTGTGGGACATGAATTTAGACATTGTCTTGTGTAGGGCTGCTAATACGGACGGGGTCGGGTACCCTACCCATTTTTTACGGGTACCCGGCCCCGGAAATGATACTAAAAAGACACCCAATCCCGTCTCACCTAAGCTAACCGGGTATCCAAATACCCGACCGGGTATATGGATCGGGTAAATGGGTACCTGTATAATCCGCGTAAGAAAATAATAATAAGCTCTACATAATAAATTTAAAATTAAAATAAACTTATACAAGTAATAAGTGAAAGTTCAAAAATCAACTCAAAACCACAATAATCATCAATTTATCATTCTTCAATAATTCAATACAATTATAAAGTCACATTTTGAAACATCAAAGTCATCATCATTCATCAACATTGAACCTAACAAATATCAAAATATTAAAGTTCTTGTGTGAACATGAGAAAGAGAGACAAATGTGTTTTATTATTCTTTTAATTTTATTTTTATTGTTTAATATTTAAGCGTTAAATAAAAAATATATATATATAATTTTAAACCAGGTAATTCGCCGGGTATAACGGGACGGTACGGGTATACCCGGTACCCGAAAAATTGAAAACAAAAAATCCGCAATCCGTACCAACCCCGTTAATTCCGGGTATTGAGTACCCGGTTACCCGCCGGGTTCCGGGTCGGGACCGGGTTACCCGAGTACCCGGAATCCGTATTAGCAGCCCTAGTCTTGTGCGTTTTTTAAAAACGTTCAACTTGAAAATCCCAAAAGATATAGAAAGTGCTTGAAACATTTTATGAAAGCTATTTTGAGCATTCTCAAATATTTTGGTGAAAGTGTTAGTCGTTATATATGTTGTCGTATTGTACTATTGCTCAATGCATGTCAGCACAATGCATAGGTCAAGTGTTAATTAATATGCTTAGAAATGTATACTTCATTAACTTTGGTTGTGTAATTCTCTCGGTCATAAATATGTAGTGGATACATAGTAGAGATTTTATGATTGAAATTTTGTAAATGTGGTTTTAAAAAAAGTTTTTTGCAGAAAATAAATAATAGATGGTCATGTACATGTTCAGGTAGAAAATGTTTGTTTTGTTTAATCATCAAGAATAAATTTACTTTGAAATGAGTCATAGCTACAATTATAAAAAACGAAATCACAATTTCTTTTAATGCTTTTCTGAAAACAACGTCATGCAAATATAAGTTGAACCTCATGATGTCAATACATATCCATTGAGTTTTTTGCTGTTTGATATCATAGTTCATTCTCTACCTACTATAACTTAAAAGATCATAATATGACATCTCTTTAGACAAGTACTGTTAACTCATTGCACAATTCTTAGCAAATATCAAATGACTAAGTTCAAAATAGTTTTTACTTTTTCAAATGAATTTGAATTGTCTATGTGTTGTGGAGTAACTTATCTAAATGGTGTGTTTTTCAACTATAGGTTCTTGAGAACCTTTGCCTACACACAGTAGAGGAAGCCAACTATAGATATTATAAACGTTCCTTAATAGATTATTAGAACCAAAAAAAGAAAAGACCAGAAAATATTGATTTCAACTATGGAGAATAAATCTATCTCGCCTTAGCAAATGTGCTCATAGAGGTTGGGATATTTTTTAAACTATAGACAAACGTTAGGACCTTATATACTATTAACCCTTTAAAAAGTGTATTTTCAACTTTAATCTATTGCAAACTAATTTAATCATTCCCAAATAGCAAAAGGAAGAAGCCTAATCCTTAGATAAAATGGTGTGAGGTTGTAATAATTAATTTAGTAGTGTAGTGAATAATTATTTCAAATGTCCGCAATTTCCGTACAGTTGATGATGGTATTTGTTGTAGTTGTTCGAAAATCGACGGGATATTATTAGATGTAATTTGTTTGGTAGTTATAAAAAAATTATTTTCAAAGTGAATTTTTTTTAATTAAATTCAAGAAAATTGTTATGCAATTCTCCCGTCTTTATTTACTATTTTTTATTCATTTTGTTCAATTTAATCAACATGGTTCAGTAAGATTATTAGAATCATTGGCCACAGTTTGTTTGATAGTCATAAAAATTTATTTTGAAAGTGTAATCTTTAATTTCTAATTAAATTCAAGGAAATTACTATGTGATTCTCCCGTCTTCAGTTAATATTTTTGTTCCTTTTTTTAGTTTAATTTGAATCCAACTGCTTCATTAAGATTATTAAAAATATTACCCGCAATTTACTTGATAGGTATAAAAGTTTATTTTGAAAGCGAGAATCTTTAGTATATAATTAAATTCAAGAAAATCGTTCTTTGATTCTCCCGTCTTCATTCACTTTTTTTTATTCTATTAGTTCAAGTTAATCCACATATTTCAGTAAGATTAAAAAAAATTCTGTGATACTCCCGTCTTCATTTAGTACTTTTGATCCTTTTTAGTTCAATTTTAATTCACATACTTCCTCCGTCCCACTCCAGTTGTCCTAGTTTTTCTAGGCACGAGAATTAAGAAGAAAATAATTAAGGGTATTAGTGTGTTTAGTGGAGTTATTCAAGTGAAATAAAGTAGGTAGAGAGAGAGTGAATAGTGAAATTAAGTGGAATAAAGTGAGTAGAGAGAGAAGGAGAATAGTGAATGACACATAAAATGAGGAGAAAAATAGGTTGAAAGGTCTAAAATGAGTGTAATTAACCAAATTAATTATTTCCAGAAAAAGGAAGTAGGACAACTGGAACGGGACACCCGAAATAGAAAGTAGGACAACTGGAGTGAGATGGAGGGAGTATTATTTTCGATCACACGGTGGCCAGGCACATAAAGAAAAGGAAAGTTAACTGTAAAAATAGAAATAATCACATTTTGCCCTAAAGTTGCTTCCCCAATTAGGATATATTTCCATTTTCAAAACATATATTACTCCCTCCGTTTACGAAATGATGCCTTGTTTCATTCATTATTTGTATTCACCAAATGATGCCCTGTTTCGTTATTTTTACCAACATACCCTCGTTACTTTATTAAAATCACTACTCCTTGCCATTGATGACCCCACCTCACATCAACTTTATTTCTACTTTTTTGTTATCCCAACAATTTTATTTCTACTTTTTGGTCAATACCACCTTTTTTTGTCATTACCACTATTTTTTTTGTCATTATCTTACTACCCCTACTTTCTAACTTTTATCCACTCAAAACAACTTTATCAACTTTCTTAATCTCCGTGCTGAACACGAAATGGGGCATCAATTCGTGAACGGATGGAGTACGATTTTTAACTTATGTGGTTGTTCTTATTAATATCCTAACAATCGGTCAAATAATTAAAAAAAATAAACTACTTGTTAAGCTAATTAATTAATTAGAATAAGCTCCTTTAGAAATATACATATTTACGTAAATATTCCAAAAACCTATTTAATGTGTGCTATTCATTTTCATTGGCATAATAAGTAGTCAAATTAATTTGAAAAATAAAACTATTTGTCAAGTTAGTTAATTAATTAATTAATTAGTGAAATTAACTATTTGTTGGCCAATTAATTCATTGGTGACCAAATTCATTCTTTTAATAAAAATATAGTATTATTTTGGTCAACTAATTAATTGGCCAAATTAAATTGAATGTGCAAAGTAATTGCAAGATGAAAAATACATAATAATTTTCAGTATTTATATAAGTTCTTCAAAAATGGAGTCATGTTAAGAAACAATGTGGGATATAAAAATTCAAATTTAATATGGATATTAACAAATTATGGGATAGTTTCTGATGATATGTTTCTTCTTACATTTATAAATTTGTTAACACAATTTTGAAGCATTAACAATAAGAATTTAATTTTCTGAAGAAAAAAAAAGAACAATAAGAACTTAATGTGATACACTAAGTAAAAAGATATTGTTTACTAATTTTATTATTTTTCCTGTACTTCAATTTTTTTTTTTTGAATAAAATTGATCAATGATTGAACCGCTTCTTATAGTTATTATTGCTACATTTCTATGTCGTACATAAACTTTAATAATTGAATAATTCAAACTTTCTATAAAAATAAATTATTTATTCGACCAACTAACAAATTAGTTAAATTAAATCGGTAGTGTAAATATAGACTTTTATTCAACTAATTGATCAAATTAAATCGGTATTACAAAAGATGAAAAAATTACATATTAATAATAAATATTTATAGACTTCCCAACACGTGGAGTTTTATTGAAAAAATGATGTGGGATATAATGTTATACGGTGCTACGAAATTGTAATGCTATTATATTTAAAATTATTAGACGCAATATATTTGGTAGTTATAGAAATTTTTGAGAGGTTAAAGTCTTTAGCTTATAACTAAATTCAAGAAAATCGTTAGTAATTTCCTTACTGATTCCCTACCCGTTTGACGTTTTTCAACAAAGCTATTGACATCAACAAAACACAACGATTAATCGAACAATTCAGAACGATGTGTTAGGATTATTTGACCTCGATTGAAATTAATTTATACACTTGTACCCGTCTTAAACCCAATTAATAAATAATTCAATTGCATGTTCCTTTCTCAAAAATCCGTATAGAAATACCTACTAATCTTCTCGGTTACATTTATGAAATATTTATATAATCAATGTACAAATTAATCATTGAGCACCACTAAAAATTAGATATGGGATTCAAGGCTTTTAATATTAAAGTTATACGACATATGAGAGAATTTTATCCCACATATTTGTTAAATTAATGTACAAATATATCTTTTAATTCATCGCTTGAAAAACTTATAAATATTTTGAAGTAATATGTAGTTATCTCATCGTTTGCGCTACCAGCTTAATTTGGCTAAATAAATAGTTATGTTTTTTTTTATTGGAAATTTTAATTTGATTAATATTAATATTAAAAGATATATTTGTAAAGTAACATGAATTATAAACAATAAAACGGAATCGTAATACACAAACATATGCAAAGTTCTACTTCAAATGAAATCATATATATTATTATAATTCATGTAATGATGTAGATAAGATATCTATGTAACGTGTTTTCTTGTTTATCCTCGTGAATTATTGCGCAGTGAACCACTTTTCATAAATTAATAGCACTCGATCTCGTTTATTTACTTGTTGTATACATAATTTTGGAAGTTTTGATAATATCAAATATTAAATATAAAATTTAGAAATTTTGAAAAGGTAACGTGTTCTTGTTCATGTGTTATATGAAAATGGTTTGTGCAGAAAAAAAAGATGATTAAGTTCAAAGTATAGTTATGGATTGTAAAGGAAATGAAAATTAATTTTTCAATAAAAATATAACTACTTATTTAACCAATTAATTAATAAATTGGCCAAACTAAATTGGTGCATGGTGCAAAGAATGAGAAAATACGCATTGGGTGTAGGTATTTATAGGCTTTTCAATAGGTGAAGTTTGATTAAAAAAATCAATGTGGGACAAAAGATTTAAATAGATATTTAAAATATAATATTTTATATTTAATGAATCGAAAAATTTGAGAATTTAAATAAATAGGAATGGAGGATTAAGAGGGGTGCCACGTAGAATTTTTTCAAAAGAAGTATAAATAGTAATAATAATAATATGATGTTTCCCATCTAAATAAGGAGTAGAAAAAAAAAACAAAATATCATAAGTATAGTCATTAGAAAAAATCGTCCAATCTGAAACTATATATGCCATAAAGATAAATACCAAATATTAGAGATTATATATATACCATATGAATAAGGCGTGTGTATTTTTTTTACATTATTTTTTACTTCTCCAAGAATTGAGTCTTATTAAAAAGTGTGAGATAAAAATAAAAAATAGAAAATTATTTTTGATAAATGCATATCTAATACACGTGACATACCTGCATATAGATTAATTAAATAAAATATTTAAATTGCAAATATCTAATCTATTGGATCTTAACGATCAATTGTTTCCATATTATATATATACCTACGCATAGAATAATTTAAATAGAATATTCTTAAGCCACTTTAACATATTGGATCTTGTAACAATAGAATTTATGAATTAAAATTATTAAAATGAATATTTAAGATAAATAGAGTTATTGAATGAAAGGTTGCGCCATGAGACCTAAATTTAAGAAGAAGCATCAAATCTGCAATGACTTTAATAATATAATATAATAGATAATAGATGATGATGATAATGAGTATAACCTAGGTTTTTATCGTTGTGCATTGAATATGTGAGGACTTAATATAATTAAGAATAGTATATGAATATGTAAGATTCCGAATTAAAGAAGACACGGAATATACAATCGTTTGTCAAATTAAAATTATTAGATTAATTAATAAATTAATATTAACGACTTAATAATGGTCAAACAATATTTTTTTCAATAAAAGAAACTATTTATTTGACCAAATAAATGTAAATTAGTCAAACTAAATTTGTTATGCAAACAATTGTAGGAGAAAATATATATTTATTTTGAAAATTTATAAAGATTCTCTAAGAATGGCCGGAGTCTTATTGAAAAACAAAGTGGAATAAGAAAAAAATATAAAATTGGATAAATTCAAAAGATAGATTAATTAATATATATGGTACGTATAGACTTAGGGAAATTCAATTGTTAGTTTGGCAATTATTGAAGTATCAATGAAGACTTATGGAAGATTTTAATTCCATATTTAGTTATTCAAATTTTGAGAATATAAATATTAAATAGTAGAATATATAGATTAGAAGTAATTAAAATGAGATTTAAGATAATTAGGAATAATGAATGGAGAGAGCGCCACGTAAGAACTCAAATTAAGGAGAGAGCTTGAATCCCCATCGGTTAATAATATGTAGATTACAGTAATGCATTGAAATTTGATCCATATCTACACAAATATAAATCAATAAAAATACACCGCACCGAAAGTAACAGTTGTGGGTTCTCACGATATAAAAAAATGATAAAGATACACATTAATATTGACAACCTAATAATTGAGCAAATTAAAATGTAAATAAAGCTAAAACTATTGTTTGACCAACTAATTAATTGGCCAATATTGGTGGTACAAAATAATTTTTGGAAGAAAATACACATTAATTTTGAGTATTTATATAAGATCTCCAAGGGCGTAGTCTTATTGAATAATGATGTGGGATATATTTTCTTATATTATATATTGTAAATGCATGAATAATAATAAAATAATTTTTGGAAGAAAATACACATTAATTTTGAATATTTATATAAGATCTCCAAGGGCGTAGTCTTATTGAATAATGATGTGGGGTATATTTTCTTATATTATATATTGTAAATGCATGAATAATAAATCTTTAAATAATGATTTATATAGATAAAATAAGAGATCAAATAAACAAATAATCAAGATTTTATTATAAGTAGAGTAGGATTTTTTTTTTACCTAGATTGCTTTAGCCGTGTGGACCCAATTGTTTCCAAAATATAGTATATATCACAATATTCTCAATCTTTATTAATTAAAAATAGATTAAAATGAGGATTTAAGATAAATAAGAATATCGAATGGAGAGAGCGCCACGTAAGATCTAAAATCAAGGAGAGACATCGAATCTACTATGATTTTAATAATATATAAATAAATAGATAGATAGATGTTTTTCATATGAAATTGTTTTTCTTTTATTTTTTTTTTCAGTTAGATCTATTTAGAATATTAATACCTTCTCATTTTAAATAAATTATTTTTACTATTTAAAATTACAATCTTTTTTCCGTACATGGCATAGGACTGAATAGTAAATAGTAATCGTGTCTCGCAATTAAATTCCACTTTTTTAATTTTTTGCTATTTAAACTTGCCAAAATTAATAAAAGTCAAAATACAGCCTAAAATATTGTCCAACATAAGTTCAATAAAAAGGAAATAACGGCTTCGACTTAGGAATGTACTAAATAATTATAAAAGAATCAATAGATCATAATTACGGATTAGCAAAGCGTTAGTTAAAAATTAGTGAAATTTTATTACGAATTAATAAAATTTTAATCGAAAATAATAAACATTAAAATGAATACCAATTGAACAATCAGAACAATCACCCTAATTAAGGAGCGCGAATTAATCCTATGTCGGTCCCACCACCAGAGTATTTAATGTTGTAATAATCTAGGTTTTACACTTCCAAAATTAATGCAAACGCAGAAGGAAATAACGCGAAAGAGAAGAAAACCTACTTTCATCACCGCAATACTTTTTCACCCTACTTATCTTCCACTCTTATTTTTCATCTTCTCAGTCAATTCAATTAGACAGAAGAAAGTAAATTATATACGTCGAAGAAATTACGCACCCGATTGCTCCAGAAATTTTCTTGAGCCTTAAATTCTTCGATCTCTAAATCTAAGAGGATATAGCACACTCAGCGTCAAAAAACTGCGTTTATGCTGTAGATGCAGAAGATATAAGGTAAATATGTTGTTAAAAAACCTACGGCGTTGTATGGATTCTACTTTGTCATTGCTGATTTCTTTTTTCAACATCTGTGAAAGAGAGATAAATGGAGAGATTTTCAAAATCTTCTCTGAATTATGCTGCTCTTGCCTGTTTTTGTTGTTTTCCCCACCAAAGAATGAAGATACATCCTTTATTCTTATTATTCGTCGCTGGAAATAGATACTTGATAAGGTATTGTGAATACAGTTGTGCTCCTTAAAACGATAAATATTGTTTGTTGATCTGTAGTCCCATGTCATCACCCTGTTAATTTGCGAATCACATATGCCACCGTCAAGTTCATATTCCGCGATTATTTATTTCTACTACTGCATATTCGAAAATAACTGGACTATTATCACAGATAATTGGATTCCAAAAATAACCTAACATTAAAAGATTGAAGTTTAAATTTTCGATATCCAGTTTGATTACGAGGGTTTTGTTTGTTATTTTATGCAAGAGCTCATTCTTAAAGTGCTTGTGTCTTCTAACTATGGACTCAGCGGATTTGAATGAGCTCATATGTCCCTATTTGTATGCTTATAAAAGAGTTCAAAATTGTCCAAGTATCTAATGCTCTTTAAATAGCTTTTATGTCCCTCCCTCTATGCTTTTGAAATAGCTGAAATTGTCGGGAAGTCCCTATTGCTCTTGAATAACTGGTACCCGTCTCTGAATCATAAAATAGCTGAATATGTCCCAATGTCACTAATGCTCTTGAAAGAGCTTACATGTCCCTGGCTTTATGCTCGAGAAGGAGCTTACATTTCTAGATGTTCATAATACTCTTGAAAGAGCTTAAATTATTCGAATGACTCTAATGCCTTTGAAAGAGCTCATATGTCCCGAATGCTCTTGAAGAGTGTATGTCCCTGTCCATAATGCTCATAGAAGAGCTTAAATTGTTTAGATGTCCCTAATGCTCATATATCTTTGTCCTTAATGGAATAACTTAAATGTTCGAATGTCTCTAATGATCCTAATGCTCGTGAAAGATCTTAAATTGTTTTGATGTCTCTAAAGCTCTTGAAAGAGTTGATACTTTTTCACCGCCATACTTTTTCACCCTACTTATCTTCCACTCTTATTTTTCATCTTCTCAGTCAATTCAATTCGAGAGAAGAAAGTAAATTGTATACGTAGAAGAAATTTACGCACCCGATTGCTCCAGAAATTGTCTTGAGCCCTAAATTCTCCGACCTCTGAATCTAAGAGGATATAGCACACTCAGCGTAAAAAACTGCGTTTATGCTGTAGATACAGAAGATATAAGGTAAATATGTTGTTAAAAATCCTACGGCATTGTGTGGAATATGGATTCTGCTTTGTCATTGCTGATTTCTTTTTTCAACATCTGTGAAAGAGAGATAAATGGAGGGATTTCAAAATCTTCTCTAAATTATGCTGCTCTTGCCTGTTTTTGTTGTTTTCCCCACCGAAGAATGAAGATACACCTTTTATTCTTATTATTCATCGCTGGAAATAGATAGATGGTAAGGTATTGTGAATACAGTTGTGCTCCTTAAAACGATAATGTTGTTTGTCGATCTGTAGTCCCATGTCATCACCCTGTTAATTTGCGAATCACATATGCCACCGTCAAGTTCATATTTCGCGATTATTTCTACTACTGCATATTCGAAAATAACTAGAATATTATCACAGATAATTGGATGCCAAAAATAACCCAACATTAAAAGATTGAAATTTAAATTTTCTATCTTCAGTTTGATTACGAGGTTTTTGTTTGTTATTGTATGCAAGAGCTAATTCTTAAAGTGCTTGTGTCTTCTTACTATGGCACTAAGCGGATTTGAATGAGCTCATCTGTCCCTATTTGTATGCTTATAAAAGAGTTCAGAATTGTCCAAGTATCTAATGCTCTTTAAATAGCTTTTATGTCCCTCTCTCTATGCTTTTGAAATAGCTGAAATTGTCGGGAAGTCACTAATGCTCTTGAAAGAGCTTACATGTCTCTGTCTTTATGCTCGAGAAGGAGCTTACATTTCTAGATGTTCCTAATGCTCGTGAAAGAGCTTAAATTATTCGAATGACCCTAATGCTTTTGAAAGAGCTCATATGTCCCGAATGCTCTTGAAGAGCTCGTATGTCCCTGTCCATGATGCTCATAGAAGAGCTTCAATTGTTTGGATGTCCCTAATGCTCTTGAAAGAGCTTATATATCTCTGTCCTTAATGGAATAACTTAAATGTTCGAATGTCTAATGATCCTAATGCTCGTGAAAAAGCTTAATTTGTTCCGATATCCCTTATGCTCTTTAAAGAGCTAATTTGTACCTATTAGCTTATATTGGGTGTCCCTAATACTTTAAAAAATTAATATGCCAGAATGTCCCTAATTCTCGTGAAGGAGCTTTTGTGTCCCTGTATCTATGCTCAAGAAAGAGCTTACATTTTTTGATGTCCCTAATGGTCTTGAAAGTTCTTATATATCACTGTTTCTATGTTCGTGAAAGAGTTGAAATTGTTAGGTTGTCCTTAATGCTCTTGAAAGAACCCATGTCCGTGTCACTATGCTCATGAAAGAGTTTAAATTGTTCGGATTTGTGTAATGCTCTTGAAAGAGCTCACCTTTCCCTGTCCCTATTGGTTATGAAAGAGCTTAAATTGTTTGGATCTCTATAATGCTCTTGAGCTCATATGTCCCTGTCTCTAGTGCTCATGGAAGTGCTTAAATTGTTCGGATCTCTGTAATGCTCTTGAAAGAGCTCATATGTCCCTGTACCTAATACTCATGAAAGATCTTAAATTGTTTTGATATGTCTAAAGCTCTTGAAAGAGCTTATTTGTCCGTGGTCCTTAATGCTCTTGAAATATCTCTTATGCCCCCATCTCTATGCTCACGAGAGTTGTTATGTCCCCATTTATAATTATATACTCATAAAAGAGCTGAAATTGTCCGATTGTCCCAAATGCTTTTGAAAGAGCTTATATGTATGTTTCTATGCTCATGAAAAAACACAATTTTGTCCGGATGGTCCCTAATACTCATGAAAGAGCTGAAATAATTTGGATGTCTCTAATGCTTTCAAAGGGGCTCATGTGATTCTGTTACAATGAGGATTCTTTCTTGCATATGATATTTTTGAAAATGTCCATCTATAAGTGAGGTGATTTATTTGTCCTTACCCCCTTTAATGTGTGTCATAGCTGCAAGCCTGAGTACAGTTCTTGATACAGGGATAAGCCTTGCATGTTGTTAATAGTCTCTATTTCTTGATTGTTATCTATTTATGATCCGCGCGTGCTATATCCTTGTTCCAGGATAGACTACCAAGGTTTACATTTTTGCTTGCTATCTTGTTAGTTTATTTGTCTACTTTTGGGTGTAATCATGTACGATTAAGTAGTTTCGTTTCGACTTGTTTAGTGTTATTTGGTCCTTGTTTGATATAATAATTGGCCAAATGTATAGACAGTGAGATAGTCTTACTTGTACAAGATTGTTAATTGCTGGTTGTCCTGATAAGGATTAACTATGTTGCTAAAGTGGGTTAACATACAAGTTTGATTGTCTTAGGATTATTGGATGTTTCTGAACTTGATCCTGGATAAACTGATTCTATTGGAACGAGAAGTAATCTTTAATCTATGATCAAATTTCGACGAATTTCAGCTTTTTAGCTTATTCACTTGGTAAATTCCTAGAGAAGTTGCAGTCATTTTGTTGTTAAGTAAGAATGGATCTTTTAAGTACATATTTGGTACTGTGTCACCTATTGATATTTTAAGTGCATATATACATCATAAATATGGAGTATTGATTCAAAAATGTTGAGACTCTCATATGATCTTATTCTGTGTGAAATCTTGATAAGTTGTAGGAGCACTTTCACCTTAATTTGTGTTTCGTGTGGAATGTGTTATGTGTAATGATACTTTCTTGACATCTTATGGTTTTTGTCAACACATTTGCAGCACAAATTGCAAAGTTGATCATGCAATTTCATAGTTTGAAATGTATATTTGAATGTGATGGTAAAAACTGAGAAGGGCCTTAATTTCTGACCAAGTGATGTACTATGATGATATCGTTAGGTGACGTTGAATGCGATGGAGGTTTCTAGAGTGATACCAGGCGACAATGTGCCCACATGCATTGCTCATCCATATCATGTTACTTGGCCCTTCAGAATTTAGGCCAAGGCCTTCTCATCATCCGATGTGCATAATGTTCTTGAAAGAGCTCATATGTCGTGTGTGTATGTTTGGAAAAGAGCTCATATTGTTAGATATCCCTAATGCTCGTGAAAGAGCTTATATGTACTTGTTTCTATGCTCATGAAAGGGGTTGAAGAGCTTGAATTGTCTTGATGTCTCTAATGCTATTGAAAGAGCCTTATGCTCTTGAAAGAGCTTGTTTATACTTTCTATATGCTCGACAAAGACGTTATGTGGATGTTAATGCTATTAAAAGAGCATGTTCCTATTTCTATGCTCTTGAAAGACCTTACATTTATTTATTGATGCCCCTAATGCTCTGGAAAGAGCTTATTTGTTCCCATGTCTATGCTACTAATAGAGCTTAAATTGTATGGATGTCCCAATGTTGCTGAATGAGCTAATTTGTCTATGTCTTGTTGCTCTTGAATGACTTGGAAGTTGTCTCAATGTTCCTAATGCTCTTGCTGCCTGTGTTTCTATGTGCATAAGAGTGCATACCTTTTTGGCAGTCCCTAATGCTCTCGAACGAGCCCATTTGTCTGTCACTATGATATAATATAGCTCCAATTGTATGATGTTTCTAATGCTATTTAATGCTCTTGAATGAGCTATAATTGTTGGCTGCCCCTAATTTTCTCGAAATAGTTTACTCTTTTGATATCCTCATTCTCCTTAAAGAGCTCATATGTACCTATACTTATCTCTATGCTCACGAAGAGTCTGACTTGGCAAGATTCAAATGACCCTATTGCTAATGAAAGAGCCTGAATTGTGCAAACGTTCTTGAAAGATCTTATACATCCCTCATTTTATGCTCATGAAAGAGCTTACGTTTTCTGATGTCCCAAATGTGTGAAACTGAAGTTGTCCACATGTCACGAATCCCCTTGAAATAACTCATATGTTCCTGTCACTGTTCTTGTTTTTTGTGGAAAGGAGTTTATTTGTCCCTCTCTTCATTATACTAAAAGAGGTTAAATTGTATGGGTGTCCCAAATGTTCTTGAAAGAGTTCTTTTTTCCCCCGATAAATAGCATTTGTATAAATGAAGGATATGTACAGCGTTTAGGACTAAACTGTCAAAACAAGTGGCGAGATTACAAACCAATCTCTACTGTCGAGAATAAAAAGGAATTTAAACTTACAAAAATTTCAAATCTTATTAGGAAACTACCCAGATATCAACATTGCTGAAAAATATGAAATCTTGTAGCATAAAAATTGGGCATATGTAGACAACTAATTAAGCAAAAGGAACTGGGGTAGATTATGTTGTTTTTCCATGTCATAAAGTTAAGAATTTCACAAAACATTAGTACATGTGCCTGATCATGTGATTCTGGTACAGTGAGGATTCTTTTTTGCATATGATATGATATGTTAGAAAATGACAATCTAAAAGTTAGGTGGTTTATTGGTCCCTACCCCCTTTAATGTGAATCAAAGCTGCAAGCTCAAGTAAAGTTTGATACGAGGATAAGCCGCTCATGTTGTAAATGATCTCTATATTTCTTGATTGGTATCTGTTTATGATCCTCCGCGTGCTAATTCCTTATTACAGGGGTACACATGTATTTGCTTGGTATCTTGTTAGTTTATTTGTCTACTTTTGTGTGCTAATCATGTACAATTAAATAGTGGTGTTTCGACTTGTTTATTGATCCTTGTTTAATGCAATAATTGGCCAAATATATAGACAGTGAGACACTCTTAGTTGTACATTTTTGTTAATTGCTGGTTGTTGAGATAACTTTGTGGAACTATGGTTGCTAAAGTGGCTTATCTTAAAAGTTTGATTGTCTTAGGAATATTAGATGTTTCTGCACTAGATTTTGGATTAACTGATTTTCTTGGAATGAGGAGTAATCTTTAGTGTGTGATCAAAACTTGAATGAATTTCAGCCTTTTAGCTTAGTCTCACTTGGTAAATTCTTGGAAAGTAGCAGTAATTTTGTTGTTAAGAAAGGATCTTCGACATGTATGTGGTATGGTTGAAGATATAATAAAGTGTGCACGTCAGAAGTGTGATGCCTTGATATTTTAAGAGCATATGTACATAGAAATATGGCTTCTCAACTGAAAAATGTGAGGGACTTGATATGATCTTATTTTGTTTGTGATCTTTATAAGTTGTGGCAATTTCACCTTTATTTGTGATTCGTGTAGAATGAGTTGTGCATGTGCGTGATGATAGACTTTCTTGAAATCTTATGGTTTTTGTCGCCACATTTCCAATACAAATTCTGAAATTGATTGTGCAGTGTCACAGTTTGAGTTGTACATATGAATGTGATGGTAAAAACTGAGTGGGGCCTTAGTTTGTGACTAAAGTGATGTACTATGTTGATATCCTTAGGTGTTAGTGAATGCAATGGAGGTTTTTGTAGTGTCACTGGGTGAGAAATTGCCCAAGTGCATCGCTCATCTAGCTCCCATTCCTTGCCCTCCAGAACGCAGCCTGTGGCCCTTCACATCATTTTTTTTTTCAATCAACCACATTACAATAAATTATTGGTGGTTATTTGTTGTGGTTAATACTCCTATATGCGTTTACAAAAGTAAATAGAAACCATATATACCTATTGTTGCATATGATGTATAAAAAGCATGCAAAAACAGACTTTGGCAAGAAGAAATGTTGATTTGGTTTCTTCTCATCAATGCAATCGTGGTAGCAACTACCTGATCCAAATTAAGTCGAGAAACGTTGATTTGGTTACTTCATACTATGGGTGGGATGCATTAGTGTTTACCGTGCCAATTCTATTATTGTTCATCACGATGGTTGGCTTTGTAGGCATGAAGAAGCAAGGAAACCAACACAAATAGCAGCAGCTTGACCCAAATTTCCGAGACTAGTGGAATAATAAGCACCATTGGAGAAAATCAGGCCTAAAGGTATAGCCTGCACATTACATTGTGCTATAAATAACACTTGCCTAAATAAAAAAACTAATGCAATAAGAGTTTGCAAGTCATTATCCATGAAGAATCTAGAAAATATTTCACGTGACACTATAAATAATACTTGCCTAAATAAAAAAACTAATGCAATAACAGGTTGCAAGTCATTATCCATGAAGAAATCTAGAAAATATTTCAGGTGACATTATTGATTATATTCTACCTTCTAATGTTATTAAAATATGATTCGCGATGGAAGCACAAATTAAAAAATGTTGTTTAACTAAGATAATTCCAATGTCTACCAAATCTTGTTCAAGTAAATTAGAAATTTTCTCAATTCACCAACAACAATATAACAAAACTAACTTTAATAAAGCCAATGTCTACCCAATTTTGTTTAAGTAGATTAGTAATTTGACATAATGGCTTCCTCTCATTCATGCCTTTGTCAAAATTAATTGATGGCTTCTCTCATTCATGCCTTTGCAAAAGTTAATTTAATAATTCAAAAATAATAATTTACATTAAATAGAGTATATAGTTGACATTGGCTTTATCAAAATTAATCTTGCTAAATTATTGTTTGCTGAATTGAGAATATTATTTTCAATATATAATGTAATCTTAGTTGTAATGGCCAAAATATGCAATTGCATTTTAACCCAAAAAACTTGTCTTGCGAGTCTAATGAGCCAGAACAAGACAGACCGACCGTATAAAACATTAAGCCCATATTCATGATTGGGCCGCACCATCCCATCTCCGAAACCCTATGGAGTTTGTTAGGCTAGTCAGTCTTGTTGATACGGTCAAAAGACATCTTCACGGTCCTACCAAAATAGCAGTTAATTACAAGTGTGAGGTGGATGGATAATGCTGACAAGATAATGCTGACAAGGGCAAAGGCCTAGGGCCCCCAATTTTGACTGGTAATCTAGAAGATCAGTCGAACCAAGAACTCGACTGACTCCAAACTGATCCATGCAGTTAATGCATGTCGAGAAGTTATGTTGAAGTCAGACGTCCTAAAGTTCAGAAAAGAATACTTGGAAGAGGCAGAGTTCAAATTCAAATTCAAATCTATTCAGAAGTACAAGACAATCTATAACTTTTCATAAATGGACCGATCACAAAGACTTGCATAAAGCAAGGGTTGCAGTTACCATTTTAGGAAAGATTGTAAAGAAGCAGGTGGAGTGCCATGCTTTTTTGGCAGAGGGCAAACGCCTCTTTCCAACGACTAGTTTACCTCATTCTCTATAAATAGAGGTCTCCCTCATTGCGAGAAGACTACTGATTCCACGCGCATTCAAGCATATTCAAGCAAGTAGCTTTCTCCCCAGCAAGAACATTCAAGCATCAGAAGCCAAAGTTGCAGAGTCATCAGTCCTCCTCATTTGCTTCCATCTACCTCTCGCAACCTTGTTTGTTGATCGTCTAGAAGTCTCAATCTTGCTATATCCAAGCAGACTCTCTGAAAAGATCGAGTCTTTAAGCTTTAGAGAAGAAGCCTCCACTATTTCAGTGTTAAAGGCTTCATAGTTGAAAAAACCCCAAACTCCCAAACCTTAGGTCCTTTTTGAACCTGTAATCAAAGAAACTAGGTCTCTTAGAACCCGCAATCTAAGTCAGGCTATACACTTGCCCACAAAAGTGTTGTAAGGTTTTGTTTGAACCCGTAATCGAACTGGTTAGGTTGTTTGGTACTCGTAAACCAAACAGAACGTTTGATAAGCACGGGTACGATTATCTAATGGATTACTTCCCCGAAAAGAAAGTTGTGACGTAGGAGGTCAATCTCTGAACCACATAAAAATATTGTGTTTGTTATTTTCAGTATTTACATTCAGTTTAACAATCAACTGACTTTGCATATAAACTCCTTTACAAACTGCACTAAGTATTTAGGAACTTGACCTTCCCTCCAAAAGATTTTAGTTTACGTAACGAGCTTTTATTCCACCAACTTCCGCATAGTAAAACTCTTTAAAATCGCAGTCAGAGTCACACAGTTGACCATCAGTCCAAGAAGTCAACTGTGCACTTGACTGTACAACAGCTCCGACTGATTTCCTCAGTTGTTGAGCGACTGAGTTGAGCAGTTCATTTAAAGAAAAAGATTTTAAATTAAAAATTGCTACTGGTGTATTCTCCTTTCCCATACACCAGGTACTCGTTACCGAGACCATCAACATTTGTTTTCCTTTTACATGAAATTAATATTTAATGATATAAATAGATATCTTCCATAAATATTCACAATATATGGAATAACCCGATTTTTTCTAAGCATAATTAATCGTCCTAAATGTGATTACGTGTGCTTAAGTGCTTCTTAAATGTTATTATATGTGATTATGTGCGATTCTGTGTGATAAAAATTTTCGAGAATAAATTTTCTCGCAAAATGACCAAAATACCCCTGGAGGGTAAAGTCATACTTTTTATCGTTTCGGCAACACAAAACGAAGATGTGACGAGTTATATGAGTTTGGAAATGTGAGTTTAAGCATAAGTTTGAATTTCAGAATTTTCCGAGACAATTGACTTTTACGATGAAAAGTAAGTTTGACCGAAAAGTCAATTCCGGTCAACGAGCTCCGATTTTAGTCTAATCAGTGTCATCAGACTCTAAAATTTATTTTAAGACTATTGAGGTGAGTTAAAAAATTTTTCGAGATCGTTTGAGTCGACTTTGAATTTTATTTAATAAACTACTATTATATAACTGCAGTTTTTACGACTTTCTTCGTTATTTATAATTCATATATAAAAGTAAGGCTCTTTTGAATCTATAAATTATTTTATGACTAATGGTGAAGATTAGAGTGAAATTCGATGCCTACAATTTAAGTTATGAGCAATATAAATCGAGTACACGAATATGAATAGTAAATTTTCTCGATTTCTTCGTTTCTTGGAATTTTGATTCAAAACTTAGGTTTTCCGAATCTATAAATTAATTCGTGAATATTGATGCAAAGTAGATTGAATTTGAATGTCGGGAAAGTGCCGAAGATGAATTTTTAAGTCGAGAAAGTTAGATATTTTTTAGACGGATGTTTTATACCATAAAATCTTTTATTTCGGGGATTTTTATCCGATAAAATCTATAAAAATAAAGCTAGAACTCTCTCTCATCATCCACACACACACACACCATGTCGGAACACACACATGATTTATACCTATCCATTTCATTTTCCCACTCTCAATTTCTTACTCTCCAATTCTACTCTCTCTACCCTCCTACTCTCACCCTAGGAGGTGAATTACACTATCTCTTATCCTCACCATAGAGCACGGTTCTCCCTCTCATTTCACCCTATAAATAGCACTCCAAGTGATCCTCATTCTCATCCCATCTCTCACCAACACATGCATACACAATCTCTTTCATTTCCATCGATTTCCACCCTTCTTCCTTCTCCTTAAATCTGCCAAAATTTCCAGCAGCCATAGCCTCCATATTTCTTCATTCCAAGCTTAAGGAATGAGCTAGAGTTGCGTGTAATAGAGTCTAGTATCGCCGAGCACGAAAGGAGCAAGGTTTTTCATCTCTATCACTCGATTTTCATGTCTTTTTCCACCCTAAGAGCTTCGAATTTTCTACTCTATATTCATGATGTTCTAAGCTTAGATTTTCAAATTTTAAATTTATGATCTTGCATGCTATACATGTATTAGGAAAGAATGAAAGAAATTTAAACTATGCATGCATGTATGTTAGATACGCATGCTAGGGTTATGGAACAATTTCATGTTTTAAATTATGATCTTGGTGATATGAGTATATGCATGTAATGAAGATGATAGCATGATGAGATGATGAAGATGAATCCATGAATTAAAAACCCTATGTAAAAATCGAAAATTATGAAAGATTAGGGTTTTGCATGCTTTTATCGATTTTATGATCTTGTTGATATAAATGATTCTAATATCTAAGCACGATTTGATGATTTAGTGGAAGAAATATGCATGTTTATAAATAAGGTCACTTGAGGAAGATGATGAATAGTAGAATTGAAAAGATGATATATAACTTGTATGTCTAATTTGAGGATGAAAATCTATGATTCAAGCATGATAGAGTATGAATATATGAATAAATTGAAGCTAAGAATTTGTATGTGAGAAGCATGTTAGTACCGAAAATGATGATTAAAAAGTTGGGAAAAATTGAGTAATTTACATGCTATTTGGCCTAAGTTATAGTTCTTAATATAATTGTTATGATTGATGGATTAAAAATGAAGATAAGAGTATATTATGAATAGAATTGCTTTTAATCAAAAGAAATAAATTCATAAGTTGATGAAGTATAGAAATTCAAGAAGTATGAAGAAATAAGTTAAGGAATTTTATTCCTATGGATATATGTTTTAATTGAGTATTAAAAGAGAGACTAAAAGTAAAATAAGATTAAGTTATGAGAAAATAGAAGTAATAATCTTCTTAGTATAAATAGATGAAAATTTCGAACCAAACTAAGCATGAGAAATTGTGCTTTTTAATCTCTTTAATCTAAATGAAAGAGTTAAGCTAAAGAAAAATGAAATTAAAAAATAAATTAAAATAAGATAAGGAAATGAAATCAAGAATTTGTTATTAAGGAGAAAAATCCTAAAGTATTTGAATTTTATGAGTATATGGGAATAAGGATTTTAAGTGTTCTTGGATTCAATAAGGAGAATTAATCTTAAAATAATGAAATTAGGATTTATTGGAATATAAATATGTATTCAAATGAAAGAAATAAAAATCTAGTAAGAAAAACCCTAAAATAATCAATGAAAATTTAGAGTTAGTAGTGATTTCCCAATTCTATAACTAAAAGATGAAATTTATGAAAGAGTTATATAATTAGAATTTTTATTAGTATAATAAGACTTTAAATTAATAAAACTAATCAAGAAATAATAAATATATAAATTCGAAAAATTCAATAGAAAAATTAGAAACTTATGTTTTTAAGAGGAATTGGATAAATTGATGTTATAAAAACTCAATTGGAATAATTCTAAGTAAACTAACAAGTAAAAATATTGAAAAAGATTAAGAATAAAGAAAATAAAGTTGTGCAGTAAATTAAAAACGAAAACTGTAAAATTTTGGCTGAGTAAAAGTGTTAATAGATGTTATTAATGTAAAGTTGAGATTAAAACAAGTAAGATAGCCACTTGAATTACCTAATTCGGAGTTCATATGACCAAGTTATGAAAAAGTCAACAAAACTATTAATTAAGGTTGACTAATCCGAAAATAAATAAATTTAGCTAAGTTAAAGAATTAGAAGGGTTTAAATAATTAATTTAAGGATATTAGAAGTGGAATTGAGCAAAAATAAAGTCTTATTAGTAAACGAGACAAGTACTAGAATTTAATAAGAATAAATAATGTTTTCTCGATTTACTTGTCCAAAATTATAATCGAATGAGAAATCGTTCACTTAAAACTATTTCTAGTATGGTATAAAAATTTGAGAATATTCTGAGCAAGTTTTTATATATATCTCGAGAAACGTATGTGCCGAGCATCGACTCGTTAAAAATAGTAAAAAGTCTCGAAATCTGAAATAAAATTCATAATTAGATTCCTTGAATTTTTCTAAGTGAATGAAGTTAATTGTATAAGAAAACAAGAATCTGAAATTCGAGCTAAAAAGTCGAGCAAAATAATAGAATATAAATATTGAATATTTATGCATACAAGTGTTGTATGATAAATCATGTGTCATGTATTATGTGTTGTGTATGAAAATTGATATGTTATGTATGAATGATTAAGTTGTGAATTGTTATAAGTAAATGACTAAAGAGAAAACGAGAACTCGATTAAGTTTTCTAAGTAATGTCGATTTCCAATAAGTTTTGGAAATTAAATTATATTATTATTTTAAGTAATTTAAGAGTCCTAACCGTCGATTAAAAGCTTGGGTAGAAAATAGGAAATCGAGCGGTTAAATAGAATAATCGAGAGATTTGAGCCCGAGTCATGTAGAAGTCCGAGTTACGAGACAAGTATTCGTTGTTTCCCGAACTCGTCCTCATTAAATATTATTTTGAAAGGTACGAGTGAAGGAGAGAGGTAGAAGCAGTAAAATAAAAGAGATAGATTGAATTACGCCACTTCCAGGTGGGCTTTCTGAACTAGAACTAAATGATGAATGCGCTTACTAATTATGTATTATGTGCGCTTTTTAAATTGATTGACTTGCCTACAGGTGGGCTTTCTGAACTAGAACTAAATGATGAATGCGCTTACTAATTATGTATTATGTGCACTTTTTAAATTGATTGACTTGCCTATGTTTTAAAAAATTTGGTATGCAATCATCTACGTGTTGATATTATTATAAGTCCTGTGGACGCACGGGATAAAAGTCCTGTAAAATACGGGACGATGCATGCATTAAGGTGACTGTGAGTCTTGCTTCGGTTGGGCCGGTCACAGTGTTCGAGGAGGAGGCCTACTTCTCGACACCACAAGAAGATGAGCTGTATATTGATTCGTACCTAAGATATAAGCTTAGTCTGCGCAGACGATTTACGAAACAAAAAGGTTTTTATGGTTGTCACAAGTGGTAAACTCTTTTAAACCATTATAGATATATCTAACCCTTGTGATGCAGCAAAAGAGGCAAGTTCAATTATATAGCTCTATTGAGCAAGTTTTCAAACTTTTTTTGGCATGTGTTCACTGAGAAACGTACTCCGCCCTACATGTTATTTCTAAAGCATGCAGATTAGTTCGAATGAGGAGGTTGCGGCGTGCTTGGGTGGCTCGTTGTTAAATTAAATCCATTTTGAAAGTTTAGCTTGAGGTTATGTGTCTTCATACATATAGCCTTAGGATTTGATGTCAATTGTTTAAATTCCCTTGCAACACTGTTATTCGATATAATGACTGCATGCTCGAATCTTTGAACAACAAGCCCGTATGTTCAAACAAACCTTAAATCCTTTCTGAATTCCGTTTTCAAATGTTGATAAAATCTTCTAACGATTCCTCGTATTTCTTTAAGGGTTCATTGCCTATAAAGGCATAACCTTTTCACAAATTTATAATTTTAGCATGACCTTTTTTCATTGGCAATTCAAGGCATGATCTTTCAACTCATTGCAATTTAAGACATATTTTCAAGTTTCGGTGATTGGAAAGATGACGTGTAATTTTTTAGTGACGTGGCATTTACTTATTTTTTATGTGGCATTTAAATATAGTTTAAATTTGATTATTGAGAAAATGGTATAATATAAGAAGAAACAAAATTATTTAGTAAAAATAAATATAAATGCACATCAGCAATGAGTCAAATGTCACATCAAAAATAGTTAAATGCCACGTCATTAAGAAATTACACATCATCTTTCCGATCACCGGAAGTTGAAAATATGCTCTGAATTGCAATGAGTTGAAAGATCATGCCTTGAATTGCCAATGAAAAAGGATCATGCTAAAATTGCAAATTTGTTAAAAGGTTGTGCCTTTATAGGCAATTAACCCTTTCTTTAACCACCACTTGATTATTGAAACTAAAAGTTGGCCCACTTTTGAATGCAATACTTGTTAATCACCAAACTTAATTCCTTTGTTGGTTTCAATATTTAACTTTGTTGAGTATTCATTCATGTTAGAATAATTGATTAAAAATCCACCTTATTTCAATTATGAATCCATAGTCGAATTAAATCTTATTCACCGAGCATGTTTATTGAGTAAAGTTTAGTTGTCTCATCTCACTGCCCCTTGCATTCTAGTCGTTTTAATACCCTAGAAGTCGGACTGTGACAATATATTTAATAAATAAAAATTCATATTATAAATTGTAGTGTTATTTAAATAATCATCTTCCAAATATATCACAGAGAATATGTGATGACATTCGTTTTCTTTTTTATCAGCGTCTTGAAGAACTTTTTAATTGAGAACAAAACTTTAAGAATTGTTTCACTATGCACTTGGTAGTTTTTCATTTTTATAAAACTTTATGTGAAGTGATTGTGTTCAGAAAATTATTTAGTCTATGGTATAAGATAAAAGTTGACTATACATATCCTTAATTTTATGAGTTCAAAATTATATATATATATATATATATATATATATATATATATAAATATGGTGTGGATCTAGTAAGAACTCATCTTTATATAAGAACCGTAGGAACCAACATAAATATCACTTACATACATGATGCACAAAATACAATAAGTTAATGCACAAAACATGTTAATGCGCAAATTACACTAATTTAATGCACAAATTATTTAGCACACTTTTAATGCACAAATAAAAGTAATCTAATGCATCAATTAATCTGGACCGTAGATTAAAAAAAATCAACGGAATTAGAAAGGAGCTATCTTCATTCATGGTGGCAATAAAGGAAAATACTCATTTAATAGACCTTTTTATCACTTCATCGTGCCTAATTGCAAAACATCTTTTCCATTTGACGAGATTGAAGTTGACGACGGCAGCAAGGACGAGAAGAAGGAAAGATTGATGGCAGTGTATGTGTCGTTGAGTCACTTGTGGTATAGATATAATTTGGGAGATGTTGTCAAATTTAAATGATGGCTGATCTCATGGATGAAGCGTGTGATCTAGTCCAAACCCTTGAAATGAGGCGATGGATTCCATCACTTAAGCTTCCATGTTGATTCATTGTGTGTATGTGTGGTGTTTGAGAGAGAGAGAGAGAGAGATGTGACGGTAGTGGTGTTGAGGGAATGAGAAGAAGAGATGGGTCCCACATAATTTTAAAAAAAAAAGTTATTTATCAATGGCTATTTAACATCTCTATTACCAAGTGGACCGATTTGTACTATCTTTAGAACGTTGAGGGGCGGGATGCCCAAAATTGAACGTTACGGACCTATCACCAAAACTCCAAAACCCTAGGGGGTTATCAGCACCTTATCCATTTAATAAAATAAAATTGATTGTGCTATTTGTTCTCGTCATTAACTGTATAGTAATATTCACTAATTACAATTATAAATTATACAAAGTTGGAAACCTAACTATAAATAACGTAAAAAATAATTAATGATGACGATTGTAGATTTTAGAAAATATATGAAAAAATGCATAAGAAGAAAAATTTCAAAGCAATAATCATTTTCCTTTTATAATATAATGATATTGATTAATAAGAGCACTAAATCATACTCATTTTTCCCACGATATAGTTACCATTTTTGCCATTTAGGTCCGTTCACAATATGATTGTCACTTCCATTTATAGTAGTAGGGTCTACATAATATATTATATTTAACCTTAAATTTTCACTACTCCATTCACATCCACCTTTACTCCACTCACAACAATACTCACTACAATCTACTACTACCCACTAATTTCTTCAAACTCGTGTCATCCACAATGTGACAACCATATCATGGACGGAGCGAGTACCATTATGTACGTAAAACATTAAATCATACTCTCTCCGTCCACGAAATGGTTGTTACATTATGGACGACACGGGTTTTGAGAAAATAGTAGGTAGTAGTGAATTATAGTGAGTATTATTGTGAGTGGAGTAAGGATCCCACAATAAATGTGAATGGAGTAGCAAAAGTGGCAACCATTTCGTGGATAAACTTAAGTAGCAAAAGTGACAACCATTTCGTGGACGGAGGTGATGAGACCATATTTTATATGCTCATCATGTGTTTTTAGGTGTAGTCGAGTCTAGTTTTGTGTCTTTTTAATCTGTTTTAGTGTCTGGAGGACACTTTTGGTAGTAGGCAGGGAAGGATAGGAACTTGGGCATTTGGAGTGAATTTGCGCGTGAAAGTGAGCACACCGATATGATGCAATGGTCAAGAAGCTTTGCTCGCAGCTGGAGATACCGAGGGCGGAAGTTCAAACACGTAGAAACTGCTCCGTACCAGTCGGCATGACCAATCCAGACCGCCTGCAGTCATTCCAAATAGGTCTAGATGGCAGGAGGACTTTGAGCAAGGCGAAGGAGAAGCCGAAAGAAGGCGAGTACGAAGCATCTGGGCAGTACAGTTGGCGTGCACATCCGGAAAAGTTTTACAAGGAAGCAATTGGAGCCTTGGAGGAGAAGAAAACATAGATACATCTTCTATTCGGATATGGAAACAAAGAGATAAACATGGAGTGTTGCCGATAAGGAAACAAATCTTTCCTAGTCCTAATCGGCCAAGGAAGGAGACTGCCAGCTGTCAATCGAAGGCCCTTTATGTGGGTTTTTAGGATTTTAAGCCCATGATCCTTGTACTCTATAAATATGTTCGTGCATGCAGCCTCAAGACAACAACTTTTAGACGTAATTTCATATTTCTTTACTTAGATACGTTTTACTTTTCTGTTAAGTCCCGGTTTGGGTAGACTATCGTTTAAGTATTAATTCAAGTATGTTTTCTTCTATCTCTTTTGTTATTGTTATTTACTTTATGTCTAGCTAAACCTTTAGATCTGGGTTTAGGTAGAGGATATGCGATTTAAGTGTTTTATAACTCGTGAGGTCTAATTGGGCAAGATAGCTATATATATGTGTGTTCCCAAGGCGTTAGGCAATGATTTCAAAGCAGTATGTTGTGCTAAGAGACCAGGCTGCAGAATAGACAATTGGAGGGCGGCAGATTCCTTAAAAGAGAGGTAGCTTAGACCAACATGGACCGGGAGAGGTTTTTCTCACGCTCCTTGAGGGCGGCAAATCTCAGGTTGAACTTGGGCGGAGCCAAACGAAGTACGCTGACGCTGGTGAAAAGTCGGAGCGGGATCCTTGAATCTCATAGGGCTAGAACGGGTTTGTCTAGTACCCAAGGCTGCCTGTCCATACTACACACCTTTTGTAGAATCCTCGGGGGGTGGGTTGGGCAAGTAAGGAGGATTGTTTAGAGATTTCACTCAATTCTCAGAAGTAAGGACGAGCTGGGCAAGTCGTGGCTGTAGGCGTGCCAACGTAATAGTAGGACTACGACGCGGTTTGCCTATAACCGTTGACACACATACGTAGCGAATATCTTTGCACCTATGATCGAGTTACACTTATTCACATTGAATCGAACCTAAATCCAGATTGCTTTTTATTACTGATTGTTTACTTGTTTTATTTCAGCTTTTACTTTGTTTCACTTTGCCCAAGGCGACAGTAGAAATAGGCCAAACTAACACTGTGACATGATACTTCAAGAGAATATTGCATCAATTCCTCGTGGGATCGATCCTTACTTACCGACTAGCTGATCATAGGAAGTGGGCAAGGAAAATACAAATTGTATTTTGCCGCGGCTAAATGACGGTCGCGTCAAAATTGGCGCCGTTGCCGGGGAATTGATTTTGTGGTATTCTCTTTCGTGCTTGTTCTTTTGATTATCTTTTATGCTTAACCCTAACTCTACAGGGAGTTCGCAAGCTTGGTACGACGATAATATCAACCGAACGCTAAGGCAGATTAAAGCGGAGGCTAGAAAAAAAGTGGAAGAGGAGGCACAACGTGTGGCAAATTTGGAGAAAGAGCGGAACTCTCCGAAAGAGCTAGGTGATAAACCAATTGAGAAGAAGTACTCCTCAAATAGCAAAGAAGTGAGAAGTCTACAAGAGGAAGCAATGGCTGTGAACGAAGAAAAGACTATGAGGGAGATGATTTTCCCTAGCACACTGAACGTGAGCCATCGGGCATCACTTTGCCCGAGCTGACGAAGCCCTGGGAGCTGAAATCTTATTTCATCTAGATCCTACCCAAGTTCAACGATTATCCAGGGGAGGACCCACAAAGGCACCTACAAGATTTAGAGATGACATGTGGAACGGTTCCTACTGAGGGGAATTTAGATGAGTATGTAAGGCTAATCGCTTTCCCGTTCTCTCTAGAAGATGGGGCAAGAGAATGGCTTTACACTTTGCCCGCGGAGAGTGTGAAAACATGGCAAGAGATGCAGCAAAAGTTCTTGGAGAAATATTTCTCAGCTGCACGTATTCAGGCAATGAGGAAGAGGATTACTAGCTTCAAGATGGGCATTAACGAGTCGTTCTATGATTATTGGAACAGATTCAAACTTATGCTTGCAAAATGCCCACAACATCAGATTCCTGAGTACGATTTGGTCCAGTGCTTTGTAGGAGGACTTCGAATTTGAGAGAAAGCCTTGGTGAATGCAGCTTGCCAAGGAACAGTCATGAATAAGCCTCCAAGCAAGGTTTTCGAGATCATTGGAGAAATGGCGAAGGAGTCCAGGATGGATGAGAGCGGCGAATTGCCCAAGGCGACAGCAGGAAGCCCATCGCGAACTGATGAGAAGATCGATAAGCTAGCCGCACATATGGAGTCTCTTATTACTCTAATGGCTGTTAACAACAAGAAAGCGGTGAGGGCATGCGGGATATGCACAGCGGTCACACACCCAACGGATCAATGCCCAACACTTTACGAAGAAGAGGATGTGAATGCTATAGGTTTTAAGACCAATCAAGGGAGGCAATATGATCCAAATTCCCAAGTTTATAACTCCTAATGGAGGAATAATGAGAATCTAAGGTACGGGAGCAATAACTATCAGCAGTTTGGGCAACATGCATAGAAACCTCAGCAGCCACAGCAGCAACACCCACCACGTAATCTGAATAAGCCATCGTTGACTGAGGTGGTGAATGGCCTAATTCGAGATCATACCAAGGTACAAAAAGAGAATGATTAGTTTAGAACGGAGACACGAGGTGCAATTCAACACATCACTGCCCAATTGGCACTCCTTGCCAACGCTTTGGGTAGGATAGAGAAGAAGCAAGGTGAACTTCCGGCCCAAGTGGAGGTGAATAAGGCTCAAGTTAATGTTGTTATGCTTAGAGGAGGGAAGGTGTTGGTCATACTTGTCCTCAAGTATGGTGTATGAATCGTCACAAAGACTCAAACAGAAAAGACTCAAAAGACAAAGACTCAACAAACACAAACACAAAAGATAAAGGTTAGCTTGATCAAATCGACAGATCAGAATGAGCATAATCAATTCATATGAGCACAAGCAAGTAGAAACAATCAACACAATAATCAGTTAGGTCAAAATTGAACAATTGAGTAGAAGTTGTTCCTCACCACACTCTCACTCTTGTGTATAGGCTTGTGTTTACGCTCAGGACATGTCATCTTGGCCACACCATAGGCTTGCCGCCTATACACAAGAGTGAGAGTGTGGTGAGGAACAACTTCTGCTCAATTGTTCATTTTTGATCTAACTGATTATTGTGTTGATTGTTTCTACTTGCTTGTGCTTATATGAATTGATTATGCTCATTCTGATGTGCCGATTTGGTCAAGCTAACCTTTGTCTTTTGTGTTTGTGTTTGTTGAGTCTTTGTCTTTTGAGTCTTTTTTGTTTGAGTCTTTGTGGCGATTCATACACCATACTTGAGGACAAGTATGACCAACACCTTCCCTCCTCTAAGCGTAACAGCATTAACTTGAGGCTTATTCACCTCCACTTGGGCTGGAAGTTCACCTTGCTTCTTCTCTATCCTGCCCAAGGCATTGGCAAAGTGTGCCAATTGGGCAGTGATGTGTTGAATTGCACCCCGTGTCTCCGTTCTAAACTGAACATTCTCTTGTTGTGCCTTGGTATGATCTCGAATTAGGCCATTCACCACCTTAGTCAACGATGGCTTGTTCGGATCACGCGGTGGGTATTGCTGCTGTGGCTGCTGAGGTTTCTGTGCCTGTTGCCCAAACTGCTGATAGTTATTGTTCCCGTACCTTAGATTCTCATTATTCCTCCATCTGGGGTTATAAACTTGGAAATTTTGATCATATTGCCTCCCTTAATTGGTCTTAAAACCTATAGCATTCACATCCTCTTCTTCGTAAAGTGTTGGGCATTGATCCGTTGGGTGTGTGACCGCTGTGCATATCCCGCATGCCCTCACCGCTTTCTTGTTGTTACCAGCCATTAGAGTAATAAGAGACTCCATATGTGCGGCTAGCTTATCGACCTTCTCATCAGTTCGCTATGGGCTTCCTGCTGTCGCCTTGGGTAATTCGCCGCTCTCATCCATCCTGGACTCCTCCGCCATTTCTCCAATGATCTCGAAAACCTTGCTTGGAGGCTTATTCATGACTGTTCCTTGGCAAGCTGCATTCACCAAGGCTTTCTCTCAAATTCGAAGTCCTCCCACAAAGCACTGGACCAAATCGTACTCAAGAATCTGATGTTGTGGGTATTTTGCAAGCATAAGTTTGAATCTGTTCCAATAATCATAGAACGACTCGTTAATGCCCATCTTGATGCTAGTAATCTTCTTCCTCATTGCCTGAATACATGCAGCTGGGAAATATTTCTCCAAGAACTTTTGCTGCATCTCTTGCCATGTTTTCACACTCCCCGCGGGCAAAGTGTAAAGCCATTCCCTTGCCCCATCTTCTAGAGAGAACGGGAAAGCGATTAGACTTACATACTCATCTAAATTCCCCTCAGTAGGAACTGTTCCGCATGTCATCTCGAAATCTTGCAAGTGCCTTTGTAGGTCCTCCCCTGGATAATTGTTGAACTTGGGTAGGATCTGGATGAAATAAGATTTCAGCTCCCAGGGCTTCGTCGGCTCAGGCAAAGTGATGCCCGATGGCCTCAGGTTCAGTGTGCTAGAGAAAACCATCTCCCTCATAGTCTTTTCTCCATTCACAACCATTGCTTCCTCTTGTAGACTTCCCTCTTCTTCGCTATTTGAGGAGTACTTCTCTTCAATTGGTGTATCACCTCGCTCTTCCGGAGAGTTTCGCTCTTTCTCTGAATTTACCAAACGTTGTGCCTCCTCTTCCGCTTTCTTTCTAGAATCCGCTTTAATCTGCCTTAGCGTTCGGTTGATATTATCGTCATACCAAGCTTGCGAACTCCCTGCAGGGTTAGGGTTAAGCATAAAAGAAAATCAAAAGAACAAGCACGAAAGAGAATACCACAAAATCAATTCCCCGGCAACGGCGCCAATTTTAACACGACCGTCGTTTAGCCACGGCAAAATACAATTTGTATTTTCCTTGCCCACTTCCTAGGATCAGCTAGTCGGTAAATAAGGGTCGATCCCACGAGGAATTGATGCAATATTCTCTTGAAGTATCATGTCACAGTGTTAGTTTGGTCTATTTCAATTATCGCCTTAGGCAAAGTGAAACAAAGTAAAAGCTGAAATAAAACAAGTAAACAATCAGTAATAAAAAGGAATCTTGATCGATTCAATGTGAATAAGTGTAACTCGATCATAGGTGCAAAGATATTCACTACGTATGTGTGTAAACGGTTATAGGCAAACCGCGTCGTAGTCGTACTGTCACGTTGTCACGCCTACAGCCACGACTTGCCCAGCTCGTCCTTACTTCTGAGAATTGAGTGGAATCTCTAAACAATCCTCCTTACTTGCCTAACCCACCCCCCGAGGATCCTACAAAAGGGGTGTAGTATGGACATGCAGCCTTGGGCACTAGACAAACCCGTTCCGGCCTTATGAGAAACGAGGATCCCGCTCCAACTTTTCACCAACGTCAGCGTACTTCATTCGGCTCCGCCCAAGTTCAACCTGAGATTTGCCGCCCTCAAGGAGTGTGAGGCAAACCTCTCCCAGTCCCTGTTGGTCTAAGCTACCTCCCTTTTAAGGAATCTGCCGCCCTCCAATTGTCTATTCTGCAGCCTGGTCTCTTAGCACAACATACTTCTTTGAAATCATTGCCTAACGCCTCGGAAACACACATATATATAGCTATCTTGCCCAATTAGACCTCACAAGTTATAAAACACTTAAATCACATATCCTCTACCTAAACCCAGATCTAAAGGTTTAGCTAGACATAAAGTAAATAACAACAACAAAAGAGATAGAAGAAAACATACTTGAATTAATACTTAAACGATAGTCTGCCCAAATCGGGACTTAACAAAAAAATAAAACGTATCTAAGTAAAGAAATATGAAATTACGTCTAAAAGTTGTTGTCTTGAGGCTTCATGCACGAACATATTTATAGAGTACAAGGATCATGGGCTTAAAAACCTAAAAACCCACATAAGGGCCTTCGATTGACAGCTGACAGTTTCCTTCCTTGGCCGATTAGGACTAGGAAAGATTTATTTCCTTATCGGCAACACTCCATGTTTATTTCCTTGTTTCCTTATCCGAATAGAAGATGTATCTACGTTTTCTTCTCCTTCAAGGCTCCAATTGCTTTCTTGTAGGACTCTTCCGGATGTGCACGCCAATTGTACTGCCCAGATGCTTCATACTCGCCTTCTTTCTGCTTCTCCTTCACCTTGCTCAAAGTCCTCCTTCCATCTTGACCTGTTTGGAATGACTGCGCGCAGTCTGGATTGGTCATGCCGACCGGTACAGAGCAACTTCTACGTGTTTGGACTTCCGCCCCCGGTATCTCCAGCTGCGAGCAAAGCTCCTTGACTATTGCATCATATCGATGTGTTCACCTTCACGCGCAAATCCACTCCAAATGCCCAAGTTCCTGTCCTTCCCTGCCTACTATCAAAAGTGTCCTCCCAGACACTAAAACAGACTAAAAGACACAAAACTAGACTCGATCTACACCTAAAAACACATGATGAGCATATAAAATATGGTCTCATCAAGAGGGAGTACCATTTTGTACATAAAACATTGAAACATTGCAAGAGTTGTAAACTTAATTCTCTCATCCCTCAATGCTAAAGAAGATATAGTATTAATATTGACAAACAATGCTCGCAAAAAAAGATATACTATATATACATTTATGCACTTACATTAATAAAACGGTTGCTTTGTGTTTGTGTGAGAGAGATTGATTAAAGTTTAAGTTACACATGTTAAGAGATTGGGATGGATATCATAAACAACAAAAGGCCTTATTTTTTTTGCTCCTACGGGCCCGAAATTGTAAGGGTCGGCCGTGAGTATCAGTCGATCTACATATACGACCGGAGTAGGTCATAACGGGACACGATCACTCACACTCTCACTATCACTCGGATTCTATTCATTCTCTCTCAACTTTCGGCTGCCTTACTTTCTTGCCCTCACTCGCGAATATAGCCTACCTGTGTTATCTCCATTGTTAGTTGTTCTCTATCATTCGCTCACTGTCACCATTTTCACCCTCCAGACGTTTCAGACCAGCCAGACGGACGCAACCATCTGGACGGATTTGACCATTTGAAACATCTTTTATTCTCAATTATCTTTCACTACTTGCTTTATTTGGCTCATACTTTACAGTTTTCATTACTAACTTGAGCATCAGAGGACATGAGCATCAGAGGCTCTACAGTCAACACCTCGCACCGGTTCTTAACCTAGGGCTCTTATGTGTGCTTGTGTTGATAGGTTGCTAGTGCCCGATTGATGTAGACGTGTGTGACCTCATCATCTAGCCTCTACATTAGTTAACCTTCATTTTTTAATATAATAAATAATGTCACCTAAAATGATTACTCTATTTTTCAAGACTTCTTCATGGATAATTGCGTCCAAATTGAGAGATAGGAACGATTCAATAGTCATTATTTCATTATACTTTGTTGTATTTTTTATTTACAGAAGATTATAATTTAGTCTACTTTATGTAAGATGAAATAAATATTTCATGCAGATTTAAAAGCAAAAACAGAAAAAATGAATAATTCACTTTTAAAATTAGCATGAATTTGCATTTGGCAGTGATATTCTGCAAACTGGGCAGTTTCTACTCATGCTCAGCCACTTATCAATACATTCAACATGGAAATAATGTTCACAATTAGGCATGACTCTTATAGTGTCATTTGTAGCATAATCTGATAGGCATATCGTGCAGGTTGTGCCGTTATGCCCTTCAACTCGACTTTCTCCAATCGTGATCATTGTGTAGGCTTTGATGGTGGATTGATCGAGTCCTCTTCTTGTAATGCCACTAGCCTCCGAGATTTGGATGGAGCTGGTGCTGTTGTTGTGTTGGTCGCCTCGCTTTTTCATGCATACAAAGCCAACTATCACGATAATCAAGAACATAATTGGTATCGGTAAGATTAATGCAGCGCCTCTGGATCCTGAAAGCTTGTTTTCCTCTGCAAGTTTGATTTTTGTAGTATGAATCTTGTGTGTGGTTTTTACATACTGTTATAATATTACTATGAATTATGAAATTTTCAGTTGCCTTTTTATGAATCTATCCAAAAATAGAAAGAAAAATAAGATAAAGAAAATAGATCGTATATATGTATATATATACATGGCGTAAAGCTCAAGAATGTCAAAGAAGAAAAGAACCAAGATCATAGCGGCCGTAAAATTCATGCTGATGAATTGTTTTTGCAGTATGCATTTAGATTCATGTTGATAAATATTTCCAAAAAGAGAGAAATTATAAGGCGAGTAAAATAGAAGATCATATATATGTGGCCTTAAAATCTCTAGAATGTCAACCCAAAAAAAAAATAGTATTGTTCTATATTACGTTCGTGCTGATGAACTATTTCCACACCAAAAAAAGGAAATAAAAAAGACAACATAAGATCCTTACTTGGCCTTAAAATCTCAAAAATGTGGACCGAAAAACCAAGATTATGTTTTGTAAATTGCATTCATGTTGATGAATTATTTCCTTATAAAAGTAAAGAAAATAGAAGATCATACATGGCCTTAAAATCTCAAGAAAGTCAACCAAAAAAAGCAAGACCATATGTTTTGTATATTACATTTATGCTAATGAATTAATTGCAATAATAAAGAAAGGAGAAAAAAACAAGAGATCATATGTGGCCTTACAATCTCAAAAAAGTCAACTGAAGTGGAAAAAAAGAAACATTTTTCATTCTTACCCCCAGCCACACAATATTTGCAATAGAGTGGAACTGTTTTACCTTTTGGAGGATCGGTAACGTCCCATGTTAGCTCAAGTTCAACGGGGAAAAATTCGGAAGCAAAATAAGAAGACACTGGGACAGGTACAGTGGCAATCTTGCTGCACACAGAGAAGTTAAGGTCATGTCCCATGCCATCACTCGTGGCAATGACATCAGATGTCTCGTTGCTGGCACACTCCATGACTCTGGTGTAACCCATATAATCCACCTTGTCTTTTGCACAGCTGAATAAGGTATAGTTCCTATACATACTAGCCAGCAATGGTGTAGACGAAAGATTTAAGCTCAAAAGGCGTGTTGGGAGGCAGCCTTCGACATCTTGTAGTGTAACTACTCTTATATTGTAGTAGACGGATGTGACATAGAAGTCTCCTGAGCCCGGGATGTGAAAAATTGGGTATTTTTGGCCGTTGCAGCTTAGGTTAAAGCCAGAAGGTGCACATGACTTATGTTGTTGTTGTTGTTGTTGTTGTGTGCCTTGTAACCAGAAGGGGAACCGGATAATGGGGCCGTCTTTGTCACAGTACGAGGTTAGACGACACTCGTTGCTAGCATGTTGTGCTAATACTATTGAGATGAAGGGGAGAAAGAGAAGAATCTTGATCACCATATCTAACAAACTTTCTGAGATATTTAAGGTTTGTGTCTGAAATTTAAATATGTAGTTCAGAATGTCAACTGCAGGTTTAGTTTGTTTCTTTTGAACTTTTCTTTCTTGTAATAAACAAATCAATGGAAACTTAATATGAAGTTTCTTAGAATTAATATTCTGACTGGTAAGCATTGAATTTTTCTAACCCTTTTTGAGCAAAAACAAAATTTATGTTTTAACTTGATGTTGATCACATAACATATTGTTACTATGATTGAAGCAATGAGAAAGAAGTAACCAAAAGGTGTTTTTCGATAATTGAAGTTTATTATAACAAGAAAACTTTCGAGGGGGCCCGACTGTAGAATTTTTGATAAATTGCATTTTTTTTCAAGTGTAAGAAAAAGGTTGGGGGAGCCGAGGCCCCCGAGAGCAGGCTGTAGGCCTGCCCATGGCGATGGCGACGGCGAACTTCGTTGTATATGTAGGGAAGAATATAAGGCATCGGAGAGGCTAACACTACTACCAAAATGCAACCACTACTTCCATGCAGATTGCTTTGACTGTTGGCTAGAAACGAAAACGAACTATAATTGTCTTATTCGCATGACATATGTAATTTAGATAAATGTTCATTTATATATATAGGGATAGGATTATATAGGAACTCATCCTTAACTAGGAACTAATCTTGATCGTTATATATATATATGGTGTGGATCTGGTACGTGATAAACACTCATTTTTATAGCAACTAAGCTTGTTTATCTTCATTTTTTGCTAAGCTTTAGCCATTAAATGTGATGTGTTTTGCATGAAATTCGGTATCTTGGATTTGTATCACGTTTGGCGGAGTTTGTGCATGTGTGTAGATAAATTGAGGTTCTTTAAGCTGGAAGAAAATGTTCAAAGAAGAGCGGAATTGAAGAATCGGGACAAAGAAGTGAGAAATCAGACGAAAGGGAGCAAAAACCTAAATCGGCGCCACAAGAAGCGAAACCGGCGGTTTGCCGTGCCAAATCGGCGGTTCAGGGGTGAACTGTCGGTCAAACCACCGAAAGTTACCGGACCAAAGAGGACGGCTTAATGCTAATCGGCGGTCCATTAGGCGCCCTGCCGGCAGACCACCGATTTGGATGGCAAACCGCCGATTTGGAGTGCCGGACCACCAATTTGGGTGGCCGGACCGCCGATTTGGCGGATTTTGTACCAGAAATTTCGAAATTGCCCTTTTTGCGTTTTTAACATGCTTTAGCACTTCTTGTACCCTATATAAAGGGGGAAATAGCCCCAAAACGTGTCATCTTTCATTCTAGCTTAGTTCTCTCTTCCCAAAGTTTCCATTTAGGGTTTAAATTAGATTTTAATCATTGTAATCAAGTAAGAAGGTTGGATTTGAATTGTTTTGAAGATTTATTTAAAGATTTCTCCATTTTGGTTCTTAGTATCTCTATTAATGCATTCAATTATATTTTCTTGTGCTATTTCTTTTCTTATGTCTAGCTAAATCATTTTAGTTGGTTTTGGGGAATTGAGATGATTCAATTGGGGGTTTGATCTTAGCTTTCTAATTCTAATTGCCTTCATCTATTTGATTGTGGATTTGGGTCTTGATTTCATGTGAAAATTATTGATCATCTTTCTTGCATGCCAAGTGTTTGTGGAAATTCTTAATAGGTTTTTACATGCATGAAAATCAAATTGTCATAACATGCATGATTTTGAGACTTAGCAAGTGATGAATTCATGCATGAGAGCTTTAATTCTTTGTGCCTTTTGGAGTCGAATTGTTGTCTTGAGTCTTACCTGAGAGAGTTGATAATTTGATCCGTTTTTGCTATCTATCGAGAGAGGATAGTGATTAGTCTTGTGAATGCTTCTCATTTAGATGATTAAATATGGTTATGTGAATTATGAAGTCAATTTCATGCCATTTAGAATCAAATCAAGTCCCTAGAACCAACATTTATCTCATTCCGTATCTTTGATCAATTCTTAATTGCTTAATTGTTAGTGATTGCTTTACCTGCCTTGTTTTTCTATTTGAGTATTTATTTTGATCACAAATCATGATGAATTTAGAGTTTGAATAGTAGGAAAGCGCATGAATTTTATTTCTAATATAAGTTCGGCCAAATGGTCCTTGAGGATACGATATCTGATCGTTAATGCTACAATAGCCCGTTAAAGTTGCCGTTTATAGTGCTAAGTAAATTTAGTGATCAACTTTTTGGTAGGAACTCATCCTTACATGAGTCCATAGGAACCTTGCATTAATATCACTTCGAAAATGCACAAAATGCAGTTTTTTAATGCACAAACATGGCAAAGGGCACATTACACTAACTCAATGCACAAATATTTAACAAAACTTTAATGCACAAACAACAATAATCTAATACATCAATTAATCTGGACTATAGATCAAAAAAAAAATCAACGGTCCAAATTGATTCCTAGTTCCTACCTAAGGATGAGTTCCTATATGATCATATCCCTATATATATATATATATATAGGAGATAGATCATATGAGAATAAATATTATCCTAAGAAATGAGAATAGATCTCCACCATAGATCTATTGGTGATGGAGGGTCAAGATTTGGCCAAGTCAAAGCGGGTCAACCCGTTGACTTTTTTTTTCGATTTTTTTTTTTTTTTAAACTGTCACCCAAGATGCACAACTTCACATATTCGGATGCACCACTTTACATAACTAGATGCACCACTAAGTGCATTTAGATGCAAAAGATTTTCAAGTTTTTTTTTTCAATTTTTTTTTTTAATAAACTGTCACCCAAGATGCACAACTTCACATATTCGGATGCACCACTCTATATAACTAGATGCACCACTAAGTGCATTTAGATGCACAAGATTTTCAGTTTTTTTTTTCAATTTTTTTTTTAAAACAATCACCCAAGATGCACCATTTCACATATTCGGATGCACCACTATACATAATGAGATGCACCACTATGTGTAGTGAGATGCACCGAATTTGTAAAAAAAAAAAAACTGAAAAAAAATTGGATGCACCACAATGCGTAACTAGATGCACCACACAGTGTAACTAGATGCACCACATAGTGTAACTAGATGCACAATATTTTACGAAAATAAAAAAAACGAAAACAAAACTAGTGCATCTTAATGCACTTAGTGGTGCATCTCAGTATATAGTGTGGTGCATATGAATACATGATGTGGTGCATATGTCCTAACCTTAAAAAAAAAAACGAAAAAAAAAACATAAATTTTTTTTTTAAATCTTGTGCATCTCAATACACTTAGTTGTGCATCAGAATATGTGAATTTGTGCATCTGAATATGTGAATTTGTGCATCTTGTATGACAGTTTATAAAAAAATATAATAATAAATAAATAAATAATAAAAAAATAAAAATAAATAAATAAAATTGGAAAAAAAAGTCAACGGGTTGACCCGGGTTTGACCCGCTTTGACCAAGCTAAATCTTAACCTTTCATGTAGATAAGATCAATGGTGGAGATTAATTCCTATTTCTCACTTTAAGGGGAGTTTGCATGAGAATCACTCCCTATATATATATATAATATATATATATATATATATATATATATACAATGGTGTTTGCTTTGTTGATTATTGATATGATTTGTTAATTATAAGTTGAAAAAACCATAGTATGACGAATTATCAACGATCTATAGAAATAGAAAAATAACACTTTTGGGAGTAAATAGGCCTTCTGAGAACTTTCCTTGAGATTGAGGACTTTGGAACACTCCCCCTTAATAAATGAACTTCATTTTTCTCTCTCTTTAATTTTGAGAGCCAATTGATAAGCTTCTTCGAGCAAATGAATAGAGTGCATGTAAAGTTCTCCACGAATAGAGCTCTTCAATCCCAATATAAGCTCTATCTAACTCTATCAATTTATAGAACTCCTAGGTGTAATTTGCAATTGATTCAGGGGCGGAGCCACGTTAAGAACCACCTCAAGTTGGTAGTATTATCATGTCAAAAGAGTTGGTAGTATTATGCTCCTAGTTGTACATAATCTATATCTATATCTATACTAATATTAAAAAAAAAAAAAAAAAAAAAAAAAAAAAAAAAAAAAACTTGTTTTACAAAATTTGATTTGCCTAGAATATCATTACTATATTGTATTTACAAGAAATATTTAATATAATGTATTTTAAGTTATAAGAAAAATATTAATTTATTGAGAAACAAAGTTACCTTATAATAATTTATCTTTTACCTAGTTTATAGATTTTATCTGGACTCACGTATTATCTTTTGTGATGGTCCCGATACGAGTTACTAGTGTATGGGGGGGGGGGGGGAATACACCAGTTAGGATTTTTGAGCTTTTAAAAAAACTTAACACTTGAAATCAACTTCAACTGAGTGAGAGGACTCAGTTGGGATCTCACAGCTGAGTAAGCAACCTCAGCTGGAAGGTTGGTGCTGTGCGAAATGTGGTGGAAAATAAACTCGTAAAATCAAACTCACGCTTTTATGCACGGTTGGTCAAAACCAAAACTGTTGTTGTGAAAGTATGCAGATTGTATGCGGTTTGTTTGTCAGTTAAGATATGATAATAAAGACTATACACAAAAGAAAACACGACACACAAGATTTACGTGGTTCGGAGAGAACTCCTACGTCCACGGGGAGATGTGAGTCCACACACCTCAGTCCAAGTTCTTCTGGACAGAACCACTCAGCTTACGCGGGCTGAGCAACTGTTACAGTTTAGTTTCCGGGCACTAAACAGCCTAAGTCAAGTTTGCGGGTACTTGACGACCTGACTACTCAATTACAGGAAGAGTAAGGTCCTAGCACACTTTTTACGGTGTGAGAAAGGGTAGAATTTCCAACTACAGCTCGATCACGAATGAGAGCTGGATCTAAGGCTTGAGCGAATAAACACTCAAACTAAGATCTAAGACATATTTTCACTCTATGAACCCTCAGCTACTAATGTTCTATCACTCTTGAACTCTCAGCTGCTGATGTTCTTAGAATAGGAGTTTAGCAGATTTTTCTTTCGCTTGTGATTGAACTTTTCTCTCTTGCTTCAGTCTGTCTCGTGTGTCATCTATCTCTCGAATGAGAGAATGCCTCTATTTATAGGCGGAGAGAATCAACTAGCCGTTGGAGGAGCAGTTGATCTCTGATCGGTTGATAGCGATGGCTTGTCTCTCATCTCTGCAGACTTTCCTGATATGGCATCTGTGCTCTTCTGCTTTCCATCTGAGACAGCCTTATGTTGGGCCAGATGGGGTAATGACTGAACGGTCAAACCCTCATGTGACTTCCTTTTGAAACTCAAATCTTTGACAGTCAACTTCGGTTTGTCGGTTGAAAGTCTTGACCTTCATCTGAGTGATCTTCAGCTGATGTTCCGATCTGTCGAGTTCTCAGCTGACTTTGAACTTCAAAACAGTTGAACTCCTTGTTCAGATTCTATAACTGAGGTTCTGAAACTGAACCCTCAGTTGTCTTCCACTTCTTTACTCGGTTGGGTTTGAACCCTCAGATGATTTCCTTTTCATCTGATGTTCTCTTCCTCTCAACTGTTTCTTATCTGATGAACGCTCAGTTGGTTTCCTTCAACTGATGTTCTGAAGACTTCCCCTTGTTTGCATCTGAACAAATGAACTCTCAGTTGTCTTTCTTCACAACTGATGTTCTGTCTGAGTGACGCCTTGTTGCCATCTTCAGCTGGAGACCTGTAAAGATAAAATCTTAACTTTGCTCAAACAGCGAGCCTAAATTCTAACATTAGGTATTGGCAACATCTACTCGGTTGGGGTCAGCCGGTTTTGGAATTCATCAGAACTTATACTAATAAATTTCCCAACATTTTGTTTATTTGAAACTTTTCTTATTATATAATTTATAATGTTTATTCTAAGTGGGACGAGGAATTTGAGATTTATCACATGATCCATTAAAATAATTGGGTAACTCTTTGAAGGCTAAAATTGATGTGAGGAAAATGTTCAAGAATTCGATTTTTGCATCATAAATTAAAAAATAACAGAATTTGAGTTTGAGATACCCATCAAAACTCAAAAGGTATCATATAGTATTGTATTGCTTTATAGAAACATTTTCAACTCTTATGGATAGTATAATTTTTTTTTAATTCGGGCTTTCAAGTAGACCTTAAATTCAGTTCAATTTGCTATGTTACTACAAGTGTTGTTGTGGTTGGGATTAAATTTAAGTGTAATGATATTCGGACACACTGTGGCCGACCACACAAGCTAAAAATGGTAATATAGGTTTTGAAAATGGAAATAAACCCTAATTGGAAAGCATAAACCCTATTGGGAAAATGTGATTATTTCCATTTTACAGTCAACTTTCCTTATTTATACACGTGTGGTTGGCCACAGTGTGTCCGAATATCATTACCCTAAATTTAATACATAATACCCCCTCCGTCCCACTCCAGTTGTCCTACTTTCTATTTCGGGTGTCCCATTCCAGATGTCCTATTTCCTTTTCTAAAAATAATTAGTTTGGTTAATTACACTCACTTTACACATTTCAACCTACTTTTCTCCTCATTTTCTGTGTCATTCACTATTCTCCTTCTCTCTCTACTCACTTTATTCCACTTTATTTCACTATTCACCCTCTCTACCTACTTTATTCCACTTTATTTCACTATTCACTCTCTCTCTCTACCTACTTTATTTCACTTTAATAACTCCACTAAACACATTTTCTACCCTTAATTGTTTTCTCCTTAATTCTCGTGCCCAGAAAAATTAGGACAACTGGAGTGGGACGGAGGGAGTAATAGATAAGGAAAGAAAATTAAGATTTCCTCATCAATTCATTGTACGTAATCTATAAATTGTATATATGATATTTATTCTTTTTCTCCAGTTTCTTCCTTCAGTTTATTCGAAATTCTGGCATATCATCTTTGTCTTCCGCTACTACATCTTTCATACTTTTAATGAGAATGTACTTTATATTTTTGTTTTGCAGATTTATTTTTGATCAATTTTAAAGTAGTTGTTATGATTTTAGACACTATTATCTGATTTAAATATGTATTAATTAGCTCTCAAGTAAATTTCTCAACGCAATAAATTTGAGTAGTGCAAATCATATAGCCATCCTTTGGTTTTTCTATTTTATTTTACGAAATAAATAGTTACTATTCGTATATAGCAACAAATTATTCTTTAATTTATAGTGATATTATAGAAACAATGATATAGGGTCTTACTATAATTTATTTTTATCTCTTCCATTTCATACACCACTATTCTTTAATTTGCAGGTTTCGTACCATTTTGCTTTTTCAATATAAATTAAGAGCATATGCATGGTGCATTGCCTAGGTCCAACTCTTCTTCAAGTATTTTTTATTTCTCAATCATTAAAAGAATATATTATCAATATTTCATACTTGCTACAAGCTAATATGAATATTTATGATTGGTTCAAAAATAAAAATGAATATTTATGATATTTAATGTCATAACTACATAAGCTAATATTAATATTAATGATAATTTATTAGCATTGTTATAATGACACCAAAAGAATAATTAAATCAAAATGTAAATATTGGTTACTAAATTTTGACATTTATGGTACTCTATTATTTAAAGTAATATTGTTATTTTTGGAAGATCAATAATACAAAAAAAAAAAAAAACGAGGCGTTATTCACAACAAAATATTTCTATTATTCTTTATTTTTTAATTAATGATCTACATAAAATTTTGAAAAATTGCAAATATTCAATCGAAAAATATAATACTCTCTCTGTCACGGTATTGATGGCCTATTTTCCTTTTTTAGGTGTCACAGTATTGATGGCCTATTTTCCTTTTTTGGGTGTCACAGTATTGATGACATGTTTCCTTTTTTGGACTAAATTAGACTCTAATTGAATTTCTTAATCGTCCAACATCATTACCTATTTTCTACACTATTCACTCTGTTTCTTCATACAACTTACCTAAAACCACTTCATTGGACCTATAAAGTACTTTATTGAACCAATAAAGTACTTTATGAACCTATAAACCACTTTATTAACAAGAATTAAATATTCTACTAAAATTACACTAAATATGTAGGACACCACATTTTCATCCTTAATTTTTTTTTTCTTAGTCTCTGTGCCGAACCAAACTAGGCCATTAATCTTGGGATGGAGGGAGTAAAAATTATACTCACTTTGTTCCGTTCATAAAGTAATATTTTCCTTTTGGGACTATCTCATTCATAATGTAACTTTTCTTTGTTAAGCAATAATTAGAAAATCACTTTATTCACTTTAAAACCACTTTATATCACATCAAGAGCATTTTATATCATCTTATTCACTTAATAAACACTTTATATAACTTTATTTACTACACTAAACACCACATTTCCCTTTAATACTTTTCTTCTTGATACTCGTGACGAAAAAAATGATATATTATGAATGAGACTAAGGGAGAATATATTAATATAAAAATATAAAAATATAAATCAACTCATCAATATTTACTTAGTATAGTCATTATTTTTACGTGCACTCGCACGTTAATTATACTATTATTACACAAAATACCTTAACTTGCCCCACCAAGAATGGAGAAAAACAGGGGCAAAGCCGCAAAGATAGATATGAAGGTAAATAAATAATTGTCTTTTAACTATTTACAGTTCATTTTTTATTTGCATTTACGTATGAGAGAGAGAAAGATCGAAGCTACTAATCACGGAATCACTCAATGTGACTAAACCAATGGCTTGATAAAAGAGGAAGCACTTACTCTCGATGCGAGAGCACTTGCTGAATATATTTCTTCAAAACTTAGTTGATGAACTCTTACAAAAGCATGAATTATAAATAGGGAGCTTTGGAGCATCTCTCCAGACATAAGATCACGAATACTTGACTTTTGGACTCTCTAAATAATAAATAGACTTCAACCAACTTAACAGCATAGTATGAATATCATAAGAAAACAATGAAACCTCAAAAGAAAATAGGACTGGATGAATAGTTTTCCCGCATGCATTCTAGCAGCCTCTTCACTTAAATGGCCATAACTTCTTCCCAGATAATATTTTCTTGAGTTTTTTTTTCTTTTTTTGGCTGGAAGCTAGACTCGACTAGCTTTCCAACCATAGATGGCACATCACCTGAATCTCTCCCAATTAAAGCAGATAATTATTCAAAGTTCGACTTTGTGCAGAAACAACTTTTCACAATACATCAGGCTAACCCAACCAAAAATTACCAAATTTAAATTGCAAGAGTAGGACCATCACACATATGAAGCAAACAAGTTTACATTGCAAGAGTAAGACCATCACATGTATGAAAATCAGTTAATTTTGTCAAACCATACAGCAACTGAAGGGTAGTTTAGTACATTTCAAGAAGGTTCAGTACATTAACTGAAAATATTTCACATACATTATAACAAGAAATAAGCACTTTCATTTCTTGGCAAACAGCTTCTTTGGAAGCATCTCTAATGGTGTGGTTTTGAGAAGGAAAAGCCTCGATGCGCGTTCTTGCAGAGTGCCACCGCACTTCAATCCACAGGCTTGAAGTTCTGATTTTAACCGTTCCAAGCCAAGAACCTAAAATGGGTCAATTACACAAACAATAAGTTTCCAATAACATCAAGATCTTTAAGAAAACATGAAGTTGAAATATAGTGTTAGATAGAGAGAATCAGAGTTATACCTCCAATTCTGCAGCTGAGAGATAATCATCAAAGTCAAGGGGCTTCTCTATGTTTTCTAGATTCACGGCCCCAGATACTGATTCGGGTGCAGAATCGTCTTTTATTTCTGCAACTGAAACCACTTCATCATCTGAACCAGAGGTTCCGCGGTGCTGACCAACTACTTCGTGTACTTCACTCGAGTGAGATTTGCTGGGAAAAACGACTTCATTGTTGTCTTTGCTTCCATCGGGACTCTCCTGAGTAACACTATTTTTACTGTCGTTATCTTCACATCCTTCGGTACTTTTTACTGATTTTAAAGACTCTTCCTCCGAGCCATTCTCAGAGGAACCTTGATCAATCGACCCAGTACCAAGTTCTTCACTAGCAATTGCACCTGAACTTGCATCTACTTCTTTGCTGGAATCTGAGTGACTCCCGTTATCTATGATCTCGGATCCCTCATTTTCCTCTTCTTCTACACTAGTTCCACCCTCATCCTCATCTTCTTCACTATCGCTGTCACCCATTTTTCTCTTTCCCAACCTGCGGAAAGAAGTTGCATTACATTTGGTGCAAACACTGTTATTAGATAAACAGATATTCCGTTTGTTAGCAGCCATTTATGCTTTTCTTGTGTTGTATTAGAAGTTTAAAGAACACTACCCCATTATCACCAATCTTGTGGAGAGATTATACACAAACAGACTCAAGATTCAGGGCAAGATTCTCCAAAGTTCACACATATATGTATTCTCAAACTACAACGAAAGCATCCGTTATATACTAAAATTTAAATCTTTAACAACCAGATAACTTCTTAAAAAAAAAAGCAATTTAGTAACAAACTTTGGAACCATATCTCTCACACAACCAACAAAACAACCTGAGTTGCAATTAAATAAACAATCTTTCTTGTCTTATCCAATCCACCCTAATCACAGAAAACTCTCAGTTGTTGACCAAATTTCCTCTTAACTAATCCCTCAAAAAACTCACTTGAAGACATAAATTTACTCGTACAAACCCATTGCAAAAAATCACAAAGCAAAGTATGACAGAGTTTTAGATATTCCATACCAAACTTTAAACTTCTTGGTCGCAGAATCATTCCCCTCAGCCTGACTCTTCCTCTTCGAGCTCATCATTCCCTTTACGGACTCGCGCACCGACCTCTCCACCTCTTCCCTACACTTCTCAGAATCCTCCCTATACTTAGCCACATACTTCTCTGCACCATCACCCCCATTTCCCTTCCCACTCCTCTTATTCTCTTTCGCCTTCTTCTTAAGAAAATCCTCCGCCATCTTCTCCAACTTCCTCTCCTCCGCCTCTGCCCTCCACTCCTCCAGCTTCTTCTCGGCGTTCACATGCCTCAGCCTCCGCCCACTCATATCCCTACAAGCATCAAAATTGTTCGTTTTCTTCTGCCCGGCCTTGGTCGCCGCCCCTCTCAGCAACGACCCGAATCCACCTTTCCCGCCCCTGAGCCTCAGCAACAAGTTCACCACAACAGGAAAATTCCCAAATCCATCAGAAGCCGCGAAATGGCAGCTAGTACGGTCTCGATCTTGGTCTAATTCGGTAGTGGAATCGGGAAGGAGGGTTTCTGCGGATTGACAGAGGATTAGGGTTTGGTGATCGTCGAGGATGCGGGAGTTGTTGAGGAGGAGTTGGTGGCCGGAGGGGATGGAGGTTAGGGTTTCGATCCGGTGTTTGAGGGCGGAGATGGATACCGACGGCGCACTGAAATTCAAAACCCGGTGCTTGCCGTCGAGCAATTTCACAAACACCTGGTGGATCTCGGACTCCAACGCGTCCATTTCAACAACTTTTGATTCAAGAAACAACTGTTTCTCTGCTATCACTAGCAATCTGATTACCGACTAGAGGAGAATTTGATTGAGGATTCGACTTGCCAAATCCTGCCCTAATCAAAGCGTAGTTATATTCACCCAAAATTGAAAAGAATTATCCATATAAGGAATTCTATGGGCTTTTCCGTAAAATAATAAAGTCAAAACCCGTTTGATCGGGTCAACCGGATCCGGACCGGATCAACCCGAGCTCAACATTCTGGTGCGGACATCTCTACCATGGAGATGGGTTTGATCCGACCTAACTCGATATGGGTCCGATCCGGTCAACTCGGGGTAACGCCCTTTATTTTTATTCTTTTTCATTTTTTTTAAATTTACAGTTTTTTTTTTCAATTTTACTGCTTTATCTTCGCTCCGATTACTAATATAAGAATAATTGTCGGGTAACAATTTTAATTTTTTCGACTCCCCTCGCTCGAATTTTGACCAAAGAAGAAGAGACAAATAAAAAAATGAAAAGACAAACAACCAAAAAAAAGGGGGAAAATCTGGAAAAATAAATTTGAAATTAAAAAAAATGTAACATGTGAGATATAACGCCACACATAGAGGTGCGCGCATGAATCTAACATACCGGATCATGGCAGGTCGGGTTGGGTGTTGTACGATGCATAATATGCACCAGAGGTTTTGTTTTTTTATTTTTTGAATTAGTTAAAGCTAGATTGTTTATGTTTAACATTGTCTTTTTATGTATTATTAATTAATTATTAATAGTGAAGAATTAGGTACTCTTCTAGTATTTTTAAGGTTAAATTGAAAAAAAAAATACCCAATTTTTTATCAAATTCTCGTTTAAATCCCTATATTTTTAATTTTTGTAAAAAATTCCTCACCTTTCAATATTTTTCAATTGCATCCCTCTGATCATTTTTCCCAATTTTATTGCTGATGTGGAAGGCGGTAAATCTTACATGACAAATCGGCGGCAAGAATGAAACGACGTAGTTTAAGTAATGCCAAAACGCCGTCGTTTTCCTGCTAACAAACACTTATATTTAGGGTCTAGACATCATTCATTATTACTGGGTTATCCACCAAATTCGAGGGCTTCATTACCGCACGATTTCCATATTTGCAAAGCCTCTAAGGTTCGAAATTCGATGTATTCATTGAGCCCGTGTGCAAAGACGAAGAAGCCATGAACGATTGAAACGTGAAATATACAAAGGGGTAAAGAGGGAAAGAGGGAAACAGGAGAAAACTCCAAAAATTGAACTTCAATTTGTACGATGTCGAAACCCTAAACATAAGTGTTTGTTTACAAAAAAACGGCGACGTTTTAGCCTTACTTAAACTACATCATTTCATTTTTGCCGTCGATTTGCCATGTAAGATTTACCGTCTTTCACATCATCAGCAACAAAAGTAGGAAAAACGACCGGAGGGATGCAATTGAAAATGAATGCGATGAGGAATTTTTTTGTAAAAATTAAAAGGTAGAGATTTAAACGGAATTTTAATAAAAGCCAGGGGTTTTTTTTGCAATTTAGCCTATTTTTAAGTTAAGGTGAAATTAGGTAAAATACTAAAAAAATAATCGAAATAAAAAGAAAGATATCAAAGTTTGATTTAGCTAAAGTTAATTTTAGGGAAACAAAATTAAATCGGACTAATTACATAATAGAATCAACAAAGGAATTAGGGATGGCAACGGGTCGGGTTTTCGTGGGTATCCGTACCTCCCAAACCCTGATGGGACAATTTTGGGAAATATTAAATGGTTTTGGGACGGGTTTGGGTCGAAACATGTAAACCCGTGACGGGTTTAGGTCGGGTTTGAGCAATTATCTCCGGGTACCCGCTACTCAAATCCATTTATATAGTATATAAGATAAAAGATATTATTATATGTATAATTTATTATATAATTATAAATATTAGTAGATTTAGGGTTTTATCTGATTTTCTTAACCCACACACACATTCCGTAAGAGTCAAGTCTTTAATGTTTATCCTCTACTTTTATAAATCTACTCCCGAAATATGACGACACAACGACAACATTAATAATTCATACTTCTAGTTATGTTTTAAGATTTTGTAAGTTCGTATTACTTTGTTTTGAGATTAATTTTAGTGAAATTTTCTGCTGATGTTTATGTTTTAATCATATTTATAATATTTTGTTATTTGATGTTTACTTTTTTAGTATTCGGATTTTTAGCGGATAATAAACGGGTATTACCCAACATGTTCAGGTCGGGTATGAATTTTAAAATTATTTTTTAATCGAGTTTGAGATGAGTTTGGGTGTTGGAAATGTTTAATGGGTGGGTACCCAACTCATTACCATCCCTAAAATGAATATTTTTTTATAAAAAAAAAGTAAAAATTAAAAATTAATTCTTACAACAAAAGTATAAGACCGTAACTGAAAAAGAGAAATGTTTAAAAATAAGAATTGAAATTCCAACTCAAGAAATTTAAAAGTACAAGCCTGAATAAATTTTATTCCAAACTAAAAATACATAAATAGGTTGTTAAAAAAAAATTCTACATGAAGCTCAAATCAAAGTGTTGCACAGTTTTCGTGTAATTTAATTTGTCTTTGCTCTACAAATTAAGCAAAAATCATCGAGCCAAAATTTGATTGAAGAATTTGTACCACAATTATTGAATCGAGAGAACACAAATTCAAGTCAATTTGATATGAAGAGGAACGGAAGCGCGAGTAATGTTTCCGATAAGGGTCGGATCCTGGCGGTCGACCCGAATCTCCCGCGGTTTCTCTGCCAGAACTGCCGCCAAAGCCTCTGCATCGTCGGCGTCGATTCCTATGCCGATAAATTCCCCGCCGCAGGTTTCGATTTTATGATTTTCGGATTTGAATTTTTGTTCCCCATTTTTTCTTTACTTGAACTGATGATTTTTGAAATTATGGTTGATGGAATATTGTTTGGAGATTGTGTGAAGAAATGTCGTTGTAGTTATTTATGGCTAAAGTGGGAGTCTTGAGATTTTGTTTGAGCTTATTGATTGACGAGAAGTTTATAGTTAGTGTATTACTTGTAATAATATTTGCTTTGCTGTTGTTTCCGTGACATGGCTATGATGCGTAGTTGCGTTAGCTTGTAGACGAATTTGGCGTTATTTGTCTGTACCAGTTTGATTTCTGTCGAATCTGTAGTTGAATCCGTCTTTGAGTAGTTTCATATTATGAGCTTGGATCTTAAAGGGGCAGTTTTATCTAGTTGCAATTGCAAGTTGAAAAGGATGGGTTTTTGGCGTTGGAATTTATGATATATTCGTGCAGGTATGCAAGGTTCATCGATTCATGGAACGGGTAGTGTTTCGGGTTCAACACGAATGGACCACTCATTTGTTGTTTTGCCTAAGCAAAGGAATCAGACACCAGGTGTTCCTCCACGTCCTCGAGCTGGAGCAATGCACCCTGATGCTAGCCAGTCTGGGAAGGCAATAGACGAGTCATTTGTTGTATTACCTCCACCAGCTGCCTCAGTGTATAAATCGGAACCTGGAGCTGATGGAGGTGGGAACAACTTACCATCACCTGAGAGTGGACCCACTAGCTCCCCTTCACAGCCACACCATTCAGGCTTCCACTCCACAATAACAGTCCTGAATCGTGCATTTGATATTGCCACTACACAAACACAGGTGCACATAATCTATGAAATCAATGTTTCTTACAAAAGATTTCAACACATAGTCTGAGAATCCATATTGTACTAAACTAATTCCAAACATTTCATGTTCCACTCATGTCATGTAATTGTCAGAACTCCTTTATCTTTGCAGGTTGATCAGCCTTTGTGTCTGGAGTGCATGCGTGTTTTGTCTGATAAACTTGATAAGGAGGTTGAAGATGTGAACAGGGACACAAAATCATATGAAATCTGTCTTCAAAGGTTAGAAGGGGAAGCCAAAACTGTGCTTAGCGAAACGGAGTTTCTTAAGGAGAAATTGAAGGTGCTTATCCTATTATCTTATATCAAATTTGTTTTTCAACTTAAGTTTGGGAATGTTATGAATTTTATGGAGCTCAGTCCTACATATGTTTATCGGTTAGTCTTTCATTAGCAGGATGTTTGAGTTGTTTAATGTTGGTAATTTACGTCATGGAAATCCAATGTAGATCAATGAGTTCTGGGCCTATTTGCATATTCTCTCTCTCTCTCTCTCCCCCCAGAAATTCCTCACTGAGTTTAAGTGGGCTCTTAATATATGTAGTGTCCCACCTTTATGTTAAAAGTGACTTTGATGGGAAATCATGATCTCTAAAAATTCTGTAGTCAAAATCAAAGCAAAAGTTTTGAACTGGCTGCAGTACTGAGTTGTTTTACTTTGAGCAGCAAGTGTGTCCTTTAGTATCTAACTAGGAACCCAGAGATTGACTTTATCATATTTGGCTAACTTATAAGATAGAAGAAGAAGAACGAAAGCTGGAAGCAGCAATTGCAGAAACAGAGAAACAATGCGCTGAAGTAACAGCTGAACTAAAGGAGCTGGAGTTGAAGTCTAGCCGGTTTAAAGAGTTAGAAGAGCGGTAATCCCCCTATAACCAGTGCCTTTGAATTGTTTCTAGCTGTGATGTCTGAGAAAAGTTCATTCTTCTTCTTTTTCCTAGTCTTTATTCTCTTATCTCATTGTAATTCCTTTTGGATGATTGATTTTGTGTTTTCTCTTGTCCAGATATTGGCAGGAGTTCAATAATTTTCAGTTTCAGTTGATCTCTCATCAGGTTTGGCTCAGTTGCTCCCCTCTGGAGTCTTAAACTTTTTGTCCATGATCTTCCTCAGGGCCACTGCTTATTTACTGGTTTCTGGGAATTATACGAGCCATGTAAAATTATGTAACTTTGAGTGTATGGTCGCTAGGAAGAGCGAGATGCAATTCTGGCAAAGATTGAAGTCTCACAAGCTCATTTGGAGCAGTTGAAGCGCACCAATGTGCTAAATGACGCCTTTCCTATTTGGTATGACGGGGAATTTGGCACCATCAACAACTTTCGCCTGGGAAGACTTCCTAAAGTTCAGGTATATTTGTTGTATAATTGAATAATATGTTTTCTTTCGTTAATTGACTAAATGTCCATTTTTTCTAACACTTGCCTGTGAAACTGCATTAGGTTGAGTGGGATGAGATAAATGCTGCCTGGGGGCAAGCATGTCTTCTCCTTCATACGATGGCTCAATACTTCAGACCAAAGTTTCTGTATCCTTTAATGATAGCAAATGTTCGTATTATTTTCTAATGTTCTCCCCAAACGTATCTAGCCCTTAATATGGTGATATTGCTATTATACATTGCGGTTGGTTACTTGAGCAGATGGGTTTTGGCCTTTAGTTTCACACCGATGAACTTGGGTTTAAATGTTTTTGTACTTTCTTGTTTATCTTTTCATTTTCCGCTCAAGCATAATATTGGAAGTGGAGTCGTGGGAATATCTTAATGTTATTTTCCAAGAACTGAAATGGAACTGACCTCGCACTGTTTTTCAACTACCATTCCTTGATTCGGGCTTTCAGATATCGCATTAAAATCCTTCCGATGGGAAGTTATCCTCGCATAATGGACAGTAGCAACAATACTTATGAGCTGTAAGTTGAAAGTGATGCCCATAATTTATGTTAACTAAATCTGACAATATTTTCTAGGCACATCACACAAAAGGGAAGTGAAACATTGATAAAACAGCCTAATGGGATTAATTACTCTATCTATTATGTTGATATATTCATGCTGTCAGAAACCAACTGCACAGTTATCCCAACTCTAATTGCTTCGTTAGTTCCATTTGTTTTTACATCTTTAGGTATATTATATTTTCTTCTAAAAACCTTGCTTATAGCCTGCCATTTTTCGACAGTTTATGTAGCTTTTTATTTTTAATGTGACATCTGATTTGCTGTAATATTTACGAGCAAGCCAAATGGTAATGCTTATTGCATGTTAGCGCAGCTAATGTTAATTATATCTCAGTTTCGGCCCTGTGAATGTATTCTGGAGCACTCGTTATGACAAAGCCATGACGTTATTCTTGACCTGTCTAAAGGAGTTCGCAGAGTTTGCAAACTCAAAAGATAAAGAAAACAACATTCCTCCTGAGAAATGTTTCAAGCTTCCATACAAGTAAGTAAGTTGGTTTTCATGTTAAGTATGCATTCCGTTGCATGGTTGCTATCATATATATGTTCGTTCATTGTTCCATATAGCTACTGAATTCATAAATTCAGAATAAAGCAAAACACATACCATTCTTGAAGTGCTGCACTCCCTAGTTTTCTCTTCGGAATCTCTAAGTTAAAGGGAGGCGATTTTTTTTGGGTTTTGGGCATTGGGTTTCGGATTTAAATGAAATGAGAAGTAACCGCAGTCAATCATCATGGTGCACTGTTATTAGTGGTCCTAAAATTAATCTTACAGTTCAATGAGAACTACAATGATTTGCCAGAATATTTACCAATTGATTATATATTTGCAGAATCGAGAATGACAAGGTGGAAAATTATTCGATAACACAGAGCTTCAATAAGCAGGAGAATTGGACCAAAGCTCTTAAATACACGCTATGTGATTTGAAATGGGCTCTTTACTGGTTTGTTGGGAACACTAACTTCCAGCCACTCACTGCGTCCGTTGCTCCCCATGGCGACATCTCAAGTGCAAGCTCGATTTACAGTAAACGAACGACTGATACCAGGTTACAATCATAGTAAATCTTCTGCCAATATAGAAGGTTAGAAAGTAATTTGTTTGTACAGGGCACAATCTTTATATACTTATGTAATTTAAATAGTAATTTCCAACTTGTATCTTCTGAATTCTGATTGTGAAATAATAACCTTTTCTACGAAAACCTCAATTTCCAAGTAATCTGAGTTTTCACATGATAAAACTCATGGAGAGCATCATTTTGCCAAATTTGATCTGATATACTTAATTTATAGCATTAAGTATCATATGTTGGAATCAAATTTATCTTAGTTTTGTATCATCCCAAACTTGGAATCAAATTTATCTGATGGAGGATTGTGTCTTTTCTTACATAAATTTGTATCATCCCAAACTTGGGTCGATTATCAGTCAATCATTTAATTTTATTTTATTTTATTCTATTAATATTAATATTATTTTTCACATCATCCAAACCAAACGAGGCCGGTGTACGGGCTCGATGAAGTATTGGCTGGATCAACGCCAAGTGTAGTGGCTCCATGTGCTCGGGTCGGGAGAGCCAAGAAAGCTCATATTTTGGGTGGGCCTATATCCAAAAAGAGTCGGGCCAGCTGATATTTGGTCCGATTTCTTTTATTGGCTCGAGCTGGATTTAACACCTCTAGCATGAGGGAGGCTTGGATCGAGCTCCTCTGCAGCTGCAAGCCTGCAATTGATCAATTTTTTTCATTTGAAACTAAGGTTGGGAAAGGTGATTTAAAATGGAGAAAAATGTGATCAAAACATATCTATGAAATGTATCTGCAGTTCTTGAATTCTGGCGCACACATTTCGTGAGAGAAAACACGTACCCAACATGCAAATATTACATCCACAATTACAAAGCCGTACAAGAAACATTAGTACTGAACAAACTCTACTCTACATAAGCTTCACTGCAACCTCTCCTCTGTTCTCACATCTACTTCTTCTCTCTTCACGTCTCCCAAAATGAGTCGTCTCTTTTATACCATCGCCCTTCTCTTGCTCGTCTCGAAATCAGTCATCTCCGCCCCTTCATGCCCCGCCATCATAAAGGACTTAGCTCCTTGCCTCAGCTACTTGCAAGGCAAAGGCGCGTCGCCTAAATGCTGTGAAGGGGTGAAGAGCTTAAGTGGAATGGCCAAAACTAAAGAAGATCGAACAGCCATTTGTAATTGTGCGAAGCTAGCTCTTTCTTCGTTTAAGTATGATCCTAAGATTATCCCTCTTCTTCCTAAGGCATGTGGAGCAAATATTGAATTACCTCCCATAGATCAGAAATATGATTGCTCAAAGTATGTAAGATTAATTGTTTTGTGTTTTTTTTGCTATGTTTAGCTTTTTACTGTGTTTTTTTCTTATTTACTTTTGGTTGGATGAATGCAGGGCTCAGATTGTGAAGATAGAGATATGATTTGGTAGCTAAGATGAAATTTATGTCAAAATTGAATAAAATAAGTTGTTGTTTTATGATTGAATGACATGATGTAATAATAATATGAAGGTGTAATAAAATCTTGTCCAGATGGAGAATTAACATTAGTAATTGGATTTGCTTTTCTTTGTTTTTTACATTTATGCTTGTGCTTATGAAATATAAGAATTATGAAAAAATAAAGGATGAAAAAGCATACCATTAAAAGAATAACACTAGTGGCGGCATAGCTCAAGTGACAAAGTTGAGGTACTCAAGACTCTCCCCTTAGCAAGAGGTCTTATCGGTTCAAACCTGCTTGAATGAGGTGTAGATTTCCACCTTATATAGTGTGGAGCAGTAGTCCCACTGTGTGGTGGTGTATTAGTCTCACATTTACGTATATTAAAAAAATAAAAGAATAATACTACTAGTGATGATAAATGGGTTTTGATCAGATTACCTAACTTCGACATTTACGTATTATAACATTTAAGAAAATGAATCAAATATATGAGTAGTCTTTTTTTCATGATTATTTCACGCAAATTTATAAATTATTCCATGCATGGAAGAAAGCAACCTACAGAAGCAAAGTCTAAAGTCAATTTCTTGTTGGGTGGTTGGCTTCAACTAAAAACAGAAATTTATGTTTTGGCCACCAAGAACCTTGAAAAGGTTCCATTCAAAATTTCATTTCAGTTTATACTCCTATAAGAAGGCAGTTTGAATACAAAAGAAGAAGAGAGAGAGAAAGAAAGAGATGGCAGAAACTAAGAAGTTCATCATAGAGATTGAGAAGGGAAGAGAAGCTAAAGATGGGAAACCATCAGTTGGGCCGGTTTACAGAAACGCGATTGTCAGAGACGGATTCAGACCGTTGCCTCGAGGTCTTGAGAGCTGCTGGGATAGTTTCTGGTGAGGACTTTATCACTACAAAATGGAGAAATGGTGACTTTTTGTAAAATACTAAAATCATGCACCCAAATTTTGGATATATACAAGATTTCACGCAGACGGCAATTTCTTTTGCTGCACTATTTGTGCGTGTTCTATGTGTGTAAATCTGTGAGAGTTTGACATAATGAGTTTCTTAAAAAATATTTTCCACATTACCCTTTTTTGCATTCTCTTAATTTTTTGAAAATTTACACAAAATCATTGTTCTTGGCCTTTATTATTGCAGCCAATCTGTGGAGAAGTACCCCAATAACCAGATGTTGGGTGAAAGAGAAATGGTGGATGGAAAGGTAGACAGAGATTTGATCCGTTTTTTGAACTGTTTCTTTGTGTTGGATATGGCAAGAAATTCTCATGTTAGTTCAAAGTGGTTGCAGGCGGGTCAATATGTCTGGTTAACTTACAAAGAAGTTTACGATATAGTCCTAGCAGTCGGTGCCTCCATTCGTTCTTGTGGTGTTACTCAAGTAAGATTTTCACCTAAAGTAAATTTTTGTGTACTTACATACTACTATATATCTTGATTTAGCTTAGTTTTTGGTTCAAGAATCGACTTTTCATGTAAAACGAATACCTGAAATAAGAATTATGACACATCTGCAGGGTGAAAAATGTGGTATATATGGTGCGAACTGCACAAACTGGGTTATAAGCATGCAGGTATTGAATTTTTCTGATCATAATTCATAATTCTACAGTTTTCAAGGTAGAAAAAGGCCATATTTTTTTGTATGTTTGTGTTCTCTGCAGGCATGCAATGCACATGGTCTCTATTGTGTGCCATTATACGACACTCTAGGTAAGCTCCACGCACTTCTCCACTCGTCTCTGATCATAAGAAACAACAAAGTAGGCCAAAATTTTGAGTATATGTAGTAGCATATGCTATTGTGAATAGTATTAATGAGTTTTCAACTAATTTCTGCCTCACCCATCTCTTCTGCGTCTGATATCAGGTGCTGGTGCAGTCCAATATATCATCTGTCATGCTGGGATTTCAATTGCTTTCGTGGAAGACACCAAAATCTCAGAGGTAATGAAGTTTCTTAACTTCACCATATTCTAAAATCTTTCTGTTTTTTCTTGTTTTCTTTTAGTAAATTATTGATCTTAACCATCCAAAACTGCAGCTGTTGAAAACATTTCCCAGCTCTCAAAAATACCTGAAAAGTAAGTTTTTCGCGTATTTTCAGTGTGTGCGTGTGTGTGTGTGTGTGTGTAACTTTTGAAGGAAACTCACAATCCTACAGCTATTGTAAGCTTTGGAGAGGTGACTCAAGAACAAAGGCAGGTAGCTGCCAGTTTTGGCTCAAAAATATATTCTTGGAGTGAATTTCTGCTTCTGGTACAGCTACTATAGCTCTAATAAACCTGTTTCTTGATATTTGACAAGATTTTTCTAGTAAGAACTTTATAGTAAGAGGCTGGCATGTCTCCCTGCAGGGAAAGAGCAAGAAATACGACGTCCCAGTGAAGAAGAAAACCGATATCTGCACCATAATGTATACAAGTGGAACGACGGGTGATCCAAAGGGAGTGATGATCTCAAATGAGAGCATCCTGTCAATTATTTCTGGTGTAAATCACCATTTAGAGAGCATGAGTGAAGAGGTGTGACATTTTCATTTTTTCCCATAATGTACAAAAAATAAATAATCTTATATTTACATAATCTCTTATATCTACAGTTCAGTGAGGCAGATGTGTTCCTTTCCTATCTCCCATTGGCTCATATATTTGATCGCGTTATTGAAGAACTCTTCATCTCAAAAGGTGCAGCAATCGGATTCTGGCATAAGGTAAGTTTTAAACCATAAATCAAACTAGCATCATAACTCTTGAAATGATGCAATCTTATTTTAGTAAGTGGTTCATTAGGACATAAAGAAGCTTCTAGATGACATCAAAGAGTTAAAGCCGACAGTCCTCTGCGCTGTTCCTCGCGTTTTAGACAAGATCTACGCTGGTACGAGAAAAACAAAACACATGTCCTAAAACACCAATTTGGTCTTGAAAGAGAAAAACAGGAGCTCATGTAAACTAACTGTAGGTTTGGTGGAGAAGATTTCTTCTGCCGGTTTAATCAGACAGACACTCTTCAACGCGGCTTATTCCTAGTAAGTTGCTTTCATTCGCTCAAAAACTTTGAACGAGACTTATAGTTGATACATATAACAATGCATTTGGGAAAAAAAAATGCAGCAAGCTGCATAACATGAGTAAAGGGTACAAGCATGTGGAGGCAGCTCCAAAAATCGACAAACTCGTGTTCAAGAAGGTGATGAATGTACAACCATGCGAAGCTTGCCTGAATTTGGATAGTAACTAACTCAGAACATCCTAATCTGCAGGTGAGAGAAGGTCTAGGAGGAAAATTGCGGCTTATCCTATCCGGGGCAGCGCCTCTTTCTTCCAATGTGGAGACATATCTACGCGTTGTTACCTGTGCTCATGTCTTACAAGGATACGGTAAATTGGACAGAATCTAATAAAGAGAGATAGAAACACAGAGAATTATAAGTTGTAACAAACTATTGGATGTGATGCAGGTTTGACAGAGACGTGTGCTGGATCATTCGTTGCACGGCCGGATGAGCTAAGTATGGTTGCCTCAGTCGGTCCTCCGCTCCCAATAGTAGATGTACGTCTGGAATCCGTTCCTGATATGGGATATGACGCGCTTTCCTCAACTCCTCGTGGGGAGATATGCATTAAGGGGAAATGCTTGTTCTCAGGTTACTACAAACGCGAAGATCTCACTAAAGAGGTGATGATTGATGAATGGTTTCACACGGGTAAGATAGATGCATACATGTTTAAACATTCCAAGTCATGTCCGAGACTCTTGAAAACATCTCGTTGTTTTGCAGGAGATATTGGTGAATGGCAACCAGATGGGAGCATGAAGATCATTGATAGGAAGAAAAACATATTCAAGCTCTCACAAGGAGAGTATGTGTCGGTCGAGAATCTAGAAAGCGTCTACTCCCTCGCCTCATCCATAGATGCGGTGAGCTTCTCAATGTTTCTGTCAGTTGTTTTGCTGATGATGCATTGACATAATATGGTTGCTGCAGATATGGGTTTATGGCAGCAGCTACGAGTCCTTCCTAGTTGCTGTTGTCAACCCCAACCTCGACTCGCTTGAGCGTTGGGCTCAAGACAACGGGGTTTATGGAGATGTGGACACCATATGTGGAGATGCGAGAGCTAGAGACTACATTCTTGGGGAATTAACAAAGATTGGGAAAGAGAACAAGGTTTGTTTCGACTATGATTGGTTAAGGACATAGATTTTGTTATGATTTATTTATGACGTTTTAAATTTGTCCATATTTATTTTGTTGCAGTTGAAGGGATTTGAGTTCATCAAAGGTGTGTATCTTGATCCGTTGCCATTTGATATGGAACGTGATCTTATAACTCCGACTTACAAGAAGAAGAGGAACAAGTTTCTCAAGTACTATGAAAAGTCCATTGAAGATATGTACAAGAGCACCAAATGAGAGAGAGAGAGAGAGAGAGAGAGAGAGAGATTGTTGACAAGTAGACCAAAAAAAGAACATTGTATCATAGTATCATCATCACTACACACGTAGCACGTGAAATGAAAGGCAAATCAGAATCGAACAACATTATTCGAGTCGAGAAAATAGTTACATCACATTATAAATCAAGAATCGGAAAAGAAAATCAGGACTTGGTGTCTATTTTCATCGTAATAACATCATCAATACACACTTGGCTCAAAAACATCATCAATACACACGTGACATGTGAAATGAAACACGGGGTGCAAATTAGACTCGAACACCAACAACACAGCCAAAGTGCAATGACATTATTCGAGTCGAGAAATTACAGCACAGCATGATAAAACCTTTGTTTATAAGACTCTTATCATGGCGCAAAAAACCGTCATACATGAAAATCAGGAAACAACAACAAAAACAACAACAACAACAAAAGGGGTGGATGGAACTAAACACCTGCTTCTACAGCATCAACGTCAGATGAAGCAGGTAACCTTACCCGATAACACTGGTGTCTAAACTTCGTCATAAACTAGGCCCTCATCGTCGTATCCTAATATAGATAAGCTACTTATGTTGTTTTCTTTAATGATTTTATTGCACATCACCTCAACCTAGACTGAAGTTTGGCAAACTCGATCCAAACTGCCTCACCTTGAGTCTCGGGCTATGACTTCTCCTCGTCTGATGGTGCGCATTGCCCAGGAACAGAATCAGAATCGACAAAGAACTCTTCTACTGAAACAAAGCCAGAGAGGCAAACATTAGGTAAAACAACTACTATATGCAAGAAATGTCTGCAAAACTAGGAAATGCACCTATATATAAAACCTTCTGCAACGCATTTGAGAATACATTGCAGCTTGTGAATGATGCCAAAAGAAACGACGAGAAAGGTAGGTACATGCAGTTGGAAATACAAAAGGAGGAGAATAATCTATGGTGGTGTTTACTTTGGGTGATAACTTAGATAGGTAAAAATAATATAGGCCAACTCACTCGTATGCTTTGATAGACTGAACAAAATTTTAACTTGTTTGATCGTCTAAAATCCTTAGATAGGTAAATACTCAATCGTATGCATTGTCAAGCTAATCTATCACTCATAGGAAACACGCTACATTAGTTTTTAAACCATCAACTCCCACTTCCATGTCATCAAACACCAAACATTTCGATCTACAAAAAGTAGTCGTGCTTACCTATGTCCTCTTGTTCCGGAGAATCAAGTAGAATATCAGAATCAGAAGGCAAAAATGGAGAACCGGGATAGTTTCCGAGAGCTCCTAAATCTGCATATTTTCGAGTAACAAGAATCGCAGTAAATATGAGAAATCGGGATCTCACAAGACTTGTATTGAAAATTAAAATTTTGAACAAAATTGTAATTACCTCCCAAGTTCGATAAATCTGCTGTTAGGTCTGAAAGGCTAAAATTCCATGGAATCTGAGCCAAGGATCTGAGGGAATCTCTTGAATTTCCAACTCCATTATCCGGAGGAAGCTGTAGTCCTACTGAACTTGCCACGTCAGATGTAAAAGCTGTGTCGAGTGCCGAACCATCAACCCCCATGCCCGATATTTCCGATGCACTAAATGGAAAATGGCCGCTCGAGGCCACTGATGTCGGGCTTACGGGTATATCCGACATGGATGACATTGCATTGTTTGGTGGCATAATGGGGGATACATCGGCTGTACTTGTGTCAATAACCATACTGCAGAGAAAAGGCAAGTGCAAGAGACATCAGAAGAAATTACTGAAACTCAATCACAATCAAATATACCAGCAAATATGATGTTCTTCACATGCAGCATTACCATAGCTACAACCAATTTCACGCACAATGCACAAATAACTAAATACGCCATAGGTCAAGAAGTCACCCAAACATGGTATAACAAGCATATATAAGCAAGGATAAAATAGAGGAAAGAAATTCATGGCCATCAAATTACTTTTTATATCCACACGTCAAACAAGAAAATGAAGTTCAGAATGTTAGATTAAACCGACTCACTCATTTCCAGAATTCATCCGCATGGCATGAAAATTGCCCGGTGCAGGAACTCCATTAACAATGTGACAGCCCGATGTTGAATAGCCCATAGGGTCCATATGAGGTTGTCCAGTAGCTGGAACAGGAGGATGCTGTATAACGGGATATCCCATTGGTAAGTTGTTGACTGCACTGCAAAAAAAGCGACACTGAATAATGATGACGATATAATATCGAAAATGCAAACGCGTCACACGTGTATAAAATATGACACAATTGTTCATCTTGGTTGTTGAGTATTTTTTTCTTATATCCTACTCTATCTGAATATACAGCAAATGAGAAAGCTAGCAGTCAGAAAGGGGGCCAATAGCATGAAACTTTACTTTCGATAAAAGCAAAAATGGCAGAAAATTGAGGTTCCGATGCACATATGTCTACTTCAAATCAGAAGATAAGGTTTACCAGGCATAGGATGGATTCCGTTCTGCATGGGAGCTAATGGGATCTTCGGAGGCACGGGAAATTTCATTAGATGATACTGATGCTCAAGCAAGTGGTTAAATAAGATTATTTGTTTCTTCAACTTAAGCCTTATGTAGTAGGCTCGGAAGAAGTCGGCATTTTCTTCCTCTAACTTCTGCCACACTGTCGTCAGAGAGAAAAAGTTACAGGTACACGAGTATATTTATACATAACTAAGGTTTTTAATGTCTCGTGCTATCCTGGCAGTGGAAGGTAACCTTAATAATAATGAAAACACCTACCTAATGTCGTGAAACCAGGGTCTATTCTAGCACGATTCAGTAGGGTCTTTACCACCTCCTCTCTATTCATGTACAGCTGTAGACATCGTTCTATTAAATTCTGAACCTACAGCAGATTAAAGTAACAAATCAATATGCAGCTTAAAATTTAGTGTTGAAAAACCTCAACAGGGAGGGGGTGACAGGAAAGGAATAGAAAGGGTATAGCCTCACAAGTTCGATATCCTCACGGGATACTTTTCTGTTGTCATTACTCGATGCGGAGACTGAACCTGAGTCTGGTATAGCAGTCTCTGTGGCATTATTGGGCAGCTCAGTTTGTGAATCATGTGAAAGAATATTAGGCTTTATGTCCTGTGAGTTCTGTTGATCCTGAGAAAGATTCTTTAAATCAATCACACTGCAAAAAAAAGGAATTTGAAATTTGGAACTTGACTTAACTAGATTGAGAATATAACTGCAGGGGCGATTTTGATAGCTAGGTTTTAGTGGTGAAAATCTGGACTTATGTTCATTAGCTAACGACGAAGCAAGGCCAAGTGGTCATGATACTGTAAGAAAGAACTGAAAGCATGATGATGTATAGTACTTCATTCTCCTAACTGAGATCATATTCAGTCAAAATCTGAATATGAACTGTATAAAATTGACTTGCCACCGTTTTGTGGAACTTTATGCATAAGGATAAGCATGATTTGTTATAAAAACAATATGAAACTTAAAAGGTGAAAACCTATATGACAGATCTCGATTCTCAATTGGATGACATAATAATCTGAAATTGAAACAGTAATACTTCAGAAAGCAGCAAGACATTCGTTCGACCTGCACGTTCTTCATTTTAACTACAAGAAAGCTGAGAGCAATTCTCCATGAAGCTGTAGAATCTTATGATGGTATTGCTTCAATCTCAACTTTAAAATAAATAAACAACAAAAGTCCCGAGCACGTCCCCCCTGAAACAGAAAAATCAAGCATTTCTTTAACTCAAAGAATTTGATATATTATCAGTGTTTTGGAGAACAAACAGCTCGACAATGCTGATCTAGTTGAGGTCAAGAGGCCACATCTTGGTCAACGCATATTCTTTAGGACTCATTTGATCAAAATATAGTTAGGATTATGCAAATGTCACCATGGTGGAGTAAAAAATATATATATACATTCACGCGATCTACTAGTTGGCGTTTAGAATTGAGGATGCACAAGATTTAGAAAAAAGACGTATTAAGTTTGGGATAACGAAAAATATGCCATGACAACTGCACTGACATTTCACCAAGACATTCCACAGTACTATATCTCTTGTCGAGCCCAAGAAAGTCGGTAATCTTCATCAATAGCATCAAACACTTTAAGCCTTCATTCTCTTAGAAGAGTTATTCTGTTATTCACTTCCCTAGATTTCCAACAACTGTAGCACCCAAATTACACAGGACATTCACCCAATCTCGATTGCACAGAAATAAATCAGATCGTCTAAGAAGAAACCCGATATGAAAAAGGCAAGAGACCTATTTATGCGAGGAACTAAAATGCGGCTGCAAGCACCACCAAGATTATTTCGATTTTACTGCAAAATTTTCAGGTCATTTCCAACAATTCAAATACTTACATTCTACAAAGAATACTACTAATATATATTAGCCCTCTGTAACTTGCATTAGCCATAACTGGAGAAAAGATTTGGCGCATTTCAACCAAGACTTGGAACTTTATAGTGAATATCTCCTACTTCAATAATTCAACCAGTAAAAATAAGCAACTGAATTATTAATTTTTCTACAGCAAAAAATGGGGGAGAATACAGAAAAGTTGATGAAATGTAAAGCTCACTGAAACAAAAATATTAATATGTTCAATCTGTTACTTGGTGTAATCTATCTACTATGATTTTTGTAAATCCAAATACATAAAATTTACCAAATTCCAAATCCTTACAATTTAACTCTAATAAAAGATCTACAGAATCTAAAAGGCAGTACTATCACCGGATTGTAGAAATACTTATAAGAGAAGTAAAATACCTTTTTCAAGAAACTTTCGACTTCGAATGCTAAAAAGATCCAAACTTTAGGATTATTTCGACAAATTATGCAACCCCAGATTAGAGAAACAGCAGATTTAACCAAGAAAAAACCACAATCTGAACGAAAAAAACTGTAGGTGAGCAAGGATGTCAGAAAAGTTTCAGTCTTCAATAAGGAATTCAAAACTAGAAATTCAAGAAATCTCCATCCCGGAGCCAGCTAAAGTTGCATTCTTGCAAAAACTTCAATTGATGATAAAATTTGTAGAATTATATTAGAATTGTGGAAAAGGACACTAGGAAAGTAGCGGTTGGTCAGATTCATGAAGGTTTTTGCCTTTGGTGAAAATGGTGGATATGCTGAATCTTGTGAGGGGTTTTATTGTGGTTTAGTTGTTGTTGTCACACACACGCAGAGAGAGAGAGAGAGAGAGAGAGAGAGGGGGGGGGGGGGGGGGTGGGGGGTGTTGAGAGGAAGAAAGAAAGAAAGAAAATTAGAAATAAAGAAAGAGATACTATGTGAGTGTTACCAAACAGCATCTATAGATTTTGGTCTGAAATTTTGTTTCCTTTGAAACTTGTAGATGTCTATAATTAATTAATTGAAATAGAAAGTTCTCCCATTTTCCGGAAATAATACTTTTGTCCCCTTTGTGGGTTATTTAATTTTTCTTATAGGGAAGTTATTTAGTTTAATTAGAAAGGCAGTCTTATATATTTAAATAAATTATAATTTATTTTCAAAAAAATTAAATTATAATTTATACTTTCTAAATTATGGAAATAGTATTCTTACTTAAAATGAAATTTTGTTGAGAATGCTTCAATACGAAAATGGGACCTTATTTTGCGAAAAGGAAACAAAATTCATTAATTCTTTTCATTGTTGTGTACTTTCTTGAGGGCAAATAATGACATTTTTCTATTTCAATCCACTTATTAAACACCTTCTATTATCTAGTCTACTAGCAGTTATTATTAATCTTAACATAGTCTATATGTGTGGGACCCTTAGGAGAAATGGGAAATTTAGGTGGCGGGAAGGGTGATTAGTAGTAATTAACATATCGTAAATTCGAAGCTTTTGCATGAGTTGGATTTATACTATGTTTATGGAAAGAAGTTGGCTTATTCTTTATCACAAGTACAGTGTGTGTATAATAATGTTATCGCTTATTTAACTTTAATAAATTCATAAAAGTTAAAAAATATGGTTAAAAAACAAAAATTAAGTCATTATCACATAAAACCTTAGACAAACATATTAAGTCCACTTAAATTTACTTTAACAGGACGATGTATAAATATGTATATATTTATATTTATTATTATTTATTTTTAAATGAAGGTGCATTTTATTAAAGTGGACTTAAAAAATATATAAATTATAATATATAGAGTTTATTACTAATTATAATTGATCTCAAATTAAGATAATAAACTTTATTTCTAAATAGAATTTATTTATTAATAGAGTATTCATCTACAAAAGTTTTACTGTTGAGGTTAAAGCAACATTTACAGCCCCACTTTTCATATAAAAAAAATTCAATTGAAAACACAAGCTCTAAGTGCTACACGTTTTTAGATACTTGATGTATTTAAAGTTTTAAACAAATATCATGTCTACAAACATGAAGAAAGTTAGTGAAACTTGTGATAAATTTTACTATATAAATTCATATACGGGTTGTGGTATTTATTTTTGTAACATATAGTATCTTCGTAGACTTAAAAATTAGTGAAACTTGTGATAAATTCTATTGATGCAGCTACTATCTCAAAAGGATTGAAGAAAACATAAGTGTTATATACATACGTGTAAATGCAACATCAAGAAAGAAATAATGTTCAAAATGTTTTGTCATTTTTCTCTTTCTTCTTTTTTCAGATTTGAACAAAAGGAAGAGAGGAGAAAAAAAGGTGTGGGCAAAGAATATTACATGTAGGCCTTATCAATAGATGTTTGGAAAGTACCAGCTCTTTATAAACGCTCGCTATACTACTATCATTATTTGCAAATTACTTATTTTATTATTTAACTAGTAAATTAAATTATACTAGTATTTTGTTTTGTTTTTGTAAAAGTACACAATTATTTCTGTTCTGAGGGGTCTAAGAAAATGACTGTGTTATTATTGCAGCCTGGAAATACAATCCCAAACCCAAATTATTTTTTGTTTGTTTGTTTTGACAATAATATTCTCGGCATTTCACAATATTCTTCATATTACAGGAAAATTACACCATTTAAAAAAATAATCTGGGCCCACAGTCAGTGTGGTCCCACCTTTGAGATCTCATTGCCCATCAAGATTATATTTCGATTAAGATACCCAAGCCCGCCCAAGGTATCATCAACTGGACCACTGCTCTAATAGTAATACTACTAATACAGATGTAGTGTATATTCAAAATTTTAGGACTTTAGGCAAAGTAAAAAACAATAATAAAGCAATAGTAGTACATTTTTATGTAATTTGCACAAATTGTATATACGGCAAATTATCTGGATCACGCTTGAAAATGTCAAAAGAATTGGTCAGATCGAGCCCATCCGACACAATCGAATTCGAAAATTATAGTCCAACACAATTTAAAAATAAATATTCTAATATAAAATTTTGGGATCCAAATTCGGTTGCATCATATGAGTAATTTGCGTCACTTCAGCTATAATCGAGTTGAAATTGATACTATCAAATAAAAACATAATATTTCTTGAACTTGTATGTTGGAAATGATTACCCCATCCCCACAATATTGAATGTTTTTTTTTCAGATAAATAAAATCAAATTAACAATGCACAAGGGTACAACCTAATAACAAGATACAAAATTCACCAAAAAAATAAGACAATCGGCAACATTACATCAACTTAAGACAAAGAGACCACAATATTGAACGTTCAAGTGAAATAAATACTTTAAAACCCTATATTTTTTCAGCCATAGTAGAAAATCGTAGGCATGAAACAAAAAAAATTGGATTAAACTGCAAAATATGAACAACTGACAGCCGTTATAGTTCAGTGTCAGCCTAGACTTTTTGCTTTAATAAATTCAAGATAGTTTCCACTTGAGACTAAACTTATAATTAACATTTTTTGCCTTTTAAGTTCTATTTTTCCTGTGATTTTGTCTAGGGGTGTATATGAGCCTAGCCGAGCCGAACACTGGCAGACTCGAGCTTGGCTCGTTAGAAAAATTTAAGGTTCGAACTCGATTCGAGCTTTATTTTTCAAGCTCGAGCTCGACTCGACAGGTATCAACCAAGCTCAAGCTCGGTTTATATATTCGTTTGGTCTGAGCTCAAGCTCGAACGTTCGAGATTGGCTCGATAATCTAAAAACTATAAATTTATTAATTTATATTGATATTAAAAAGTACTAAAGTAAAAAATATATATTAAAAGTATTAAAAAAATTCGTGAACATGTCCGCGAACATGTTCGTTTAGAAGATTCGTGAACATGTTCGCGAGCTAGCTCGTTTAGTATCGAATTCGAACGTGTTCGCAAGCCTCACGAGCCGAACATAGGTAAGCTAGAGCTGGACTCGAAAAAAATATCGAGCTCGAGCTCAGCTAGTTTAGTAAATGAGCAAACTTCGAATGAGCTTTTTCCGAGCCGAACTCCGAATAGCTCCCGAACCGTTTGGCTCGCGTACAACCCTGATTTGGTCTTATCAGTTGGGGGAAGCCTTTGGCTTTTAGTTTTAGGTTCAAAACGAATCAAATATTACATGGGTTTTTCGTCTAATTTTATTTTTCTCAATCGGGTAATATAGTGTCGGTCCAACTTATTATTATTATGAGAATATATATTCATATAGGCATGATGAGGATTAAACCTAAATTTTGGCTTACCCTCTTGATAAACACAAATTTTGGCCAACATTTGCACTTTGGGACGGATTTATCCTTAATGAGGAGGACGCGCGGGTCGGGCACAAGTCACGGGTTGGTTCGCGGACGGGTATCAGGATTATGGTACTAATGGTACATTTGATACAAACTGAGTAGTTTGTACCAAGTCGCACCAAAAAAATTTCCATCAAACTATTGCTCCTCTTCTAGTGATTTAATCATTTTTTCTGTTCCGTTCATCACCTTAAGAAGTTAATTCTGATCAATTTCATCCCAAATGTCGCTTGAATTTTGGGGAAAATCAGACTGTGATTCAACTTATATGGTTTTTCCGTCGTCGGGATGTTATTCACGTTTTCCCGCTATCGTCGGTTGTTTTTTTTTTTTTTTCTGACAACACCATTGAGGTCGCCTTGATATTCCGACTCTGTTGGTGGTGGTGGTGGTGGTGAAGCCTTGTCGTTGTTCCCCAAAGTTTTTTTCTGACACCACCATTAAGGCTTCTATTTCTCTCTTTGTAGCCCCCTTATTTTAAAAATAATAATAAAAGTGATGTATTTGCTATAAAGTTCTATAAACCCAACTTAAATTCTTAATTAAAAATTAATCTAGCCCCCAAATCTAAAGCTAAAGCAAGAGGTTTGAACGGGATCTATTAGTGTTGATGATACGATGGGGCAATAGGTTAACGTTGAAATCAAAGAACTATTTTATTTAGTTTTTGTGGTTATGGAGGTTGCACCCCTCGGGAACCAACGAAGACGACTGGGTTTTAATATTGCGGCCGTGAGCGCATTTTCAGCTATGAGCAAGCCACACAATTCATATCAAATGTAGCGACGGAGATCAAATAGTTGGAGCGTTAATTCGATCTAACTTCATTCATATCAGTAAGAAGTAATTCACTTCTTTCGGAAAAAAAATAGTTGAAAATCAAGATGTTCTTGAAAAGGAAAGAAATATGGGAAACAATAGTAGTAGTAAATTTGGATTTACGCTCGGGTTTAATTACATGATTTTCTTGTTTTCGCTTTAGATGTTGGGGTCTATATTATAGTTTGGCAAGTATTCCTGTAAGACCTGTCTCACATTATGAGACCGGGTTGACCCGGTCCGGATCTGGGTTGACCCGGTCAAACCGTTGACTTTATTTTTATTTTTTATGATCAGTTCATATGCACTACAAAGTGTATCCACATTGTACAACCATGTTCACCGATATGCACCACGTTGTATTTGCATATGCACAACCATTTTTTTTTCGATTTTTGTTTTTTAAATTCCCAAATTTATTTTGCATTTTTTTTTTTGTTTGTCTCTTCGTTGTTTTGTTTGCTGATTCTTCATTGGTCAAGATTCGAGTGAGGGGAGCCGAAGGTCTCGGAGTGAGCCAAAAAAATCTAAATTGTTGCTTAACGATTATCCTTATATTAGTAATTGGAGCAAAGGCGGAGCCGTAAAATTGGAGCCGAAGGCTCCGACGGGAAAAAAAAAAGAAAAAAAAATGGAAAAAGTTGATGCATATCAATACTCTTCGGTGTGCATATCAACATCAAGTGCAGTGCATATAAATATATGGTGCACTGCATATGACCTTATTGCAAAAAAAAAAAAAAAAACGAAAAAAAAAGGGTGCGTGCACAACACGCGTGAGAGGTGCGCGCGTGCAATGCACGCACGGTCTCACGCTATGAAACGCGTTGCATGAGAGTGTTACTCTTATAGTTTTGATTAAGAATTTAAGTTGAAAGTTAAAGGGATTAAATAGTAAGTGTATTAATTTTAGGGGAGAAATGGTATATTAGCAATTATATATATTTAAATATTAATTCTAGCAACAATTTTAAAACATATAAAATCTAACAATTTTAGACTTTTTTACCCTTTTATATTTTTTTTCTTTCAATTTTATAATATTAATGTATTTACGAGTAATATTATGTGTATTAGGTTTCAATTTATCTTTTTACTTTCCACTTTACTGATTTTAATGTGATTTCACATTATTATTCACGTGAATTTCCATTATTTTTCATGAATTCGAATTAGGTATGAAACTAAACAAATTATAATGTGATTTTACATTTTATTATTATTATTATTATTATTATTATTATTATTATTATTATTATTATTATCATCATCATCATTATCATTCTAAATAGGGAGTTACTACAAAGAAAGAAATTGAGGTTATGTTTAAAATTACCTTTTTTTACAAATAAATTACTAGTACTAGGGGTGAGAAAAAAAAAAACCGAAATCCGAAAATCCAAACCGAACCAAATTGAAATATGAAATTTGGTTCGATTTTTTTTGGATTTCGGATCGGATCAGATCCAATTTTGGGAGAAATTCGAATTTCTGATTCGAATCGGATCGGTGCTTTAAAAAACCGAACAAATCCAAATTATATATATAAAATATTATTATTTTATTATTAATAATTACTAATTTAATATATCTATTCAATTTATTATTAAATTTTTTTATTATGAATTATTAATAATTTAATATGTTTGTTCAATTTTTTTATTAATTATTTTAAATTTAATATATTTAAATATTTGAATGGTTTAATCTTTTTTCTTTAGAATTTCGGATTTTTGGATCCGATTTGGTGTTCAAACTTCGGATTTTTTGGTTCGAATTTCGAATTAGGTCGGATTCATTTTATTTTTTTTAGAAATTCGGATTTAGGATTCGGAGCGGATTGAGCAAAAATCCGATCTATAATTTGAATGCTCACCCCTAAGAGTATGTACTACTGGGGTTGAGTTAGACCTAAGTTGAAGCACTGGGAAGCGTGATTTTAATGATTGGTGTTGTTGAGTTAGACCTAGGTTGATTTTTCCACTACAATGGGGTTGAGTAAGACCTAGGTTGAAGCACTGGGAAGTGTGATTTTAATGATTGAATAGATTTTATTTTGTTGAAATAATTTTGTGTGGAGAATGAATGAGATGAAGGGATATATATAGGGAAAAAATGGAGATAATCGTTGCTGCTAGCGAAATATCCGTTGGAGACAAACCAAAATTATACCGTTGCTTTATTAATTTTTTAATCAGAAAAAAAATGGAACGGGCCAATGGGGACACACCACGTGTCCCCATATTGCAGCCGAATGGAATCGAGTGGTGTATCGAAAGATCGACACCCGCCTCGCCTCACCTTCGACACAGGGCGGTGTCGATCCCTCCACTATGGCTTCGACACAGGGTGTGTCGAGTGGGGGGTGTGTCGAGCGGCTTGACACCGCCCTTCGCCATTGCCGATGAAACCCCGTAGTAAATGCCTTAAGTAGTACATTTCGCACTATTCTATTTTCTTTTCTTTTTACATGGGCTCGCACTATTCTCTTTAGGGCAAACATAAAGTAACGTTTATTTTATGGCAAAAATTCTGGTACAACCCCTTATTAGAAAGATTTTGGCGTGTATTGATTGTTAGACTTCTAAACTGCAAAGTTATGCTGGGAGAATTCTGTTAATCAAGGCAGTTATTTTCAGCATTCAAACCCTTTGGTGTCAGGCTTTTCTCATACCTCAGAAGGTATTGAAGGTGATACAATCAGCTTGTCGTTGCTTTCTTTGGTCAAGCTCTTCTGGACTTACAAAACGGGCTCTGGTGGCATGGGAATTTCTTTGTAAGCCAAAAACTGAAGGAGGATGGAACATCACTTGTGTGGAGCTATGGAATAAAGCAGCTCTATGCAAACAACTTTGAAACATCACTCACAAGCAAGATAAGCTATGGTAAGGTGGGTTCACGGATATTATATAAAACAGTAGCCCCTCATTACCATGCAAATCCCCGCCCAATCATCTTGGGTAGTTAGGAAGATCTTGGGTGCAAGAGGGTATCTGAGAAGTGTTCAAGATGGAGAACAGTTATTGCAAAAGTCTATCTTCTTTATCTGACAGGTTTATTGTTTGTTAAGAGGAACAAGAGTGAAGATGTCGTGGCAGAAGATGATCACAAGCAATATTGCTCCACCAAAATTCATCTTCATTACCTGGTTAGTGTTGATGGGGAGATTATCTATATGTGATAATATACAAAGATTTGGGATTGTGTGTGAGCAGGAATGTGTTTTATGTTCAAGGCATGACGAGACGATTATGCATTTATTCTATGAGTGTTCCTTTTCGAAACAAGTATGGGAAGTCATGGAGTGGAATGAAAAGAGAAGGCCACAGCTGGGACATTGAGAAGGAATATCTCATCACTCAGTGCAAGTCTAAATCAGTGAAACAAAAGCTCTATAGGCTTGTGATGAGTACAACAATATATATGGTGTGGAAAGAGCGAAATGCAAGGAGATTTCATGGGAAGTTTGAAGGTGTGGAATCTGTTGTACGAGCATGCAAAATATATATAGCTACGTGTTGTGCTAAAGATAGGAAGCTCAGGAACATGTTCGCCAACTAGTTGTTAGATAGTTTTGGTTTTTTGCTTCTGTAGTTGTATTTACTAGCTTATTTGGTTTAATAAGCACCAAAAAAAAATCTGGTACAACTGTTTTACCTAGTATACCTACTTTTTGTCTTTAGTGTGTTTTTTCTTTTTGTATTTTGTCTTAAATGTTTTTTGTCTTTTTGTGTCTTTTAGTATTTTTTTTCTTTGTTTCCAAATTTCTTTTTATTTTTTTTAGATTTCTTTTTCTTTCTTTTTTCTATTTTTAGATACTTTTTTGTTGTTTTATTTTTCTAGATTTTTATTTATTTATTTTTAGATTTTCTTTTTTCAGATTTCTTTTTCTTTTTTTCTTTTTTTCAGATATTTTTTTTTTTTTTCAATTTTTTTTTTTTTTTTTAGATTTCTTTTTATTTTTTTCTTTTTCCTTTATTTTCCATTTTTTTATTTTGTTTTTTTTATTTCCAGATTTTTAAAAAAAAAAAATCATATGTTTTCTTATCATGTTCAAAAGTAGACATTGTCGTGACAAAATGTAATGATTGTGAAACTTTACGTTTCTTAATGACAATGTTCACTTTTTCAACGACAATAATTACTTTAGCATTTAATTGAAAGTATAACTTGTCATGCTGAAAAGTAGACATTGTCGTGATGAAATGTAATGATTGTGAAATTTTACCTTTTGAAACAACAATGTTTACTTTTTCAACGACAATAATTACTTTTACCTTTGATTAAAAGTATAACTTGTCATGTTCAAAAGTAGACATTGTCGTGACGAAATATAATGATTGCGAAATTTACGTTTCTTAATGACAATATTTACTTTTCCAACAACAATAGCTAGCGTTTGATTAAAAGTAAAATTTGTTATGTTCAGAAGTAGACATTGACGAAATGTAATGATTGTGAAACTTTACGGTAGGGAAAAAAAATTGGAAAAGAAAAATCTAGAAATTAAAAAAATGGAAAAAAAAAATCTGAATGTAAATGAAAAATAAAAATCTGGAAAATAAAAACCTGGAATTAAAAAAAAATAAAAATTGATGTATTAGGTACAACAATTATACCAGAGTGTGCCCCTTATGTTACATATGCTTAGTTAAGTTTTCTAAAAGTATTTTATTTTTCAAATATTCACTCTCATAGTCGCTTGTGTTTGTGTAAATAAAGTATTTCAAAATATCTATTTAAGTTGTAACGAGTTGGTAATAACGTGATTTTAATTTGACAGTGGTATTTATTTCTCTTAAATTTCTTTCTTTATGCATTTTAGAAAAAACTTAAGCATTGTTGTAAATATCTATAGGTGAATGACACCCAAGCACTAGTTGCTTGGTGACCAAGTAATTAGTTATTTGATGGTTAAGACTCGTATTACTTGATGGTCAAGATCCATGTATCACTATAAATAGAGGCTTAGTCCTCAAATAGAACGCACACAATTCTCACACTCTTCTCTTATCTTTCTCTCTAGTTTATAACACGTTATCACCACGATTGTTCTACCTCTATCGATCCTCTCCTTCACTGCTAGAAGTTCTTCAAATCCTAAAAGCACGAAGTTCTACCTCTCTCGATCCTCTCTTCCGATCGTTGAAGAACGACTCTTTAGCCACGAGTCTCCAACCACTTAAATTGAATTGAAGGTATGCCATAGGAAAGAATCGTGTCTTTCTAACGAGGTACAAATTTAGTTTTAGTCTGAAAATCTCAATTACTTTTCATGTATGTATGCTTCATTTTGAATCTCGAATCTTGATTCCATAAGAAAACACGAATAATCTTGAAAATTTATTGATGCTATTTGAGTAGCACAAGTAATATTCCTAAAAAATATTACATTCAAACTTTATATTGATGCTATGGAAATAACACAAGTAATATTCTTGAAGAATATTACACTGAAATCTTATACTATGAAAATAGCCTAAGTAATATTCCTGAAGAATATTACACGTCCCAAAGAGCAAATATTTGAATAATGCATTTATCCTTAATTCTTTTGTGCAGAATTGTAAGGATGACAAATATAGTCAAACTTGAGTTCATTGCTCTTGATATCTCGGGCATGAATTATATGTCATGGGCACTTCATGTTGATGTTCATCTGATCTCAAAGAGTCTGGAGAGACAATAAAAGAAGGAAATAACGCATCCGATTAGGATTGCGCTAATGCATTAATTTTCCTTCGCCATCATCTTAGACTGTAAGACTTTAAGTCTGTGAGTACTTATAATTCTGAGTTATTCATAATTGTTTCAAAGTTGAAACTATGTGGAGAAAATATTACTGATGCTGATATGCTTGAGAAAATATTCTCCACTTTTCACGCCTTTAATGTATTGTTACAACAACAATATAGAGAGCGAAGTTTCAAAAAGTACTCTGAACTAATATCTTGTTTGTTGGTTGCTGAGTAAAATAATGAATTGTCATGAAAAATCACGAACTCCGCTCCACTGGTTCAGCTGCATTGCCTGAAGCCAATGCAACTTTTCACTATGAAAATGGTCGTCGGAACCAACGTGGAAGAGGGCGTGGGAGAGGACATGGGTATGGTCGCGGTCGTGGACGCGGTAAACCAAATGATGCAACCTCTGGCAACAAAAGACAGAGAACATCCTACGAGCATAATTCATCAAAAAAGAAAAGTGCATGTCATATATATGGCATGACCGGACATTGCCCTGTCGTACGGCAAAATACCTTGTGGATCTATATCAAGATTCAATCAAGGAAAAAGACAAGAAGGTAGAGGTGAATAAACGGGTACCCGTGGATACACATACCCGCATTTGCGGGTACCCGTACCCAAATAAACAAAAAATAAATACTCATACCCTTTCCATTTTAGCCAAACGGGTACCCAATACCCGGGCGGGTATACCCGACCCGGGTATAGGGTATCCGGTGTACCCGTTTAGAAAATAAAATAAAAAAGACAAAAATATGGTAATTTTTCATCCAATCGATTTTTCGATAATTTTCAACGACAAATTAATAATCAACTATGTAGCAACAACTAGACGACAACAACAAATTAATACTAAACGTAGTTTAAACATTTAAGTTCAATAAATAAATTATTATGAATATATATTATTTATAGGTTATGTTTAGAGTTATGTTTAGGTTTAAGTTTTAGCTTAAAAATGAATATATATTATGAATATATTTATAATTTATAGTATAAAATTAGTAATTATATATAATAAATAATTGTATATTGTTGACCGGGTGTTTGACCGGGTACCCAATACCCTAACGGGTATACCCGTTAGGGTATTTTCTAAAAATTTTATACTCATACCTATTAAATACCCGCAAATTACGGATATTGGGTACCCAATATCCGGTCGGGTATGGGTAGGGTATGGGTAACCCGAAAACCCGTTTTCCATACTTTCACCCCTACAAGAAGGAAACTAATGTTGTTGACTTTGACATTTCAATTGATACTACTCACTTTGATGTCTCTGGCTTCTTTGATGATCCAAAAGTAGATAATATGGATCTATTTGTTGGTGGTGGTGTGTCAGAAGACAATAATATGGACATTGTTTAGTCCTTCATCATGAATTTCAAATTAATAAAAACCTTTTTCAGACATTATTTTTAGTTAAAATTAATTGTTCAGTTCTTTTTCAAAATAATTGTTCTTCTTTTAAACTATTTTCAGAAATTCAAATGGAATCTTGTGATATTTGTCTTGTTGATAGTGCCACCACAAACACCATTCTTCAAAAGAAGAAGTATTTTATTAAGTTAACATTAGTTGAGGATAATGTTAACACGATATCAGGTGCATCAAACATCATTGAAGGCTCCGGAAGAGCTTGTATCATTTTGTCAAATGATACTAAATTAAATATTAAAAATGTCTTGTATTCTAATAAGTCTAAAAGAAACTTACTAAGTTTCAAGAATATTCGCGGTAATGGATACCACAATGAGACTATAGCAGAAGATGGCAATGAATATCTTTGCATAAATTCTTTTGTATCTGTCTATAAGTAAACAAAAGAAAAATTTTCAACACTATCTTCTGGAATGTATTATACATTCATAAAGGCAATTGAGTCAAGTCATGTCATGAACCTGGAGTTCATTGACACAAAAAGCTTTATACTTTGGCATGATAGATTTGGACATCCTAGAGCTACTATGATGCGCCAAATAATTAATTATTCACATGGGCACAATATGAAGAATCAAAGGATTTATGACAAATGAATTCTTATGTACAAGGTATTTGCTACGAGAAATGAAGCATTTGCTAGACTACTTGCCCAAATTATAAAGTTAAGAGCTCAATTCTCAGACTATTCTATTAAGAGAATCATCTTGATAATGTTAGTGAGTTCAGGTCTCAAGCATTTGAAAATCACTGTATGGCTATTGGAATTGAGATTGAACTTTCAGTAGCTCATGTCCATACTCAAAATGGCTTGGCAAAGTCATTTATTTATTAAACGACTTCAACTGATTGCTATACAATTACTTATGAAGTCGAAATACCCAACTACTGCTTGGGGTCATGCCAAATTACAGGCGGCAACATTAGTTCGAATAAGACCATCGGCTAATCATGAATATTCTCCGATGCAAATTATTCTTGGTCGAGAACCTGATGTTTCTCACTTACGAACTTTTGGTTGTGCGGTTTTTGTTCCAATTGCACCCCCACAAAAAAAAAATGGGTCCCCAACGAAGGCTTGGGACATATGTTGAATTTGATTCACCCTCAATTATAAGATATATTGAACCTTTGACGGGTGATTTATTTACTGCACGGTTTGCAAATTGTCATTTTGATGAAACGACATTTCCAACATTAGGGGGAACAAATCTACATCCAGAAAAGCACAGGGAAATATCTTGAAATGAGAGAAGCTTGTCACATTTTGATTCCAGAAGTAATTAATGTGAATAAGAAGTTGAAAAGATCATTTATTTACAAAAGGTTGCAAATCAAATTCATGATATTTTTGTAGATACAAGAAAAGTGACACAATCTTATATACATGCTGCAAATACTCCAGCTAAAATTGATGTTCTTAATGGACAAATAGCTTTGGTAGTAAATGAGTCAAAAATTCGTAAAAAATACGGTCGACCACTTGGTTTCAAAGATTATGTGCCCAGAATAAGAAAGAGGCAAGATGGAAACCAAATAGTGACGAAATTGATTGATCAATCAAATCAAAGTAATGCAATTCCTTAAAAATTACAAGTGACTAATCAATCACGTAAAAGTGATGTAATTCCTGAAGAATTACAAGTATCTGAAAATCATGAGATCTCAATAAATTAAGTATCCTCTAATCAGATACTGGAGAGAGGAAATATCATCGTGGATGATATATTCGCCTTTCATATAGCTCATTAAATTTTAAATGAGGATCCAGATCCTGAACCACAATCTGATACTGAATGTAAACAGAAAAATGATTGACCAATGTGGAAAAAGAGCTATAGAAAAAGAATTGAATTCATGTGATAACCGGAAAGTATTTAGACCTATAGTCCTAACTCCGACATCTGGAATACATGTTGGATATAGATGAGTCTTTGTTAGAAAGAGAAACGAGAAAAATGAAGTTACGAGATATAGGGTAAGGCTCGTAGCACAAGGTTTCTCTCAAAGATCAGGAATTGATTATGAGGAAACATACCCTCCAGTAATAGATGCGATTACTTTCAAATTTTTGATTAGTCTGGTTGGGTCACAAAGGCTTGATATGCACCTTATGGATGTAGTAACTGCATATCTATATGGGTCATTAGATAATGACATATACATGAAAATCTCTGAAAGATTTAAAATGCCTGAAGCATTAAGTCAAAACCCAAAAACATGTTTTCGATTAAACTGCAAAAATCGTTGTATGGGTTGAAACAGTCTGGGCGTATATGGTATAACGGACTGAGCGAGTATCTTTTGAAAGAAGGATACAAGAATGATGATATATGCCCTTGTGTTTTCATAAAGAAAACCGAAAATGGATTTGCAATCATAGCAGTTCATGTTGATGATGTGAATTTAATTGGGATTCCTGAAGAGCTCAATAAAACTGGTGAATATTTAAAGAAAGAATTTGAGATGAAAGATTTGGGAAAGACAAAATTTTGTCTTCGATTGCAAATTGAACGTATCCAAGGAGGAACGTTTATTCATCAATCCAAATATACAGAAAAAGTATTAAAGCGTTTTTACATGGATAATGCTCATCCATTAACATCATCAATGGTCGTTAGATCTCTTGATATAAAGAAAGATCCATTTCGACCTATTGAAGATGGTGAAATGATACTTGGTCCCGAAGTACCGTATCTAAGCGCGATTGGAGCATTAACTTATCTGGCTAATAATACTAGACCAGATATAGCTTTTTCTGTAAATCTTCTCGCAAGATATAGCTCTGCGCCCACTTTGAGACATTGGAATGGTGTTAAACACATTCTACGGTATCTAAAGGATACCATTGATCTTGGATTATTTTATTCCGAAACTTCTGATCAATCTCTTGTAGGGTATTCATATGCAGGTTATCTATCTAATCCACATCAAACTAAGTCTCAAACTGACTACGTTTTGACAAGTAGTGGAACTGCTATAACCTGAAAGTCTGTGAAGTAAACCTTGACTGCAACATCCTCAAATCATTCTAAGATTATTGCAATCCATGAAGCAAGTCGAGAGTGTGTATGGTTGAAAAATATGACAAGCCATATCCAAGAGGCGTGTGTGTTAGCTTCATCAAAGGTCAACCCAACTATTCTGTATGAAGACAATGCTGCTTGTATCACACAACTCAAGGAAGGTTACATCAAAGGCGATAGGACGAAGCACATTTCTCCCAAATTTTTCTATACACACGGTCTCCAAAAGAGTGGTGATATCAACGTTCAACAAATTTGCTCATGTGACAATTTGGCGGACTTATTCACAAAAACATTACCAACATCAACATTCAAAAGGTTGATACACAAGATCGGCATGTGTCGACTCAAAGATCTACAGTGATCTCAAGATATGGGGGAGCAGTTGTACTCTTTTTCATTCGACTCGGTTTTGTCCCACTGAATTTTACTAGCAAGGTTTTAATGAGGCAACATCTGTTTAGGGATCTGTCACTCAAGAGGGAGTGTGGTAAATATTTATAGGTGAATGACGCTCAAGCAATAGTTGCTTGATGGTCAAGACTCGTATTACTTGATGGCCAAGATTTATGTTACTTGACGTGCAAGTAACATTTCTAAACATGCTTCATGTATCAATATAAATAAAGACTTAGTCTTCAAATAGAACACACACAATTCTCACACTCTTCTCTCTACTCTCTTCTCTTATCTCTCAATAGTTTATAATAAGTACTAGTATTTCTTTATCTCTTCATTTCCTTTTCCTTTTTTGTGAAAACAAAGAAAAAAAGTAATTTTTGTTCAAAACAAAAAGGAAAAAGAGTTGATGGAAAATACTGATTGTTATTGTTGCATTGATTTTGCCGTTGAACTTGTTTACATATTCGAGCAAAAAGTGCCTTTTTTCCCTTTTGCACCTATCATTTCTTTCCTTTTATCCGCCTCCTTTTATAAAAAATAAATCCATTACTTCACCCCAAAAAATAATAATAAATCCATTAATTTCCCCAAATAAAAATGAACAAAAATAAAACCATGACTGACGATGGGATAGTAAAGGGCAATTTTGACCAAATGATGCCACCTTACAAACTTAATTAGCTTAATATTTTCTTAATTTGACCAAGTATTTTATGGCGCCTATTCTTAGTCTATATCTATCCACACAATAATAGTAATAATGAGTTAATAACTTTGGCTCCACCCCTCCTATTCACCGTAGGTACCATTAACATGTCCACTGATAATGTGGCAATACCACGTAAGCTAGGGAGTCAAACACATAAATAAGCTATTTGAATTATCCATGATGATAACTTCACAGTTTATGAAGACATTATCTCCTAATAATAACCAATTAATCTAAAATAATTCTTACACCCGCAAAGATCAAGAATCATTTTACAAAATATATGCGCCAACAATTCACATGTATTCCATCTCTACAATTTCTCTCTTAAAAAAAACTAATTAATTAAACTTGTTATAGTATTAGAAAGAAAAAAAATACTTTAATTAATTGAACTGAATGAGAAATAGTACACATTAATTAATTTGCTTGACACCACCACTGAGTACATATACTCTTCTTTTTGAGATACACCTTACTATCTTGTAGTTAGATCAAAAACTTTGGTAGGAAAATAGGAAAAATAATAGTAAGAAATTTGATAGCTAAATTTAACTCTTTGAAGTAGGATTAACATATTGATAAAAAATGAATAAGTAAAAAAAACACCCAAAGCTCAAGAGACAACGAAATTAACATTCAAAAAATCAATAAGGTCAAGCCCTAGATTACTAGTATAAAATAATTGACCTCACCATGAGAAATTAGTGCACTCATATTACATATATGGTACCATTAATTAAAGTTAAAAGCCTAATCAATTAAAGTAAAGAAAAAAGAGGAAGGAATTGTGGAGATAGCATACCTTGTGACTTCATAATTGGTGGCGCAAATAATTTGCAAAATGATTCTTGATCTTTGCGGGTGTTTAAGAATTCTTTTAGATTAATTACTTATTAATTAGTTTATAATTATTTGGAGAGAGTGTCTCAATAAATTGTGAAGTTATGTTAATAGATAATTTAAATAACTTATTTATGTGTTTGACTCAATAGCTTACATGGCAAATTGCACATCATCTCTGGACAAGTTAACCTGGGGTAAGGTAACGAAACCATTAAAAACTGATCTCGTTTGTTATTATTATAAAAGTCAGGAACTGAGTAGCCGAAGTTTAACCGCTTCAATTCCTCAACTCATAACAAGCAAAAAAGATGAGGAAATTACTTTAGACAATAAAGTATCAAACACTTAACTATAAGAATAAATTTACACGTTTTTAATATATATATTTATCACTACATACAACTTAGGCTGCATTTACTTTGATGGAAAACAGTGAAAAATAAATATTTTCACACTTTTTCACCTTTTTTCACGTGTTTACAAGAGTTGTTAATTTTTTCATTTTTCATCATTTTCACTCTAATTGTTGATAAAATTGATATAGGGGGAGAGATGTAAAAATGTTTTTCAATCTTTTTTATTCCTTCCTTTTCTTTTCTTACATTTTCCATATTACCAAAGTAAACGCACCCTTAAATAAGACATTTAAAATACTTAGAAACCATTTACTCCTATATGAAAGTAAAGGAAGGCCCACTGCTATATACAAAGCTACAATTGAAGCATACCTCCATCTACTTCATGTGCGATTATCACATCAATAGTGTCAAAGAACGAGCCAATTTCATGTCAATCCCAGTCCTCTTATTTCAAAATCAATTAACAATAAAAAAAAACTACCTATTCTAATTCTAATCCAAATTATTGAAGTTTTAGCTAGTAACCATCACCCTATCCATTCAAGAAGCAAAGTTCAAAATGATTTCATAAATTTACAATTTAGATTATTTATAATTGAATTCTACCAATATTTTTTTTACATTGTATCCATGCATTATTTAGAATTGTACTCTGAGTACGAGAACACACTACACTCATATTAATGGAGCCAACAATAATTTGGATCCTTCATATGAAAAATAAATTATAGCTCACATATTTCTGCTACTCATTAAAAGATATACATCTATATTTGAGTAAGCATCGTATTTTAGAATACATATTTATATATATTATACTCCATGTTACCAAACTTTACCTTTTGCTTCTTTTCGATGTTTAGAGTACTAAAATGATGATCCCTTTTTTTTTTGTTTTGTTGAAAGCCAAAATGATGATTTTTTATACTCTTCAATTCCTCTAATCCTTAAGGATAAAATCAACAAATTCACCCAGTTTTTTTATTAATATACAATTTTTGTACGCATACAAACATTTATATATTCAGGAATGAAAACTCAAAGTTACATTCGTTTGAATAACTTTATCCTATTTTGCTTATTTAGTCGACATAATAAATCAGTCTGATACCAAATTAACATAAACATTACATATTCAAAAATATATAACAAACATCATCAATATAACTCATGAATGTATCGTGGCATCGTGCAAAAACAACTACTTGTCTCTCCATACTCTTGATAATTTGAGTTTATAAGACTAAATGTTTTTTGGATTGGGCAGTACTAGTAGTGTAGTAAATAGTAATAATAATATATTTATACTAAAAACAATTCAATTAATGCATAATAGACAATGAGTAGATGACACTTGTGATATTTTTGTTGTCTACACACCAACCAATGAGCGTGTCTATCCTGACAGCCCTGTCAACTTCCGCCCGACCCGTCACCGTCGGGCACACGTGTTCAGTTGTGACTGGTACGTCGTGGCTCGCAACTGACCGCCCGTCCTCTCTCCATTTCTCACCCTCATTTTTGCCCCAAAAGTCCAACATATTCATCGGGCCCCACTCCCACTATTTTGGGCCGCGTTGTTGGGCCGTCAGTTTCTCAAGTCAAAACTCCCTAACGACTTTTCTTAATTTTTCTATTTACGTTTTCCTTTAATTAAGGACATTACACTTGTATAATAAATACTATCTATAATATTTTCTAAAATACTCTATCCCTCAAAATAACTGTATCTTATTTTCTTTCTGGGTCATCCATAATAAGTGTGATATTTTCATAAAGAAACCCTTTTTTACCTTGCCTCCGTTGGTTAACGAAAAATGATCATTTTATAGTTTGAATTAAGTATATAATACGGAATTGAAGTTCATGATCATAAGTGGTTTCTGAAGATCATTGATAATTAATATGGTGAATAATAGTTAAATGCTACTACTACTATTCATTTAAATGCGAACGGGTGCGTTTCAATTAAATTGTAAAGTGGTGTGAGGTACAAACCATGAATCCACTATTGAGAGTGATGTATTTGTCATTGATAGGCATATGAGATATGTTTTGATGGATTCAATTAGATGTGCATGTGATATAGGGTCAAGATAATTAATTCGAATAGACTTAGATAAAGCTTAAGTTAATATGTGGGACTGAGTTATACTGCAATTAATTATTTAAGGAACAAACTTCTCATTAACTCCACAAACATTATTGAGAGATTCTCTTCTTTTAAAGTCATCTCATGATATACATATAAAGTATAGAGTAATGATATTAGAACACACCGTGTGGCCAGTCACACGCGTTAAAAATGGTAATATATATTTTGAAAATAGAAATATACCTTAATTGGGAAGTATAAACACTATGGGGGAAATGTGATTATTTCCATTTTTACAGTCAACTTTCCTTTTTTTTCACGCGTGTGGCTGACCACAGTGTGTCTAAATATCATTACTCTAAAGTATAGACTAGTAAGTAGCTCGTCGAAATTCAACCAAAATAATTTTATGTTTTAATTACATATATTCATTTTAAAAATAATTTATATTTTGTTTATAAGTTGTCAGGTAGTTCTAAGTTAATGTTGGGAAGAAAGTTTAAATATGTTTTTATCAATTCCAAAACCTCAATTGAACCCCAACTGAGTAGATGATTGCATGAGTCTGTTAGATAGGCTCACTTGTTTAAGCAAGATAATGTTTTAACTTTACAGGTCTCAAAACTGAGGGGAAACTGGAGACTCAGTATTCACGCAGAAGAACAAGTTAGTTTGATTGATCAACTGACTCATCCCGACTGAGAAAGAAAACAGATTATGAGTTGGTCAAGTGGCAAAACAAAGCCACGCATCGAGAACTTTCCGTTGGAAGTCAGAGGCACAGTGAGATGAACCTCAAGTTGGATGGAGAATCGCTTGGTTGACATAGCAGGAATGTTGCTTCCGGAGACTTTGATAAACTTCCTCCTTTTAGTATTAAGAGGAGAAGGCAAATTAGTCATCGCCCGACTATGATTCCTAGTGCGCAATCCTTTTGAAGAAAGACATGCAGGAGAAGCAAGAGCAGACCCACTGAACAAGGGCGCTTCCTTGGACCTTGTTCCATAGGAGTAGGGATGACAATTTACCCGCGGGTACCCGACCTTAATAGGTGCGGGTTTGAGGGACATTTGATATCCACGGGTAGCTTCGTGGTTAGAATTTATTATCCATTTAATTTGCGGGTACGGGTATGGATAGTTACTATCCGTACCCACGAAACCCGTTTACCCGCGAAAAATGCCCACAAAAAATACCCGCGAAATATCCGTGAAATACTCGACTACTACCCGACTATTTTATTTTTCTTTCTAAATCCAAATATTATTTAGTGTATGTAATATATAGTTGGCCCAACTTCCAAGCCCAACCCAATATCCCTAAAAAATTATTACTCAAAAGCCCAACCCAAGACCCTTACCTAACTTACCTAACCCTAAGTGAATACGACTCTCCTGCACTTCCCCCTCTCATTCCCACACTACAATCTTCTCCGCAGTCACAATCATCCAACGCCACAATCGACGGATCTGTCGCCGCCGCATCTCCGTCATCCTCCGGCACAGCTCCCTGCTGGAATCCTCCGACTGAAAACGTCTAAATCTTGCCGGTGCAACTCCCTTTTCTTCTCACTCTCTAACCACTGACGACGGGTCTCCACCGCTCCACCGCAGTACCACCTCATCCGCCGCCGCCGCCATTCTCATAATATCTAGTTAGATAACATCTCATTTGAGCAAGACTGAAACTATTCGACCAAGTGATGCTTTTGGATCATTTTTCACAGTTGGTCCACGACCGCATATTTTTACACCAAGCTTTGTTCCACTCAAAACATTCACTATTGAGAATAATGTAATCTCATTCTGATTTTTAGACGATTTTTTAAGTAATTGTGTTTCTGCAGTTGTTCAATGCATTGTTGAGTTCAACATTGTCTCTCTGTTCAAATTTCAAAAACCTCTTTGAGTTATGCCAGAATATGTAAAATTGAAGACAATTTGCTTTTGTGTTTTAAGACTTTACATCTACTAATGAATGTCAAAATGATTGGCCATAATAGAGCAAGTTTGAGAATTTTCACACTTTAAATTAACTATTGATGTTATATTATATGGTGGATGATGTATATTAACTCTATAAATTAGAAAGTAAAATAATTTTATCATACACATTTAAAAATATATACATAGTTCCTTATAAAGCTGGATTGATTATATTTGAATAGCGTACTACTATTTTAAAGTGTCAAGAATCTCCAAAAAACAGCCCGCCCGATATTGACAAAAATAAGAAATGATTCTTCGATTTTCTGCTTTTTGGATAAGGTTGGGATGAATCCAGTGACGATTACAAGGTAATGGGTGGCGGGTTGGCAGATACCCGATGGGTGGCGGGTATCCGCGGGTGGCAGGTATGGGTGAAGAAAGATATCCATCGCGGGTCGCGGGTCGGGTGGCAGGTACGGATTTCGCTCGCTGGTACGATATGGATATCTACAATCCGTGTCTGCCGTACCCGATTACCATCCCTACATAGGAGAATCACCAGCACATTTCCCTCATACGAGTTAGTCTCTGGCTTGAGAGAACCAATCCCAGAGTGGAACCCACTATGAAGACATCGTCGTCATCAACAACACTTTGAGCAGTTCTCAACTACTCCATGACTGTCGAAAGAAAATCATTGGAGTCATAACATTTTTGAATAAGTATGCAGAAAAGGTCAAATTCAATCACGAATCAAAACAACCGCCTACTCATTTCGTGCGTTGGAGATTGGCGAGAAGAAGAAGCCAAATCGGAAATACGCCAAGATAGAAGGGTCCATAAGAAGACCCCGAATATTGAAGTTTTTCATGGAATTAAGACGAACACATTTCTTCATGAGCAAGTATCTGATGCGGCGTGGGATGTTGTGTCACTGAAAAAGTGAAATGCGCAGAGGCAGAGAAAGGAGACTGATAGACCCCGCGGTACGTGGTTGTTTCTATTTTACAGGTATATCATTTCGATATGGAACCACGTACAACTATCAAAATCAAGGATGAAAATTACGTCTTCAAACCAGGAGGATTGGATTACCTATTCCTACACACTGACTTTTCTTTTGGAAATAAGATTCGGGACGAATCTTCTTGAAGAAGAAGGGAATGATGTGAGCACGACGAGCAACCTATAGACAATAAACCCGACTTCAAGAATAAATGAAAAGGGGGCTAATTACAAGTCCAAGAGCAATCTACATTGGGCCGAATGTTGAATATGTTACAAGTTGATGGGCTAAATGAGAGGACTTTCGGTTCTGTTGTAAACTGAAGGCAAAACCGCAAACGGTTTGGAGTAGAAAGTATTCTGGCGAGAATTTGAACGGATCTGTTTCAAACTGAAGGTGCAACCGCAAGCAGTTCAGAGCAGAGTTAATTCCAGCAGGAATTCAAAGTCCAAAAGTCATATTTGTTATTCAAGAGTTTATTTATGAGTCTTAGAGTTTATTTATAAGTCTTAAATAGTTTATTAATGTTAGTCACTCAAGAGTCTTTTCTAAAGCCTATAAATAGTCTTGTAGTTCATTTGTAAGATACATCTTTGAAGTATAATATAAATTGGCTTTGCCTTTGTGAGTTGAATTTCTCTCGTGTAGAGTTTTCACTTGTTCCGAACTGATCAAGACTAGTGAGCAAAGTCTTGTGGCGTTCAACCATACCGAGGTTCTTGGCTGATTATATAGCCAATGGGTCGAGGTTTTCTTCGCTCTAGGAGGTGATCAAACTGGATTCTCGATCTAGGGAGACCGCTGCCTATCTCTTATACGAAGGGTTCTTGGATCTTTTATCCAACGGGTCCTCCGTCTGTATCAGAGACACTCCATGTCGCACCCCGACTCCCGAGGTGCGACTTATGAAACAACAACACAACTAACAATCAACTCGAATACGGGAACATGCTCGGGGAAAACATCAATAAAACGCAGCAACATTCGAATAAGGCTTTCAAGGCATAATGAAGCAATAACCGAGCATTTCAAAATCACATTTCAACAAGGATACGATAAGTTTTTCAAGTCAACGAGAATACGAATTCAACAAGCATTTAAATTCATCGAGCACATCGCTCGGAATAACAAAAAGAAGTATCATAGTGTATATATCGACAGACATCATTTCAAAGAGTTGCAGCAGAAACTAGACTCAATCCCAACATTCACATGTATGAAGACGTGCAAATGCCAGTCCGACATCCGACTCGACTCAACCAAAAACACCACACCACCAAGCGTCCATGCCATCACCATCCTGTCAACCTGCACGTTTAGAAATACACGCAGGGCTGAGTACTTCGTACTCAGTGAACACATGCCGAAAACATTTGGAAAAAGATGCTTTTAAAAGCTATATCAATTGAACTTGCCTTGCCGAAACATCACAAGTACTTAAGCAACTTAAAACGGTTTTACTTGTGCATGTTAAAACATTTTCTTTCAAATAGACTGCGCAGTCAAAACATTACATATATCAACAGTATGCATCATCTGTCATAAATTAACTCACTGTGCCGAGAAGTAGGCCTCCTTCTCAAACACTGTGACCGGCCTAGCCGAAGCAAGGCTCACAGTCACCTCAACATTCAACATACCACACGTGGGTTTCCTGCCTTTCACAGGATGATAATATCTCAGATAAACAGATGACAACACATACTAAACTTAATAAAAATGGCAAGTTAATCGCATTTAAAATCATATAATCATACTCAACAGCGTAATAACTTTCATCGCTAGTTTTGGTTCAGAAAAGCCCACCTGACTTTCGAAGATTCTAGCTAGGCGGTTTAAGGGCTATTGTCCCCGCTTATCGATCCGTCCGGCTTGATCCTTCACAGTTTGACATTGATAAGAAAATAAGATACTACGCAAGACGCATAAAAGGCGTTGGTCTCGACTGAAGGACTTCTACTTGAGTCGTTTCTCTTTACGCTTTATCTTTTCTAAAAGATCTCGCATTCTTGTCTTTAAACCATTAACTCTACTCGATGATTGGTTAATACTACTAACCAATGTCTTAGCACTTCTCGCTTTAATTATGAAACGTCGTCTATCTACATTCCATTACTCGAGCTTTCTTTTAAGAACTTAATCAATTCTCGATTTAATTAACAATTCAATAGCTCAGTTATTTTTGCATATAAAACAACTCAGTAATTCTTCACGTCATCAAATAATATCATTTACTCAAACACTTAATTCAATTGCATAATAATTCCAAATAAATCAAACACATTGTTTCAAATTCAATCACATTTCAAGACACATTAACAATTTCTCAATTTTTATTTTAGAACTTAACTTAAATAAGAATTCTTTTTTTTTACAACTCAAACAATATCAATTATCTTTCTCGGCTTATAAACAACGTTTTTTTTCCAAATTCGTTGTCTTATGAAAACATATTATATACTTTACTCAATTAACAAAAATTCTTTTAAATTTTTAATAAACTCTTTATGAAATAGGAATTTCCTTTCCATTTCTAACTCGATCCTCATTTCTTAACTCAACTATTATTTTTCTAATTATTATCTCGTCAATTTTCCTCGGTTCATTCTCAATCTACATGGTTTGAAAATTAACTTAATTAAATAACTTTGATTAATTTCTTTCAAAATTATTACTCGAATTTTATTCTATTATCTTTTTGATTAAAATTATACGAGTATTTAACTTAACTCGTCTAACATCTTTTTCTCGACTCGATTAAATCTTCTTTTCATTTTCTTGATATTTTATTCTCTTTTCTTTTTAACTCGATTCTTTCGACTCTTATTTATCTAATTAAAAACTTTCATTTTTTTTTTTTTATATTAAGACTAATTTCTTAATTAACACATTTTATTCTTCAATTATTTTCTATTTTAATAAAAAACTAGTTTATCTTATTAATTTGATTACAAAATTTCTTTTTGATTTAATTTAAACAAAACTTAAATCTTCAAGTTTTATTTCAAGAACACTTAGAACATTTAAACACTTACTAGATATATCTTTTTATGCATTTTTCAACTCTTAACATTTTTAAAGCTTTTAAAACTTTAACCTTTTATCACAAAAATTCCTATCTTCATCTATGATTCAAACTAACACTTTAACACACATTATATCATCAAAATCATCAAATCTTCTAAATCATCATAAATTATTTTCTTTAAAACTTCACATGCAATTCGTTTTTCTTATACTTAACAACATACAAGATTAAATCAACATATCAATAATAATTTCATGATCAAAACATCACTTAAATCATCAACAAAATCGACAAAATAATTTCTTCTTTTTCACCCTAAACTCACGGCATTCATAGAGATTTTTAGGGCATTTATTTCTCAATTTTTCATGCATATAATTCCATCCCCAATATGATAAAAATCATAAATCAAGCATCAAAATAACAATAACTCAAGAAATTCACATTTTCTTATTTTTCCTCCTATTTTTCGGTATTAGCAAAATTTTAGGGTTTTTAATTTCTTTTTCTTCTCTTAATTCATCGATTAAATCCTAGTGTTCGATTCTCCTATCGATTTCTTCTCACTTAATTCTCACACTGATAACCTAAGTTTGCCTAAACATAAAATAAATACCATGCATGCATGTTTTCTTTCCTTTAGGGCTTAGAGATATACATGTATACAATTAATCAAATGAATTAACATACTTTGAAAATTAAAATTTGATCTCCTCTTCTTGGCTTCTTGGGACCGAAATGAAGGGGGTTTTAGGGCTTCAAACTCTATCTTGGATTTATGGAAGAACTCCTCTTGAATCCTCAAGAAAAATATAAAGAATAATTAATCATCCATTTAGGGCTTCATAGCCGAAAATTACAAGGAAAATAAGGATGATTATTGAATTTTAATACTCAAGAATTTGATGAATTTATACCTTTTTCTTGAAGGTATAGATGAACTAGATGAAGGATGATGATCTTCACTTAATCTCCATGGATTTTGAGCTTGGATGCTAAGCTTGCATGGAAGAAAACTCTAGTGTGTGTGTGTGTTGCCGAGAGGGAGAGAGTAGGGAGAGAGGGAGAGTTTTTTTTTTCTTCTTCTTGTTTTCTTGAGGGATTTTGAAAGTGAGAGAGAAAATGAAGGAATTTTCCTTTTGTATGGAGAGAGAGAGAGATTGAATGCATGCATTTGATGTCCAACAAAGAGAATAAAAATGATGACAATTAGTGTTGGAACTTGGTTTGATTAAGTATGATAGATGGTTTGATGTGATAGCATTTGCATGCAATCTTTTGTTAAGATTTTGGTGAGAACATCATGATTAAAGCTACATAGGGACTTGGAGAGAGATTAGGGAGAGAGATAGAGTGAGGTGGCGGTGAGAGGGAGAGAGATGAGCGACACTTGTTTCGTTGTTTCATTACGGGTATTAATTACTCGGTCGTAAAGGTTTTCCGGATAAAACGATCCGTATTATTCCATTTATGCTACGACGGGTCTAATCTCTCTTCGTCTCGTTTCCGACACTAAAACATCTCAAACCTAATTCTCGTCTCAAAAGATAAATTATGAATTCCGATTATTAGATTTTTAGGTCTAAATTTCATATAACGAAGAAAACTTAAGAATTAGTAGGCTTATTAATCCGCTTATTAATTCTTTAAAGATTAAATCCTCGTAACTCTTCTTAAATTATCTCGGATAAGCTTCTATCTTATCTCAATGATCTTAGAATTAATTCTAGGTTCAAAGATTTTAATTAAAATCTATTCTAAGTTCTTCGACGTATAACAATTTCTCGGTTATCAACATTATTCTCTTTCAATCAAAAATCATCGGAGTTTTCTGAAAATCATACTCGTACTCATTCTCATATAAGCAAACTCAATATATACATCACATGAACATTTCAAGAAATAGACACATATAATTTCACGTAAAAATACATAAGGCATTTCAGACGTTTTACTCATTTCTATTTATTTAGAAAAGAAAATTTTTATTCCTCAAATCTCTTCATTAAACTTACTCGGTTAAGTAATACGCTCTCTAATGTTATAAAAGTTCGGGGTATTACACTCCAATTGCTCAATGTTATCCGGAAAGGAAAGGTTGCCTTACATGGAATGTTACTACTGAAAATTCCTTACTTGACCTTGTCAAGTTTTCTCTTTCCAGACTTGAGGGGGGAGGAGTTGATGGGACACCTTTTGTACATCATGATTTCCCAGATGGCAACATTGCTTCAGCACTCTAAGTGCTTCTCTGCCTAGAAGGCAACCTTGCCCTAGTATTCTTAATATTGGGGAAACATACCCCGAGGCATCGAAACACTGACCACTTGTACATTATCGACAGCTGGTCTAAAGTACAGTATTTTGTCTTCTCGAGGCATAAATATCCTAGAAAGATGTCGGTACCGACCTATCACATCAACTAAAGTAGGGAAGTTTTCCCTACCAAAGTCGGTTAACAGACTTCCAAAGTCTCCCCTAAATACCAGAAATACCCTTATTTTTACAGGTATATATACAGATTTCACTGCACAACAGCAGGTATCAGCTTCATTATCACGTTCATTTACCTCTGATATATGATATAACTTGTTGATTTTTCTCAAGTTTCGTGTTGAATACACACTGACCTGATCGTCGGAGACGCGACGCCGGCACACAACCCGGCATTACATTTTGCAGGTTGGAGCAAATGACTAAAACCACATGGAGAAGCTCTTCTCAAACATAATCTCTTCGATTCAAGGTAATTATTATGTGTTAATGATCTTTGAACATCTGTATGTTTAAGGGTTACAAATCTCGACCCCGTCACTCTTTTCTTAGCTCTCCTAGAACACATTTTCTTTGATAAAGTCTTAGAAGAATTTCACTCGCTTCCCTAAGCCTAATCATTTTTCAGAGTTAGAGAAATTCAATCTTAGAAGAGAGAATCACCACTCGTAGTGTGTTGGGTTTCTTAGTTGAAAAACACCCCCACAAACCCTTTCCACACCCTAACTAGGTTTACAAGGTTATATGTTCTTTTGTACCCGCAAACAAATAAGTTAGGTTTATTTGAACCCGTAATTAGATAGGTTAGGTTTTGTTGAGCCCGTAAATCAAATGTGTAAGGTTGTTTGGTACCCGCAAACCAAGTATTACGTTCAAGTTGTATGCGTAAACAGTTAGTGGATTACCAGCAAGGCAGCTGGTCGTGGACGAAGAAGTTGAGCTACGAACCACGTAAAAACTCTTGTGTTTTTACTTACTATTTTAGTTATTATTTTATCACTAAGTGAAAACTAACCTACAAAGCATATTTACAAACTGCATCAAAGCATTTCGCAAACTATACCTTCGCATTGGATTTTCTGTAAAACGAGTTAATCAATTTCCACCACATTATGCACTACACTTAAAACCTCAGTTTCCTAAGATAGAGTTGACCTTTAGTAAAAAATCAATTGTAAAGACAATTGTGCGACTACTCCAATTGAGTTTTCCAGTTGTCGAGAAATCAAATTTGAGTTTTAAGCAAAGATCTGTACTGGTGTATTCCCCACCATATACCAATTACCTCGTTACCGAGACCAACAAAGACAGACTTCCATTACTTCAAGTAGAAGATTGAAACGACTTTATCCAACGATTAGTTTGAACTATCAGCCTATAAATTGAGGCAACACCAAGACAGATACAGATTTTCAAGCGCTCAAACGAAGATCAAGAACACTCTCCATAAGCTTTCTCCAGTTACAATGTTCATACAAAATTTGTATTCCAATTCTTGACTAGTTATCTCCCCATTGTACTAACTTAGAACAGTGAATAGAGACTTAGTGCAAATCTATTTGCTGAAAGCATAATGACACTTAGTGCAAGTCGAGATTGATATTTGGAAATACCTACAAACTATAGAGTTTGTGTTTAGGATCGACTGATCTCGTAACTCAATCACTCCCGCAATCTAGACGTTAGGTTTGATTGGAACCCGCAATCCAAGTGTAAGTTTTCTCAACACGCTTAAGTTGAGAGATTTTGAATCCTAAGGTGAACTATATTCGTTGGATAGACTCCCAACCGAGAACGTATGAGTTGATCTCTGAACCTCGTTAAATTGCTTATGTGTTTACATTCTGTTTCATTCATTAAACTGACTACAAACTGACATCATAATCACTCACGTTAAAAATTGCACAAGTATTGATGGTCCCGGTAACGAGTAACTGGTGTATGGTAGGGAATACATCTGTAAGGATTTTTAAACAACATCGATTTGAACTCTTGGTGAACTTCTCAGTTCAGCTAGCTCGACAACTGTAAAGGACAGCTGGAGTGCTTCACTCAGTTAGTGAGTCAGGATCAAAACTGATTGAGGTTTTAACCAAAGTTTCTAACTTTGCGGAAAATGGTGGGTTTTAAACTCGTTACAAAACTGAAAACTTTTTAAGGGAAGGTCAAGTTCCCTAAACTGTTTTAGTGCAAAATGAAAGTTTGTTTTCGTACAAGGGTTAGTTGGTTAGATAACTGAATATAAAATACTGGAAAGTAAACAACACAGTATTTTAACATGGTTTGGAGATCAACATCCTACGTTCATGACTTCCTTTTCAGGGATTATGGGTTCAAAGAAAGACCTAAAGGGTGGGTTGGGGGTTTTTCCAACTACGAAGCCTTCTACACTAAGAACAGTGGAGCCTTCTTCCTAAGGCTTAGAGACTCAATCTGCAAGAGAGAGTCTGCTTAGAATCTATTCAAGAACCTACAATTATAGATTCGATCAAAGAATGGGCCTTTTGAGAGTCTAGATGGGAAGAACAGGAGAAGGACTTGACACTCTACTACAACTAGTTCTTCAGCTCGGCGGTTCTTGCTCTGCGAGAGAGAATCTGCTTCTAATTTGATATTTGTTTCTTTGCGAGTGTCTGCTCTCTTGCGCGTCTCTTCTCTCTCTCTTCTCGCAATGGGGAGACCTCTATTTATAGAGAGGGAGGTAAACTAGTCGTTGGAAAGAGCCGTTTGACATCTGGCAAAATTTATGGCACTCCCCCTACTCTTCTGCAACATTTTCTAAAATGGTACTTGCGACCCTTGCTTTATGCGAGTCCTCTTGGTCGGTCCATTTATGGAAAGTTTTCTGGCTGTCTTGAGTTTTTGAGTAGATTTGAATTTCTAACTTCAACTCATCTTCTTTCTCCGTCTTCAAGGTCTTCTCTTATTGACTTTGCGACGTGTGACTTCGTCACACCTTCTCGACATGCTTGAGTTGCATGGATCAACTTGTGGAGTCAACTGAGCTTCAGCTCAACTAACTAGCTTGCCTCTTTAGTCCGACTGACTTCTTCTGCTTGAAACCTGTAAAGATGAAAATTCATACGCTCAAACAGCGAGATCTATCTAAATTCATATTGATGGCTTCATCTACTTCAATTGGGGTCAGTTGGGTTTTGGGATGAATCAAAACTTTTATTAATTTTCCCAACAAGTATTTTGGCAACTTGGCATTGCCCATGCACTAACTGGGTTTTCACACAAACTAGTTAAAGGAAAATCCACCAACTTCTGTACTGCACCAAAACCTCAATCACCAAGTCTCAACTGACATACAGTTAAAGTGGTCAGTTGAGTAGAAGACTATATTGACATCTCTAACTGTTTTCCCGAGTTGAGAGAAATTTTAAGAATAAAATTTTATAGTAGTATTCTCCTCATGCACCTAAAACTTGTTTTGGGACACAACAGTTAACTATCAATCAAAATTAGAAAACTAATTTTTTTTCACGTATCTAAACTTATAATTGAGAATGTCAGTTGATCGAGTACTCGTTTATTAAGTATTTTCCAACTTTAAAATAGTAAATTTACTGTACACATACATTTCAAACACGTTGCGTTATACTCGATAAAAATTTAAACACTACAAAATTAATATTAACTAAAATTAGTAACATTTAACTTTTATGTCTATTTGAATCGTCTCGTTGGTTTACACTAAATTATTACAAAAATATTTACCTTAGAGGTGTGTTCACTTGGAGATAAAAGGAGGTATAATATTATTTTACTCCCTTATATCTTGTTTGGTTGCCATTTAAGAAAAACCCGGGCAGGAGGTATAAATTTTCGGGCAACCCCTTTTATCTTGCTCGGAGTATAAATTTATACCTCCAAATATTATACCTCCCATGTGTTTTAGATATTTCCTCCTTTATCCATCAATTTCATCCCAAATGAACAAGATATAAACATTGTGGCCCCCTTAGAGAGTATAATAAGTATATTATCCCTTCAACCAAACAAGATATAAAACTCGTGGTCCCCACAATGAAGTATAAATTTCTACCTCATAATATTATCCCTCCATTTAGAGGTATAAATTTATACTCACAAGTGAACACACCCTAGAAGTATAGTCCTATTATAACTATTGCTAACTTATGTTTTAAAGTCATGTATACATTTATAAAATAATTTATATCTTATTTATAAGTTGTGATGTTGTAAGCGTATAATTAGGAATTGAATCAGATACTCATTCATTAAATATATTCCAAATTTAAATTTGTTTAGAAATTTTACATATGTTTTGGTCATAATTTCGATTAAAATAGTGACTTATTGTACTACTTGTCTCAAATCTGTTTACTAATGCTCAATAAAAATCTGAAGTTAATTGAAACTAAAATTAGTATAAATCTTTCTTTTTATATTTATTTGAACCGTTTTATTGATTTATGCTAACTTGATATCTCTAATTTTAGGCTAAAACACAGAGAAGATAAATGTATATCTTCAAATCTTTCTTTCTCCTCCTTGTGTTTTAGATATTTATCCATACATTTGAATCAATATATATATTTTAGCAAGCACTAATCGATGATTTTTAAAAAATAGGAATGAAAAAGAAGATAATTCCTTATAGATATATTGATTAAATATATTTTCTTTAAAAATAAAGATAATTCCGTAATTAATAGGAATGAAAAATGAAAAATAGAAGTATTTAGTTTTCATAAGTTGAGATGAGTATATATTTTTACGCTTAAATGGAAATGGGTATCGGAAAAACGGGTACAGGTAGGTACCCCATGGATATCCGTTTAGCCCTAACGAAAATTACTAGTAATAACTATGCTAAAAAAGTTTACCAGTATTAACCAATTAATTTTGATAATTTTTCCGATGGATGCAAAATGATGAAGCCCACAGCTAAGAGAAATAGGCCCATCTTCCTTATATAACACCCCAGCCCACTTAAAAAAACGTTGTCGTTTGGATTGGTGAGAAGCAACCGCTCTTTAAAGGCTTAAACCCTAATGCCCCTATCCATCAGAGGTGGTGGGTGGAAACCATAGCTTAAACCCTGTCTCCCTTCATTTCCTCGAAGCCACTTTCACATTCCCAATCTACCCTTCTCTCTGGCACGTATTTTCATATCATGACATCCAGAATAGCCCCATTTCACCCCATTTTGAGACCCATTTTGTGTGAAGTTTTTCCTCACAAGCTGCAGTTTCATTTTTTCAGGCCAGCAAATTTGCAGAGAAGGCTGCTATTAACCCGAGCTCTAGCTATAACCCCGGTCCCACTAGGTAATATCAGATTTTCGACTCGTTCGGGCCGGGAAAAGATGAGTTCGGGCGCGCGGGCCGCAGCCTCCAAGAGTTTGATTGAGGATGAGGCTGATTTGAGTGACTGGGTCAGTGGATTGAAATCAGATTCATTCAAGAAAACTCGGGTGTATAGTGATAGTGAGGGTGACGGTGGTGGCAAGAAGAGTGGGAGATTTGGTAGAGGAGATGGGGCTGGGAAGAGAAGAAGGGACAATGATTTTGATAAAGATTCCGACTTTGGCGGTAGAAGAGGCGACGGAGGGCGTGGAGGTCGTGGAGGTCGCGATTCCTTTTCCGGGAGGAGCAATGGGAATGAGTTTGGTGGTAGTCTGCGTGGAGGGAGAGGTGGGGGTCGTGATTCGAGGGGTGGTGGTAGCTCGTTTGGCGGGAGAGGCGGGGGGCGTGATTCAGGTAGGTTTAGTAGGGGGGGTGGTAGTTCATTTGGCGGGAGAGGCGGTGGGCGTGATTCGAGTAAATTTAGTAGGGGTGGTGGAAGCGGGTCTGATGGTAGTTTGTTTGGTGGGAGAGATGGGGGGCGTGGTTCTAGTAAATTTAGTAGGGGTGGGAGGTTTGGGGGTGCCTCAGAGGAGAGGAGAGAGCGTGGTGATCACTATGTGAGCAGGGGGAGTGGAGAGAGAAGAGGGGGTTATAATGGGACTATGAGCAGAGGGGGTGGAGAGACGAGAGGGAGTGGGAGAGGTTCGGGAATGACATATGGCAATAGAGGGGGAAGAAGTGGTGATCGAGGTGGATTGGCGATGAAGGGAGGAGGGCGAGGGACAGAAAGAAGAGGGCTCGTTGTTACAGATGATGAGGGTGTAGAAGATGATGATTCTGATGATGATGATGATGAGGAAACTGATAAGGGGTATACTAGTTTTAAGGAATTAGTCGATAGTGACGAAGCAGATGATGACGAGGATGAGGACGAAGATGAAGACGGTGAGGAGGAAAAGGACGAAGAAGTGGAGGTGGTAGGAGCCAAACTTGAGAAAGGAAGTTTTCCTAAGAGCTCACCCCAGAGTGGCGATTCATACCTTAGTGAAAGCAGGTGAATTTTACAGCGTCCTAATTTTACATGCATAATTCATTTGTCAGATGATCTTTTTTATAGTGGGAACACAGTGATTGGATTTAACTTAAGTATATAATGCTTGTATGGATTGAAATTGTTTTCGTGTTAATGTAATGATCATGTATTATGTCAAAAAATGCTGTCAATTGGGGGATTGTAAACAGAGCGAAGAGTTTATTAGCGGATAGCATAATCTTGGTTTTCTTGAAAGAGTTAAAAAAAAAAAAAAAAAAAAAAAACAAGATGTGTTTATATATGTGTGTCTATATATATATGTCTGTGTGTGTGTGTGTAACAGTTTTGGATGGGTATGCTCTGTAGGTTTGAGGAATGTCCCATCTCAGCCTTGTCACTTAAAGGAATCAAAGATGCTGGATATGAAAAGATGACTATGGTGCAAGAGGCAACACTTCCTATCATTTTGAAAGGTAGATATTAGCTTCTGATGTCATTCTATACAAGCATCACTGCATCACAATACCCCCACTAACTGAAAATATAACAGAAAGGGTCTTTATGCTTTCCCATGAATTGCCTCTCCTGTATACTATACATACTTTTGTAATCGAAGCCAAACCAAGAATTGTCTCACACTTGATGCGACTCTTCATTTGAAGAATTGTAGTTATAATATGTCTGGAATTACATGCAACTTTAAAGTTAAACTATTTGTTCATTTTTAAATTTCCTTAACTCAAATTGTTCTTGATTACATGTAACATGGTTTTAGCAGATATACTTGAATCTTATCTGTAGTTAGGTTCTTCAAAGGATCCTCTTTTATAACTCACGGTGCCATCAATTTGTAATATTTTTGTAATTCGTTGTTGCAAGTCTCTAATGATCTGTGTTGTTCCAGGTAAGGATGTCCTGGCCAAGGCAAAAACCGGCACAGGGAAAACTGTAGCTTTTTTGGTAAATGGTTTTGGCTTATCAGTGCAGTTTCTCTTTAATTAATTCTGATAGTTATCTTAATAAGTGGATGCATGCACATTTTCCTCTGTATTTAGTCAAGTCACAATAAGGCTATTGAATTGGATTTTCATGTCATTTTATGATGCTGGTTGAAAATGATGAAATTTTCACAGTACTTATAATTTTTGTGCCAATTTCAGCTTCCTGCAATTGAACTTGTAGCAAAATCACCTCCTGTTACTCGGGACCAAAAAAGACCCCCAATACATGTACTTGTTATATGCCCAACCAGAGAACTTGCTACTCAGGCCGCTAATGAGGCCAACAAGTTGTTGAAGTATCATCCTTCTATTGGTGTTCAAGTTGTCATAGGAGGTACCCGGTTAACTCTGGAACAAAAAAAGTTGCAAGCCAATCCATGCCAGGTAATTCGCTACATTACTTATGGTGTTAACTTTTGATTTAATTATCTTAATTCTATCCAGGCCCGATGATTGGTTAATATTTGTGTATCCCTGTTCGAAGAAAATTAAATGTAATAACCTGCTTTGTGAGGTCAAAGACATTGCACAACCACAAGAGCTCGTATTTACATTGAGGGAGAGTAATTCCTAGAAAGGGCCAAAGTCTAACTAGACCAAATTTTCACTTTCAATACTCAATGAGCCCCATGCAAACCCTGTCTTAGTTTTGATTGTTAGGAAGCTTGATTCAGATTTATGCGCTTTGCCACTTGCCAATGCAATTTGTTGAGCTAATAACAACAACAGCAGCAGCAGCAGCAGCAGCAGCGTTCCACCTTTCTTTGTTAATCAATTTTTCGTTTTGAAAATGCAGATACTTGTGGCGACGCCTGGAAGGCTAAGGGATCATGTAGAGAATACATCTGGATTTGCAACTCGTCTGATGGGAGTTCAAATCTTGGTACTTGATGAAGCCGATCATTTACTAGACATGGGATTCCGCAAAGAAATAGAGAAGATAATAGCTGCTGTTCCTAAACAGCGACAAACACTTTTATTTTCTGCGACAATTCCGCAAGAGGTAATATTTATCTTGACACCTTCGGTAATAGTACCTCGGAATTGGTGAATTCTGAACTTTTTACAAATGCAGGTTCGTCAAATCTGCCATGTTGCTTTAAAAAGGGACCATGAATATATAAACACAGTAGAGGAAGGAAGTGAAGATACACATGCACAGGTGCGTTGGGGCCATTCTTCTTACTAATATAATTACTGTGTGTACTGCAGAAATGTGATTCTTTGTAATTTTAAACCGTTCAGGTAAGGCAGACGCAACTAGTTGCTCCTTTGGACAAACACTTTTCGATTCTCTACACTATGCTAAAGGAGCATATTGCAGACGACGTTAACTACAAGGTATCCGTATCCATCGATATTGTGACTTCGTAGTAGTCTTATTAATCATCCTTAAATCTCCTGTAGGTATTCAAGTCAAATTAGAAATTAAAATAAAGAGCATAGAAATGGTGTGATCTACATTGTCCCCATGCGTCGAATGCTAATTATATTTTCCGATATAAGTAATAGATAACCGCACAGATTTCATAAGTAGTGTACGGTATTATCTATAATGAACTGCAAGAGAACTAGTCGAGATGTACACATTAGGTGAATTACAAGATTTTCTACTTAATAAGATGCATTCCACCCTCAGCCAGAAAAAGCTTATTGCTTTGAAACCCGTCCTGTTTACTTTTTAGTGATAGTCTGATAGATTACATTGACAATATATATTATGGAGTATATGAAGGATTTGACGATCAAACAAGCTCAAAATGGTACCATCCATCAAAGTATGTGGTGTATTACTACTCTTCTATATTAATTTTATCTATCTAAGCTTATCTAGATTTTGGACATTGGAAGCTGATTTACAGTTTAATCGAATTCCTAATGAAATTCATGGGAATATTTCTGTGCAACAGGTCCTTGTTTTCTGCACAACTGCAATGATGACAAAGCTTGTCGCCGAGCTTCTCAATGAGCTTAACTTGAATGTAAGGGAGATACATTCTAGGAAACCTCAAAGTTATAGGACGAGAGTTTCGGATGAGTTTAGGAAGTCGACTGGTCTCATTCTTGTGACGTCTGACGTGTCTGCACGTGGTGTTGACTATCCTGATGTGACCCTTGTTGTACAAGTAACTCATTACTTGATCTTGTTTGTTTCTTCAGTTTTACGTTCCAATTTGTGAACAATTGAGCTCCATTTGATAAAGACTGACTGTTGTTGCTTCTGTTTAGATCGGTGTTCCAGCGGATAAACAGCAGTATATACACCGACTGGGACGAACAGGTCGAAAGGGAAAAGAAGGGCAAGGTGTATTGATGCTTGCACCTTGGGAAGAATTCTTCTTGTCTACTATCAAAGATATACCAATATCAAAAGCACCTGAACTAATGGTTGATCCAGATACTACAAAAAAGGTAACTGTGACATAAAAATATAAAGAAAAAAAAGCTTTTTCAACGACTTATTCTGTTAATTTTTATCTTGTTGCCTGAAACCTTAAATCCATATCTGAAATGGATCTTGTTCATTTTTATCCTTATTTTTGGCACAACATTTTTGCTGCAGGTTCAACGCGCCTTATCTCAAGTAGAGATGAAGACCAAAGAATCGGCATACCAGGCATGGCTTGGCTACTACAATTCGAACAAAAGTGTTGGTCGCGACAAGTATAAACTTGTGGAACTTGCGAATGAGTTCAGTCGGAGCATGTGCCTCGACCACCCTCCAGCCATTCCGAAGCTAGTCCTCGGCAAGATGGGTCTGAAGAACATACCTGGTTTGAGATCCAAGTAGATATGAAGATGAATTCTCATATTGCATTTGAAGGAGATGCGCGCCTTCATCCTATATTTCGTGACTGAACTTTTGAATTCTTGGTAATGATCTTAGGTTGTCAAATGTAAATTCAATCTATGAAGATGAATTCTCATATTGCATTTGAAGGAGACAGGTCACCTCATCCTATATTTTTGTGACTGAACTTTTGAATTCTTGGTAATGATCTTAGGTTGTCAAATGTAAATTCAATCCCATGTTTCAGCAAGAAAAATTCTAGTTTATTTCTCTTTAGAGAAATTTTAACAATGCTTGTTCTTTTGCGTTGATGTAAAGTGTAGATAGAATTCAAACTCGTATTTCTTGTCATTTTATGAAACTGAATGAAAGTGGAAGTAATAGAACTATTATCACCCAAAATTTATATTTTGACATTTATATTGCAAGTGCAGCTAATAATACAAGTGATTTTATGATTAAAAACCCTATGAGAAATCTACGGGAAAATAACAAAATATTTAGATACTGAATGAAAATCTAATTCTAGATCTCGCTGAGATTGTAATGTGTTAGGGTCTATGACAGATGAAAGACCACAAAAGGCAAAACTGTCTTGGCAACTAGTAAATACTCCCAGTTTCCAGGTTTTCCAAATTGGTGATGGTCAGAAGTTGGCAATCTATTCTACATACAAGAACGACATCCGACAAGGGCCATTCTTGAGCAAAACTATTGAGACATGAGATAGAAGCCGAGCTGCATTCTGTACCTGGGCAAAAATACGGGAGCCTGCTCTCTTCCAGCCATAACTGCCTGTCCCAAAAGTTGGAATGTGGGATATCCTCATCCTTCAACTGAATGTTCCTTAATGATGCTATCGAACCCGCCTGTAAAGAGAGAAAAGATTGATAACCACCAAATGAAGACAAAATTCATGAATTCATGGGGAAGCCACCCATGTGCTAAGCTTAGTGTCTTGTGGCAAACCCGATGATATCTTAATCATCCCTGCTTGTCATCTTGGACAGAAAATGATTTAAACCTGTCTATTATTGCTAAAATAGTGATTTGATATGCATTAGACTTTCACATTTAAAAGAAACTAATAACTCTGGAGCATTACCTATGGTGAGGTGAAGATGGTTGATCTGGCGAGGAACAATGTGCAGAGCTCCCATGCAGTCTACAATCGTCAGATACTCGAGCTTGAGTTGCATTGTTTAGCTGGGATTCCTCGTTTGTATCGGGCATGTCTGATTGACCAAGAGAGCCAAACTCAAGCTGTTCATTATTAGACACGTATGTGGCATTATGATCAAATGGATACAGCATCATAACTGGTGGCCCCGAAGGTCCGTTCGAAACTCCATTAGGATTCATGGATGCTAAAGGGTACATGTTGTATGCCGTGTTTCGAGGACCATCTTGACCTAAATTTGAGCTCAAAGGACCATTCTGAGAAAGGTAAGATGGAATTGAGTTGTGCCTGTAGGAATTCCATAAACGGTCAGCTCGACCCTCCCCGTGTGAGAAACGTTCTGTTCGTGAGTTTGCTTTCTCCGTCTGGGTTCTGGTGTGACTACGTGCAGCACCTCTTGACTTTGAATTAGCATTCCAGTTCACCTCTCTGTCACTGAAGCTATCATTTCTGTCATGGTTATAGTTCCCTCTTCTGCTGCCTGACGAGTGACGCTCCCTACCGGTAACCTTCTGAAACAATGAAAACAGGAACTGTTAAATACTTCAATAACCGGGATTTTGCTAAAACTTAGAACACAACTAGGATTTTTTTTTTTGCAAGAAATTTTTTGCAGCCATCAAGCAAAACCAAGGACCTATCGGGATGAGAACATACATATACTCAGTGAAAATTATAAGGAAACAAAGAAATTTAAATCATCATAAGAAATGGTTTTTACAGGATTAGGCAAGTAAGTTCCAGTCCCGCTACGATATCTTGGCACATCATCCATGTAGCTTTGATATATATCGGGATGTCGTCCGGAAACTGACTGGAGGGGAGCAACAGGAAGCACACGGTTGCCATAATTCGTCATAAGCTGAGAGAACAGGTTTGTATTGGTCGAAAGCGGTCTACCTGGATTATTGTATGGAAGTCGATCCTGGACATAAACAGGTGGAACAATGACAGGTGAAGGATATGCTGCTGAAGGTCCTTGGTATCGAGGATTCTGACAGACCCTTCCAAATTGTAAGCTTTGCCAATGGCTTACAAAGTCACTATTTAGAATATCAGCCTTCCGATCTTTGGATGTCTCGTTAGTTGATATTCCTATTAAAGAACTCGATGAATTTAACTCCTCTGACCGATCAAATCCCTTGAGATTGAAGTTAATTACAGATTCGCTGTCAGTCACAGTCTCATGACCTCCAAAATGGCTACTAGATGCATCAGGCGTACCTGCCTCAGGCGGCATGTTATAAATGGGAAGCATTGTAAGGAAAGGAATTGGTGGACCAGTAGGGTAGAATGCAATTACCCCGGAATTGTCACTCATTCTATGCCTTGAGCCACCTATGAGCACTGGTGCAAAGGGCATCATCGAGTCTGATCCACTCGTCTGAGCAACTTCAAAGTCAGGCATATGTTGCCTAGAAACATGCAAAGAAACATCTGGCTCAGACCCAGGGTTCCTTTCAATGATTTCAGTCCCCACATTTAATATTGAAGCCCATTCCTGGTCATCATCTGTGTCATTTGACGTATGCTCAGACATAACTTTCCCTTTTCCAGGGGTGATAATTGGATCGGTTGGAATTTTTTTCCCCCTTTTCTCTTTCGTAGGTTTAGGTGCTTTCAATGATGATCCATCCCAGGAGCTCTCCGAAGAAGTTCTACTTTTCAAAGAATTACAATGAGCAGCTGATGAGAGCTTTAAGCTGCCTGATTTTTCTTCTGCATGAACCTCACTAGCATTAATGTCCTGGACCAGAGGACCATCAACATTATCCCTCAATGCTCCACGTTTTACCCTCAGATGCTTCTGCTGAACTCCCGCACTGCTAGAGGCAGTTCCTCGAGACTGTGGAGGAACATATTTTAAACCAGAAAGTGATGCTGATGGTTTTTCTTCAGATTGGAGTGTGGCTAAATTTCCATTCTCAAGATCATACCTACCAGAGGGTCCACAATTTTGCTCCTGCCAAAAGTCATTATTGGCCTCAACAGAGTCCATATGACCAAAATTTTCGTTATTTCGGTCCATTGAATCTTCAGACGGATTGAGCCCAATGCCATGGAAATATTGAGTCAATTGAGGTGAAATCATACCGTGAGGAAATTGTAAGTGTGAGAATGCTGGGTCCATCAGAGGAATATTTGCAGGAACAAATCCCGGAAAATTCCGCTGAGTGTACCCCATAGAAGCAAGAAAGGATGGAGGGATAGAGTAAGGTAGATGACCAGACGTTAGATTTAATGGAACATGCGCTAGGCCGTTGAACCCTTGAAGTGAAGCAGAAGCCATCATGTTCACAATATCTTGATCTTCCTGGTGCATCAGTTGTGCTCCAGAGGTGGTTGAAACTCCCTCATTTAAGGCATAGCTATTTGAAACACTATTGGAGTCAGCAGCAACATCGAGACTTTGATGAGATCTTGACGCTGTATCTTCAACTGAAGTATGATTGCTGTGGCCAATCAAACCCTCTGGTTCAAGATTCTTCCTCCGGTAACTAGAATCTGACCTAGAATAAATAGCACGAAGATCTGTAGTTTCTCCTTGGCTGCTACGTTGTACTTTAGATTGGACATTACTGTAGTTATCAGTCAGTTCAGGACTGGAGTGTGTTCGGGCAAAAAGAAGCCTTCCCTCAGTGTCATTTGCCAAATGATTTGCGCTCAGATCTCTCTGAATCTTATCATTAGATGCATTATCACCGTGTTGATAGGAAACTCCATAAGCACTAGACCTTTCTTTCACCTTTTTCCCAATGCTACCATTATTGGAATTCTGAAGCTCATGAGGACTATCTGGAGTTGACAATTTCGAGCGCAATGAGTCAACTCCTGGTGCATCGGGCCGATTACCACTTCCATGTCTCTCCCATGTATTCATAAAGAACTGATTGACTTCAAAATTTAAGTTTTCTTTTGGGCAGTCAAGTAATCTTGCCAGTCTTTTAGCTCCAAAAGCAAATGCACTTCGTATTCGGAAAAAATTACCTGGAAACACAGCATATAATAACATTTCTTATGAATTTATATTGACATCAAGAAAATCAAATTCAAGACATTGGCCATTGTTGGAGGCCATCATAGTGCAGCAAAAGAATTTGAGAGAAGGTGATTTATAAGCAAATTATGCGATTTACCAGGAAAAAAAGGCAAATTATATGTAAGATTCCAAACTACATAACAAAACCAATAAAAAGAAAGATCTTATCAGAAACTGATTTATACGAAGTTTTTTCCCTAATCTGGTAGCTTATTTATTATAGAGAACCTGCAGAATTTCTTATTTATTAGATATGAACAGGTTTGCTCTTTTCAACTGCAGAAGAGCATGTGGCAAGACTATAAGAACAGTCATACATTCCAAAATCAAGATATCTTATGTTTCTACACCTTGTCTTGAAAAAATAATAGCAAATTAAACCAGGCTTTATCCAGGAATTTTGTCAAATATCAAGTAGGCTCCACAAATCAAATTGTTGTCGCATTTTCAATGTATGCTGGCATGTAATTGCACTCTCAAGTCAAATTAATGACCACCAAAGAAGAAGATAACTACTTCAAAAGATCTCAGGGTATTCCATAGTGCCTTGGACATTGATATCAAACAACCATATTAGCACATGAAACTAGGCTAAAGTTCCTCAGAAAAACTGTCACCAAAAGCTAGCATAATGGCCTAAATATATTGATACACATCAGATGGTCTTAAGAGACATGAAGCCTATAGAAGAAGACCCTCATCATCCAGCGGCCTCTTTCACCAATGAAACCGTAAGTTTATTGTCAGGACAAGATTTGGAATGAACAAATATAGATTTCAGAACTAGGCTATTAACAAGCAGCACCATCACACAATAAATCAATATTGTTATAATTATTAAAGATAATAGCAAAAGAAAAGATGAAGCATACTTATAAACTAAGACTTGTACAAAGAGCAAAAATGCAAAAAAAAAAAAAAAAAAAAAAGTAACTTAAAAGTAATCCAAACTTACCTTTACTAACACTACGTCCAAGGTTGTTGCTCACCCGTAATGGATCAATTACATTACAATGCTTGGCAACAAATTGTTGCCCATTACTTTCCTGGCCATCAGGGAAAACAGCATACACAGAGCTACAAGCCTCAAGGAACAACTTGCTAAGTAGCAACTCTCCACTATCCTTCCTAGGCGGTTCTGCTGCAAAATGTAGCAAACAAGACAGCATATCAGAGAACAGAAACAGTATACAGCCATGAATTATACTTGAAGGTTGAAAGAAATTTATGAAAATTCAATACCAGTTACATCAGGTAGGCAATTGATGGATACAGGTCCCCATAAGCTAACGCAAAAACTGTCCCAGTCAAAATTGCTAAAGAACTCCAGAAAACGATACAGGACCTGCAAAGTTTCACATGAGTGCTCAGAAGAGCAATCGAGAAAGAAAACAATCTGGTGTACAGACTACACAAAAGAAAAGAGTCACCTCAAGTGGTCCAAGAAAGGAATTGTTGAACACATGAAATATGTAAAGAACTAGAGTCTCCAGGGCATAAGTAGATATGAGCCCATGATGAGCACCCAATATGCGACTTTCATAATAGCACCATGCTTTTATCAATATAATACTTCGCTTGAACAGATGATTCTGACTGATCAGATTATCGATCTATGTAACCAGACATGGAAAAGTTGCGGTTAGACAACAAGTTATTTGTCTAAGGATTCCTAAAAGTTACAATAGCTTGTGCTGCTAAAATTCTGCTACTTAATATGAAACAACTCACCTCGTCAAGGAAGCAAAGCGTACATAACCCACCAACTTGATTAAAAGATATGTCCACTACAATGTTTTCCACAAGACATTTAATTATCTTGACCTGAGACAGAAGGAGGCATAAAATAGAAGGTGACTTATCAATCAAAATACCAACTACTTTAAGACAGCATGGAAATCATACTGATATCATTCAAAAAAGTACAAAAGCAAGTTTAATCTTGATAGACCTGCTATATTGACATAGCATTCACCCGCCATCATATGCTAAATATTTACTCGGCTCCATGTTAGGGCAATGAAAAATTTATGCTAATTCAACTGCTCACACTGAATACAGCAAGGAAGAGTGTATGAGGAACTTTGGATGAATCACATAGATCGCAGGATCATCCAGGGAAACATAGCTAATTAACACCCCCCCCCCCCGCCATGTGCGCAGACGCAACTACTCCATTCCATAATTTATACAAAACATTCAAACAATGATAAAACAGAAAACAAGCAGGAGTCGATAATTGGAAAAAGACAACTTCAAGAAAAAAAATCCAAATAAGGTAAAACAATAATTTTCTTTAGTTGTTTTTTTTTTTGTATAAAGACAAGAAATTGACAAATAAACAGAATATCAGAGCATACAGAGTTTAGAAAGAGGAGTACTTCAGCTTGAATATACTGAACCTCGTTCACACGAAATAATTGACTAATAAACAGAATATCAGAGAATATAGGAATTAAAAAGAAGGCGTACTTCAGCTTGAATATACTGAACCTCCTTTACACGAAACTCAGCATTTTCATTCTTTTCCTCTCTCTCTAGAATATCTTTAACCAGATTGGCCCATGTATCCTTCAAATTCTGATTCTGACTGAAAGCCGTGAGATCAATGTCTCCATCAGGCAGATAAGTCTTCAATGGGACAGAACCAAAGGTAGAGACCTGCAGCAACAGGCAAAGGTCAAAAAAGACCTAAACAAAGGAAACACAACAATATGAATATCGTTACAGAAGACCAATGACATCTCCAGAATGATATTTTATCAGAATCAAAAAGGAAAGAAAGTTTGACTGCAATACTATAGTTCGTGATGTCAAAGACACTTATTGCTCACCCTGAGCTTCATGATATCTTATACCCCCTATTCCTAGAAAAAACACTAATTTGAATTATATGATGAAGTTAAATTTTAGCTTGACAAAGATTCTTCTAGAGTAATTCTACTTAAGTTTATCTTATTCAGCAGAAAGCCACTCAGTACTAAAATTATATCAACAAATACATGAACCAACATGAATATGCTAGTCCAACAATTGTATGGATAACTTTGCACCAGAAGAAAATACAAAATAGAAGACACTGCAAGATAAAGACTTGCCGCATTCAAACAACATCTCAGAAAAGAATTCCATTATTATATGAAGTGCCAGTGTTATATAGCCAAATTATGCAGGGGGCAAAAAAAAAAATGCATTTATTGCATCAGTTCAAAAGAAAGATAATTTCAGCAGCTAGATTATGAAATAGAACTCTGCATTCATCCCAACAACCTGACATGGGAAGCATTTCATGATGAGCCGCTGCACATAATCGGCAACGGCATTCCTGCGCTCCTCGGACAGCTGGTTGGGCTGAATGCAGGCAATAAGCTCCGCAGTCCGCTTCTCTGCCTTCATCCACCGCTCAGTATCAAGGGCACGCATAACGGGGCCCGCCCCGGGTAAGAGCCCATTGGGCAATGGCTCAACTGTCTCAGACCAGCCTTCATGTTCTCCCATACACTAGCACCTTCTCCAAACACAACTAATACTTACACCAAGGAAAGAAGGACCAGTAATTTGTCTCTCTATAGATAAATGTATATATTGAGCCAACCTTCCTTTATTAACAGCCACCAACAAAAAAAGGAGTTGTCTTCCGCAGATTGCAGAATCTAGCCCTAATGTGGAAAAGAGAAGCTGGAGGCGTCAACCTTATGATAATATACTGTATATACTCAGAAAAAAAATGCAATAAATGGTATTAAAACCATATTACTGAGAAAATTCAATACCGAACTTCCTAATCCCCAAAAGATATTAGTCCACAAAAACACCCAACCCTACCCCGAAAGCTTTAAAAGAAAAAAAGGATAAAGTTGATCAAGTAATCTGAAACAAAACCCTAATTGAAACCCGGTTTCAAAAAAATCCCGGCAATGCCGACGAAGAATCCAATAACACCATTCAATATTTTTTCTTCTCGTACACAGAAAAGGAAGTCTAAGATCGTCAAATTTATCGAACAGCGCAGATGAAAAATGATTGGTATATTAATATCTATTCTGGGCGGGGGAACAAGTGTGTGAACTGTGTGCAAAAATTGGGATTCTTCCAAGGTGAAAATGTTGAAACTTGTTTGACGTTGTGAAGAATTTGATTTGATTTTGAAAATTTGTGTGTGTGTGTGTGTGTGGAAATGGGGAACAAATTTGGTAGAATGATGATGAGAAGAGCTAAAGATGGAAACAAAATAGACAAAACAAATTTTACTAATAGTATTATAGTAAAATATGAATGGGGACATATGTTATTCATCATTTCCAAATAGATATAAATAGTGCCAACAAATAAATAACTGCATTAATAAATACTCACTCGATGATAGTATAATTTTGGGTGAAGTAATTAAATAGGTAAATATTAAAATTGGATAAGGGTAGAAAATAAAGAGTATATAAAGCCATCTTTTTAAATAGAAAAAACTATAATTCATGTGGATCGATAAAAGTGAAAAATCTAATCATAATTTTTGTGAAAGAAGTAAGAACAGAGTACATAAATAACTTTTTGATATTTTTTTTAAAAACACACAATTGTTTGAAGACATAAACAATAAACTATTTAGAACTACGGTAGAGTATTTTCGGGAAATTGGGAGAATCCTAATGGGTGCGACTTGTGAGCTTTGTTTTGGGCCTAACCTTTAAAATGGGTAATGTTGTCTTTTTAGTTTTTAATGTTTCATTATTAATTAATGTACATGAATTTTGACTAAATTTGTAATTTTAACTAAATTTGTAATTTTAACATGATTATTAATATGTAATAAATTGACACACCAAATTTGTATGAGGGATCTGAAAAATTATATGGAATCGGAAATTCGAACAAACAAGGCATGTTAATTTTGCAACAAACTGAAAGATGAGTGGTATTACTTGAACATTTCAAAAATCGTGTTAAAATTATTAATTAGATGGTCATGCATTAGTTGACAATTAATAATTTCTTCTCTTTTCAATTGACTATTTTTGTATAGTTCTGTCTAAATTTAAACTATATGCATATTTTTCCTCAATTCCGAGTCATAAATTAACCAGTTGAAAGGTTTATTGTTACTATCATTGTTCTGCAGAAGTAGCGCTCGTTGCCTAAGCCGCTATGCACTCAAGCCGAACGCTTGCCAACGAAATTAGGTCTATCAAGAAAGTATGCAGTTTATTGATTTAGTCACTAAAAAGGTCAGTTAATTTTCGAAATGCTAGCAGGATAGCTTTATTGTGTATTAAATAAAGATGCTAATAGTTTAGTAACTACTACTAGTTTGGAGTCCATATTTTCAGGTATGTGCTATCTCTAGCTACGACTGTAAAATAGTTGGATTTCCTTTTTTTATACTCTTTCGAAAAGTACATGAGGAAATTGTATAGGGAATCAATAAAAGAAAATGTATGCAGTCCAATATTTTATTTGTGGGGGCATAAGTTGAATGTCTAACTAATTTTCGGTCACTTTTACACAAGTGCATCATCGACTATGAAACCATTCGCCTTTTACAAATTCAAGATAAATCAAATGTATGAAGATTACTTCCCTAAAACAAAGAAAAAGAAAAAGAAAAAAAACTTATGAAGAATTTCAAAGCAATTGGATTACATATAAAAATAATAAAAAGAAAATGCCCTTTTCAAACCAGATATTTTATAACACTACTAAATACACTCCAAATTTTAGGTTCTCGTAGGATTTGATGTACTGGTGCTCATGTAGCCACATTTCATACTATTTTCTGTATTTAATGGAATAGAATGTTAGTAAAGAATTTAATGCTCTTTTTTTACTTGTTTTTTTCTTCTTATTTTCCTTACATATAAATTGTTGCCCAAGGCCCCAACCCATGAAAAAGAAGCTAAAAGTTGAGGATTCTTATTCACACGCTGAAGAAAAAAGAATGAATGAAGCCTGCACTACAGTGACGTTCGATTACTTGTTATAATTCCCAAATCGGGACAAATTATGCTTTAAAATTCCTCTAAAGTCTTTACCATCTAATTATAACATAATTTTCTTTTTATATTGTGAAAAACCGCAACTGCTAAACTAAGTAAACTCTAGTCCTTTTACAATAGCGTGCACACTGTAGAACCCAAAATTCCGGGCCTAAAAATTTTATTTTATTAAATTAAATAGAATGGAAATAATTAAAAAAATAGAATGATCACTTATTTCCGATAAGTTTTTAAGATGGATTTTATTCTAAATTATAAAATCTAAAGATTTCAAAGTTAAAGTTTATATTTTCCATACATATGCATAAGCACGAGCATTTCATATTATTTGTCCAAAGTAAAATAATTGTTCTATGACATTATTATTTGATGTTGTGATTAATTAGTAGTATTAATGTGAATTATATAATTGTTTATTAATTTTTAAAGAGAATGCCTATAAAATTCATATTTAATATTGAGCTAATTGGGACCGAAATAATTAATCTTATTCATTTACTCGATCTAAATTATAATTCGACTAAGATACGTCTCGTTACAAATCAAGAAGCGAAAAGAGATATGAAAGGATAAAATATAATATAATATAATTTGTATACATATGTTGGTATGCATGTCTGGTGTATGTGTGTGTCGTATATCCATGATGTGTGCTCGTGTGAGTTTTGTTAAGCACCAAAGTAAAGGAGTTGTAAATTACATCAATAATTATTTAGCAATTAAAGAGAGTTGGTAATTAGCTTAAGACAAAATCTTAAGAGATATATTTGGAGAGAGATTTTGTCGAGAGAGAAGGAGAGGAGGAAAAGATTTGCTGCAGATTCTTTATGTTTCATGCATGCCAAAGCACTTTCAAATTAACCAATAAGAGAAGGATTAGTTTAATAATGATGTTTAAACAAAGTCCACTCCTACTCCCTACACCTATGGCCACCCTCTTTGTTCATTCCTAATTGCTAATTCATAATCATTAACACTATGTCTTCTAAAAAACGCAGCAGCCACACCACTCCATCTTTCCTATAAATTATCTCACTCTCAACCTCATTCTCATCAGTAAATCAACAAACAACTCATCACTCACTCTTTATTCATCCTTGCACTAATCTCTCCCTTGGCGCAACCATCGCCTCAATTTCTCAACGTTGTTGCCGTCACCGCCGTCGGGACTTCACGGAGAGGCGGAACAACAGCAGCAGCAGTAGCACGTGAGAGGAGAGAGCTCGGTCGAGAGAACGCGAGTGTAAGAGTTGAAGGGGAGGTATAATGGCTAAACTTGATTCCCTTCATTTTAGCTCAAGTATTTTTAATCATAAGAGCATGCTAGGATGAAGGAGTATGTGCTGAGAATCATATGTAGGTTAATCTGTGTATTTGGCAATGAAAATCTAGCTTAGAAACGAATTCATAAAATTATAAATCAGATACAAATAAATGGGCATCGATATGTGGTTATATGCGTATAGACGAACTTATAAGTTCGAGTTTCATGTCTCTATGGCCTGCAAGCATGCGGTATGATTTGATATGCTCTAAAATGTGATATATGTTACTGTATGAGGTTGATACATTTGAGTTATGAGTTGAGTTCATTTTAGTTGAGCTTGGTTTTGACAGTACGTATGTCAAACTTTTGCTTGCATAGTTGCCGTATATCTCTCGATCTAACTGTTGGAAGAGAGTGAATCCAACTCCCTGTGCTTATTTGGTATGCTGAGTATATTGTGTGAGAAAATGAGAAGTTTATCGTGAGTTTAAGTAGATCAAATCGATCATAAGGTCAAGTTGCAGAGAATCTGTCAAATCTGTATAGTTAGGAAAGAAGTTGTCATATCTTGAAAACTACTAAGAATTTTAACAAACGGCTTTTTGGAGTGTGTCAACGACATTCTAAGGTTTCTAAAATGATAAGATTCACTGGAATAAGATGAAAACTCGAGTCTTGGTAGAAGTTTTAGTAAGCAGCAGTGTGCTGTCAATTTGTAGACTTAAGTCTATTTTTGGGCTACTGTACAAGGCCTAAATCCACGTGCTAATGACCTTAAATTTGAAAACTAAAAATTTTTGGGAATACTTTGATAGGTAAGCTAGATGCGGTCAAAAAATCAGATTCATTGTAGTTGATTTACTATATTTATAGAATCGAGTAAAAGTATTGCATGAATGTTAGTTTTCAGAAAATTTCTAAGTATAAATCTTCAAGGGCATAATAACTTCAAGTGACCCTATTGAGTCAAATATATCTCCCTAACCGTAAGGTATTTTTGGGTAAAACAAATTTCATGTGAAATTATGTCATTAAAAATATCTAGATTGGTATATTGTGTGCCTAGATTATGGTCGTACAGTTTGTGGTAAGTCGATAAAGAGGACTACTTGAATGGCTTTTACATACGCCAACTGTTTGATTAGATGCCTAAGTGAAATTCCTGATTTTATTACTATGACTTTTGATTATGTTGAAGATTGTGTTTTAATTACTCCATATGTGATTATGATGATTTTGTGAATCCAAGCATGATATCTTTCCTAATATACCTACTGCCCTACGAGTGAATTTTATGAAGTGTGAAGCATATGAGAACTAGAAACTAAGATCTTATAAATTTCGGAATTTTGCCCTTTTTGTGCATGGTAACTAGTCAGTTTGAAGCCCCTATTTCAGAGACCAAATGTCATCTAATTAATCTGAAATTTTGATATGTTATAGCCTACTATGTGTTCTATAATCTTGTTAAATTAGAGAGCGATCTACAGAGTATATTAATTACGGTAGAGTTTACAAAATGGTCGTACGAGCAGTTTTCTGTCAGCTCTGCGCAGTTTTGTTCGGACGGGCATATCTTGCTCGTCGGGACACGTATTGTTGGGAAATTTATTAGTATAAGTTTTGATGAATTCCAAAACTGACTGACCCCAACCGAGTAGATGTTGCCAGAACCTAATGTTAGAATTTAGGCTCGCTGTTTGAGCAAAGTTAAGATTTTATCTTTACAGGTCTCCAGCTGAAGATGGCAACAAGGCGTCACTCAGACAGAACATCAGTTGTGAAGAAAGACAACTGAGAGTTCATATGTTCAGATGCAAACAAGGGGAAGTCTTCAGAACATCAGTTGTGAAGGAAACCAACTGAGGGTTTGTCAGATGAGAAGCAGTAGAGAGGAAGAGAACATCAGATCATCTGAAGGTTCAAACCCAACTGAGTAAATACAGGGAAGACAACTGAGTGTTCAGTTTCAGAACCTCAGTTGTAGAACTCGAACAAGAAGATCAACTGATTGAAGTTCAAAGTCAGCTGAGAGTCCAACAGTTCAGAACATCAGCTAAAGACCACTCAGATGAAGATCAAGACTTTCAACCGACGAACCGAGGTTGACTGTCAGAAAGGTTAAGATTTGAATTTCAAAAGGAAGTCACATGAGGGTTTGACCGTTCAGTCATTACCCCATCTGGCCCAACACAAGGCTGTCTCAGATGGAAAGCAGAAGAGCACAGATGCCATATCGGGAAAGTCTGCAGAGATAAGAGACAAGCCATCGCTATCAAACGATCAGAGATCAACAGCTCCTCCAACGGCTAGTTGATTCTCTCCGCCTATAAATAGAGGCATTCTCTCTTTCGAGAGATATACATGAGACAGACTTAAGCAAGAGAAAAAAGTGCAATCACAAGAGAATCAAGCGAAAGAAAAATCTGCTAAAATCCTATTCTAAGAACATCAGCAGCTGAGAGTTCAAGAGTGATAGAACATTAGTAGCTGAGGGTTCATAGAGTGAAAATCTGTCTTAGATCTTAGTTTGAGTGTTTATTCGTTCAAGCCTTAGATCCAGCTCTCATTCGTGATTGAGCTATAGTTAGAAATCCCACCCATACTCACACCCTAAAAAGTGTGCTAGGACCTTACACTTCCTGTAATTAAGTAGTCAGGTCGTCAAGTACCCGCAAACTTGACATAAGCTGTTTAGTGCCCGGAAACTAATCTGTAAGGTCGATAAGTACCCGCAAACTTATCCTTAACGGTTGCTCAGCCCGCGTAAGCTGAGTGGTTCTGTCCAGAAGAACTTGGACTGAGGTGTGAGGATTCACATCTCCCCGTGGACGTAGGAGGGTTATCTCCGAACCACGTTAAATCTTGTGTGTCTGTGTTTGTTTTTATTCAGTTGCTTTTGCATTTTTTATCTGATCAATCTAACCGACATACAAACCTCATTTGCACTTTTTCAACCGAGCTGTTTTGCGTGAGTTGTTTTTAACGAGTTTAATTTCCACCACATTCCGCACAGCCTCACTCTTCTAGCTGAGGTCGCTTACTCAGCTGTGAGATTCCAACTGAGTCCTTTTTGCTCAGTTGATGTGATTTTTCAGGTTTAAGTTTTTAAATCCTAACTGGTGTATTCCCCCCTCCCCCATACACCAGTAACTCGTTTCGGGACCATCACGTATTCACGAACCGTTTTTTTTTCCTAACATAAACTAGACATCCGTAAGATTCTGAAAATGTAAACCACTAACTTTCAAAAGGTCTGAGCAAAGTCAGATTTGAGTTTTTATATAGCCCATGTGCAGAAAAATTTTCTTGAAATTGCTCAAGTTACTTTTTAAGAAAATCATTATTTCCGGTCAATTTCCGATGGCTGCTTGTTAGCCATCATAAGTTAATAGGATTAACTCCAAATTTTATCAATAGCTAGTCTGATATGTCTTATATGCTACTATAAAGTTTCGGCCTAAGATGAGATTATTCGATACGTTTTTGAATCAACCAAAGTCAGGCCCTTAAGAACTTTTATTGTGTAGCAAGCCAACTTCTCTTGAGTATAACTCTTAAACAATTGATTAGAATTGCATGAGGTTAAATCGTATGTTAAATTACGTGGTATAAGGATTATATTATGATAAAGTATGTATTTGTATGTTCACTGTACAGCATGTGGTAATCCTCCCAAGGTGGCTACTTGAAATCATTTTGTGTGCACCAATGTCTGTAGAAATGTCTTCTATAGTTTTAACTTTAATTTACATGCTTATGATATTGTGGGATGTGTAACTACATGAATGACGAACATATATGCTAAGAATACGTGTGACCTTGAAGTGTGAGCTTATTATTTCTTTTTAGCCATTTTTACTAATATTTTAGGTTCAAATTAACTATTTGAACAATTGATGAAATGTCTAACGAACTTGTGGCTAAGGGCATTTTTTTATAAATGTTCTAAGTGCTGGATGCATAATTTTCCTAAGTCTCGGAGCAGTTGATAAAGATTTAGAATGGGCATCGTAACTGATTATTTGATAGAATAAATTAATTATTTATTCTATAAAATTATTTCTAAGTGACAATGTGCGCAATATATTTATATTGTGAACTCTTATGTGCATTTCATGACATAGCATGGCATTAAAATCACATTGTTGTAAAGTCTTGGACCTTTGGTTCGTGTTTATGAATCAAAAACACGAGGGGACTCCTCGATGACTTTTCTTAAGACTTAAAGATGAACCGGGAATACGTAGAGCTAGGTAATTGTTGTAAGTCGGTTAATCATTTCCTTGAATTATGTGCCTAAGATTGTTAAGACCACCTTGTAGGGGACTTTGGCAATAGAATTCGAGGACCGGAAGTGAAAGGTGGGTTATCCTATTTTCAAGTGTGGGTTAGATTCCCACGAGGTAACATTTCAGATTATTAAGCTCAACAAGCTTTAAATTGATATGCATGCTTAAATGTTTTTATGCTCAATTGTTTGTGGTTTACCAAGTTGGAACATCTCAATAATACGATCGGCCTTGAGCTTTGATCAAGCCAAGGTAGTGCGCAAAATAAGTTATGACGGTTCAAATAGAGGGAGTGGCTTCCCTCTATTTGAACCGGGATGGTGACCCAAGAATGTGAGAAGTCTGGCACGCATGCTAAGTTGTCGTACAAATTGTTTTGCTTATGTGAATGGTGTTTTTTTTACTAAAGTTGTCATTTCCATAAGAATTGAAGCATGCAATGTCCTTAAAATATTTTTCAAAGAGGGGCATGGAACCATTGAGTGCTTCTATACTCAGCTCCCTGCATTGTTTTCCCTAATACAGGTTGAACGACATGGAGATTGAGGAGGTGATGTAAGTGTAGTCAAACATATGTTGGGTAACGACCCTGCGGGTCGTTGTCAATGGCTTTCTTTATGTCTTTTGTGGATCTAAGTGACTCTGTTTGTATTCTCGTTTGAACCCTTAAACTTGTTATCTCATTATGGTCTCAACTATCTCTTGTTTGATAGTTGTATTTTGAACGCTTCCGCAGTGCGGGGCCGGTGTCCTCATACATCGACCCCAGTTATGTTAAGCTAGGGCAATATTGTTTCGAATAAAAACCCACCTCAACTCTTTTGTCTTATCATTTGATTAATATCAATAACCAACTCTTCCACTCTCAATTATATTTAGTTCGAATTCATATCAAGTTAAGTCTTTACGGTTTCATCCACTCCCGTAGCGGCCCGCCCGATCCGCATAGTCCTGGGGGGCGGGACGCTACACACACAAATTATACATTTCCAAATACAAGTGTAACATACTCGACCTATAAAGACATTAGTAAAATTTGAACCCAAAACCTTTCGGTTCACTATACTATTAAGCCATCCCTAAAGGGACAATTAGTTTTTGTTCACGACCCTCCCCCCACACACACACACCCCACCCTCTTTAATTAAGAAGCATCTACTGATGTTACCTTTTTTTTGGCGGAAATTATTTTATTTTTATTTTTGAAAGCACCTTATATTGGAATTTTATACCATAAGGGCTCGTTTGGTAGGTTAGTTAAGATAAGAGAAGATAAATGAACTCAATATTAAATAATATAGGATAAGGGTGATTGTTTATCTCAACTGTGTATTTGGTACTCAAGATAAATAAGCATTCATGTTTGGTACTCAAGATTAAACATATGACTATTTTTCGATTTTCCAATTATATCTCTTCACTACTTAACAGAGAAGACACATGATAATGAAACATGAACGAAACACATTTATCATCTTCATAAGCACGAAATATTTTCAAATTAATTTGTATTGCAACAAAATATTTTGAAATTCATAAGCACGAAATAAGTGTACTTGAATGCCACAAGTGACTAAATTCATAGAAAGTCATGAATGACGAAGTTTGTAAAACATAGAAAAATAAATGTGCTCCCAACATTTTTGAAAATAACTTTAGCCGATGCCTATTGTCGTTTCTAGTGTCTCACCACTACCTTTGATTCCTCCCGCGAGTTCAGCAAGCAAATATGAGGTGTCCTTGAGGATTATATGTAATACCCCAGATATTTTCTTCCGACGAGAAATAAAAATTTAATTATTAATTAAGGCTTTACACGCCTAAGTTAAGGATTTTCAATTCTAAGACTAACGGTGAAATCCGTTTCTGAAAATAAATTTCAGAAGTCGGTTGAACGACTACTGTATTAGGGTTTTCGCGTCCGATAGAATTTTCGTTCGAAAACTCAGATCAAAAAACTGTCTGACTTTACATTCACTTATTTTGCGATACGAGTAAGTTAGTAAAAATCAATTTTATTTATTTTTCCGGACGAAATTTGGACTGTAAAGTCCCGAGTTTTTATCGGATTTTGGAAAACGAATTATGCTTTCCGAGTAAATGATTTATTTCCAATCTAATGGTCGAATTAGATTTCTTCAAAAACATGACCGTCTAGGGTTTTAATTTTTCGATTTATATACGTCGTATTAGACCCGTAAAACGCGATATTTCGACTAAAATATCAAGCCTAAACCGCCACCTTAGGGTAGTGAGTCATCCTTGTTAGATATTATTCTCTTTATGAAATATTATCTAACATCTCATCACCCCATTTCGCTCTTTCTCTCCCACCCAAATCAGCCACCTCCCTCTCTCTTCTCTCTCTCTCTTTTGTTCTTCAATCCACCATTGTTGCTCTTCTTCAAGCTCTCACGTTCCACAACTAGTTCATCTACCGATCGATCTTAAATCCGATCACATAATCGTCAAGGTAAGAGCTTCCTCTGTGGATTGAACCGAACAAAACTTCTTTCCTTCAAGTCTTGTGATTTTCGAAAGTTTCAAGTGGATGTAGCATGATGTTCTATGATTAATACATGCTATTTCATGCTTAAGATTGAATTTCTATGGTTAGAATTTAAGAAAAATCATCCTCCTAAATTCTTTGCTAATACCGAAATTTATGTAAAAATTATAGTGAAGATTTAGTTCGATTTTAGATGATTGTTTTGTGGATTTATGTTCTATGGATTAGTAGATGAGTGTATGAATTAATTGGTAATAATCTAAAAAATAAAAACCAAATAGTAAGAGAGAAAGAAGTGAGGTTTTGATGAAGTAAATCATGTAGTATGGATGATGTGATGATATAATTGATAAGTAGTAAACTTGTAGATGAACATATAATTTAATTGGATTTTTCTAAAAATAAAATAGAAATCGTAAGAGACGAAGAACCGACGATAAGTTAAGATTCGATAATAATTTGAGTATATGGTTTTCATATTAGTAAATCTTAGTAGTTGTTGTTGATAATCGGAATGTTTAAGCGAAATCGGAGAATGTTGAATTTTTAATAAGAGACGAAGGATCGTCGATAAGTTGAGATTGGATAATGATATAGGTTTATGGTTTGAATATTCGCTAATCTTAGTAGTTAAGGAACTTTATTGGAAAGTTTGAACGAATTCTAAGAAAGTTAAAATTTTGGTAAGAGACGAGTAATCAAGTTTAAATGTCGATAGGAAAGTCGAATGAGGAAACTAATTTGATATTAATGATTGTTGTCGATTAATAAATGAGATTTTAGTTGACGATATTTCCATTTGAGAAATGAATATAGAAGTTAGAAGATTAAAGTTAGAAGTTTGAAATGGAAATTGAATTGGAATTGGTTTAGTAATTGATTAGTTGAAAAAGACGAGGAAATGCTTGTCGTTTGTTTAATCAAGAGATGTGAAGTATTCACGACAAAGGAACGTATGGCTTAACTGTAATTTGTTAATAATTTTGTGAGTTTAAAGGTTGTATAGCATTGATCGAACCTAGGGAATTGTGCGTCGAGTTTTATCGAGCACCTAGGGTTTCACGCGGACTGTTTTGCGACCTTTCACGGAAACTGTCATAACTTTCTACTCGCTCAACGAAATCGAGATCCGTAAATTGGACAGTAAACTAGACATCCGTAACTTTCTTTTGGTGCCAATTTCATCCCCTGTTTCGCAGAAATCTGTTCTATACATGCTCCAGAGTTACTGTCTTATGCAGAGATGTTCAAGAACCTAATATCTTAAGTTGAATCCTTTTTAACTAAGTTCTTTAAGAACTTATAAGTCGTTATGAGTTATTAACCTTCGTTATTAACTGACCTAAGTGTCGAGTGAGGAACCGAGTTAGTTTCTAAACGAAATATGTTCGAGTCTCGTTTATTCGTTGATCAAAAGAATGTAGTTAAAGTGCAAAGGCCTTAAAGTCATAAACTGAATTCGATTTCCTTTTCTTTTATCGTCTCGACCGTTTATTAAAGTTTAATTATTTACGTTCAAAGGAGGAAGTCGAGTTTAGAAGACAGGACGGAAGACAGAAGACGGAAGCTTTAGTTGTTCTGTAAATCGCCTAAGGTGGGCTTTCTATCAAAAATGTGTGGGCTTTTTGTATATATCAAATCAAATGAGCGATGCTCGAAAATGTTTACTTATCGCTTTATAATTGTGTTTTAAAGTGATTATTAAGGCATGAAAATACTTTGTTTTATGTGAGTTCTTTTGTGCCTTTTCTGAGTTAGCCAAATGGGGTTAACTAATCGATCAGACCGCTGAGTTAACCGTAAGGGTTTTTCAGGGTTTAGTGTACACGGTAGCCAGTGTGTATGGTACCCTGTTGAGGGGTAGCCAGCCACGGTGAATAGAACGTGCGCGGGAGAAGTATACTCTCCCCCGGCGTTGAAACAGAAGTTGGGCAAGTTGAACGTAACATCTGTAAAGGCTTGCGCAAGCTATTGTGAAAAGTGAGAGAAAATATTTAATAAGCACGGGCGTTTGATGAAAAACCCCGATGCGGTATTTATAAGATGTCTGATTAATCTATACTTATGATATGTTTTCGGCAATGTGCCCACTAAGTATGTTTATACTTAGCCCTGCATATGTTTTATAAAATGTGCAGGTTGAGTGACGGGAGCGGCGGAGGTTGAGTAGAAGGTTGTGAATAGAAAGAAGAACAGTAGGGTTCTAGTTCTACGTTTTCCGCTGCCAAACTCTTTTTGTATCAATATATATCTTTCTGGGTCTAAGTCCCGTACTTTGAACTTAGTTTCTTTTAAGAACAACTCTGTCGAGCGATCCTTCGAGGTTGACTCTCTTTCTTTTAATAAAGTCTGTACATAGATATCAGTTGTTGTTTAGTTATTGTGTTTATTTATTTTATTCCCCCTTCTTCCCCGCTTCTTTAATCCAATCTCTAGTCGCACCCCGGCTTTGCCGTCCCTCGGGATTTGAGGCTGTGACATTATAAGTCAAAGCCTAACAATCTGCGGATTCCCCACCACAATGCAGCTGCAATGAAACCGTAAGACGAATTTATGTAAAAGATATTGAAACATAGTAAAAATCTCCAAGCAAACAAAACGATAACAACAACCATATAAGGATTAGGGATGACAATTTACCCACAAGTAACCATTACCCATGGGTACCCGACCCTAATAGGTGCGGGTTTGAGAGGCATTTGATATCCACGGGTAGCTTCGTGGTTATAATTCACTGTCCATTTAGTTCGCGGGTACGGATTTGGATAGTCATTATCCGTACCCGTGAAAGTCGTTTACCTGCGAGATACCCGCAAAAAAAAAACACGCGAAATACTTGCTATATTAACTATGGATTTGAATTTTGTGATTTATGGATTTGAACTTTGATGAAATATGTGGATTTGAACAATGTGATTAGTGGTGAAATTTTAATTTGCGTTGAATTTGTCATTAATTTAGATTTAAATTATAGTTCGTGGATAGCGGGTATCAGCGGGTGGTGGGTATGGATGGCGAAAGGTACCCAATGCGGGTCGTGGGTAGGGTGACGGGTATGGCCTTCGCTCGCGGGTACGGGCATGGATAGTGACTATCCATGCCCGCCGTAACCGATTGCCATCCCTAATAAGGATGAATGCTTGATAAAGTCCCCATACTTAAACTCAAAAGATTTCAACAAGAATCCTAAACATATCTTGTTTAAGTAAAACTGGCTATCATTGTTTGCCTAAACACACATTTCTACACATAGTCATACATTACTAACACCAAGTCAGTTCACTACAGTGAAATAAAAGGGAGAGATAGAAGTGTTTATGGAAAAGAATTAGACACTATAATATAACGGTCCATATGTACCTTCATAAATTTTGGCCCCCATAAAATTCTTGTTGTTTCACAAAGTACAAGACATAGGTTGTTTTTCCATTTTTTATACGCATACCATGCATCATATATTCTGCAAAAATGAAGGGTTATATAAGCCATATTGGAATGGAATGCATAGATTCAATCATGAGACGTAGAATAATAGTTTGTAAGTATACCAACAGATAAAATCATAAAAGAGAGCCATGATAACCTTCATAAAAGGATATCTCATGAAGAAGATGTTGCAAGTACATCAAACCATATACAACGATGCAAAATATCATAGATTCACATAACAGAACAAAGATCGTATATACTATGTATTGAGAGGAAAAGGTGATAATATCGTTCTACATCTCTCATGGTATGTTATGACCACGTAAAAGACTTCCATTCCAATTTTATGAAACTTACTCTTAAGAGCATCCACCGTCGAGATTTTTTTTGCTCCACCGGTGGACTCTCTCATTTTCACAATGGTGCAGTGGCCTGCCGCTGACGGCTTGATTTTTTTTTTTCAAACATTTCAATTTAAAATAAACTAATTTTATTTAATTAAATAAAATAAAAAAACTACATTAATAAAAAAAACTACAAAGAAAAAAAATTAAAATACTACGCTACTCAATTTCATATTTCTTCTTGAGTAAAGCGCACATAAGTTGGTGGTTCTTGAGTTGTTTGAGGTCAAAGTTATCCATTTTTCTCAAAAGCACTTTCTACACACATGGAAGTCCCACTTGGTCGGAAATCAAATCCATTCGTTCCTCTCGATCCGCTCGGACAACTCGCCAACTTTCCCTTTCCCCTTTGTCAATTCCTTGGCCTTCTTTGTACCAATTGGCCGTGAAGAGTGTTGACTGCTGCCCGATGTGAAATCGCCGGAGATTGGAGTGTGTGATCTTTGCGTGCTTGCAGTAATCATTGTGATGTAGCTCCCATCCTCGGCCGTCTTTAACCGTTTGATGACATTTTTCTGGACGGGCCCGTTATCGCAAACTTTTTCAAACTTTTGCGCGTCCTTCACCACGTGTCAAGTCTCCACGTGGCCAAAGTCGAACCTGTGGAAATTCTTCCACTTCGCAAATGCCCTTCGAAGGACGTCGTCGCGACTTCGCCGCTACGATATTCGGTGGCAATCTCTTTGTAGACTTGTTGGAAATCTACATATTCCTTGGCCACTCGCTTCCAATGAGATTGCAATTGATTAAGGGTGCGAATGTAGGTTCCCTCGGGCCAGAAGTCGTTGTAGCGCTCTACCAAACGCTGCAAGTACGTGGCCAAATTTCGGTTGTTCCCTTGAGATCGATAGTAGTAATTTGGAAAGTTGGGATCGACATTAGCTTTGGAAGAAGAAAATCAAGGATAAGTGGGATTTTTTTTTTTTATAAAGGAAAATAGAATGAAATATATTGAGGTTGTAATTGAGAGAGAAATAAGAAGAATGAGAAGATTGGTGTGAAAAATGAAATAAAATAGTGTAGTATTGTAGAAAAAAAATAGAATAATATTTATGCTGGTTACATAACATTATTTCAAATATGAACGCAATAATAATAATAATAATAATAATAATAATAATAATAATAATAATAATAATAATAATAATAATAATAATAATAATAATAATAATAGCTTGCCTCATAGTTGGGCATATTGATTTGGCCCAATAAACTAAATATCGAATAGCCCAATTAAGTTGGCTTTTGTTCCGGTTTGTGATCCAAAACTCCAAAGGAGGATGATTTAATTTATTTGAATAATTGTGGGGGAATGATTGAAATTAATGCATGAATAAAAAATCAAATTATTACTTGTTAAAAAATACGGTACATATACTAATTTGAAACCCTCTGAATTTAATTATTGTTTTAAATTATTACGATTGACATAATGATAAGGCTTCAAAAGCTCTAGAAAAAGATAAGGCTTCCAAAATTCCTACAAAAAATAATACTCCATCATTCCCCACAGTAAGGTCTCACTATAATCCTATTTCAAAATTGAAAACAATTAACTCTTTTATTTTTCATCTGTCTCATTAAGTCCTACTATTATCTTTTTTTTTGTTTTTTTTTTCTCTTGATTCTTAATAACCGTATGAAAGCAATTGAGACTTTGCTATGAGACGGAGAGAGTACTAGTCCTTTATTTATGGTCATAGTTTTCTGAAATTACTTTTCCCAAACAGGATAATAATAACATAAATGCATAAAAAGTAAAAACTTAAACTTTCCATCTCAGGATCAAAAGGCAGCTAAAATTGTTGTTACGATCTTGATTGACGGTCACATTGATAAACAAATGATTCCAGCAAGTACAGACTCTCGATTCACCTTTCAACAAATGTTACTCAGTGTGCACCAAAGGTAGCAGCTGCGGGTTCCCAAGATATAAAAAAAAAGAATGAGATATTATAGCAAGCTACTACAAAAGGACGGAAGTTTATCCAGTACGTATCAAATGTAACGGTTGTGGGTTATCATCACATAAAAAAAAAAGAATGATTTATTATACAAAATGCTCTCTATTCTATTTATTTTTTATTTTTTATCTAATTAATTAATATTGAAAACTTTTTAAAACTTAATAAATTTTGATTGAAAATTAATATTAACTTTTTATTATCTCTAGTCCCTTCCATTACTATTGTGGCTTAATAAATCATAGTAATTATGCCTGTTTCCTTTAATTACAGCCAATTGTACAGACGTAACAGTGCGATTGTGCCAACACGTACGTTTGCCTTCGCTTATATATATTGATCCACGAACTAGTAAACAAAATAAATCTAAGCAAAACGTAACATCAATATACAAGAGCATTAGACTTATGTCGGTTTAAAAAAACACACACTAAGAAGTGCAGTCTCCATTTTACACCTTTTTATGTGCAATCTGCAATGTGGGATTATTGGCTGCTGCTTTTTTGGCCCACTAATGGAGGAAGGTAGCATTTTCTTGTACTAGCTTTTATAAGCTTGGTTAATTGAATGGCTTTTATTTAATTCCTTATTTTATTTTTATTTTTATTTTTACTTTTCGTTATGATTTTTTTAACTTCGAACAACATCACTAGGATAAAGATTCTTCACCCATATGAAATTTGTTGGAAGTTAGTGATATAATGACACGTTCACATAATCTTGACATGATAAATTCTCTCTTTCAGTCGATTTTTTAATTCATACATGTACGTACATTAAAAATTATAAGAATAAGTTTACATCAATTTGCTTTGACAGTGGGAAATTTATTGTATGAATATACTATAAGTCTATAACATACAATGAGAGATTGTCTTCCATTCAATGGAGGAGCCAATAAGGTCAAGGAGGCTTTAGCCTCTACCAACAAATAGTTTTCTTTTTTTCAGTAAAATATTAAACTATTATCATTTCATATAAATTGGTGTAGAAGAGCTTTCATCAATAAATTAATATATGCGATTCTCAAAATCATTAATTTAGAATTTGAAAACTCTACCATTTTTTTGTCCGACATTACTCGCATGATGTGTACAATAAATTTTCAAGGGACTTGAACTCGTCTATTAGTAGAAAAGTTCCTTCATCGGCAAAAGGAAATGTCTTTTCTTAAATTGAATAAATAATCAACAAATTTAGAATCACATAATATGCTTCTAAATGTGCTAAAACTTTTTTTAAATTTTGATATATGATTCAAGATCGTACTAACAACAATTTAGAGAGGGTTTTGTGAAATTGTCAATCAATCTATTCTATTATGTTGATGGTATTTGCCATAACGGTTCCGCTACTCTACTCACCGTTAATGTGCCTACTGTAGATGTGGCAATGCCACGCAGGATGAGAAGTCAATATATAAATAAACATATAATTAGTATATTATTAAATAAATTAACAATTTTATAGAAACAATATCTTCTCATAACTAATATATGTATATAGGGAGATGATCATGTAGGAACTCATCTTTAAGTAGTAACTAGGAATTAATCTAGATCGTTGATTTTTTTTAATCTACGCTCTGGATTAATTGATGCATTAGATTAATGTTGTTTGTGCATTAAAAGTTTGCTAAAATTTGTGCATTATGTTACTGTAATTTATGCATTAACGTACTGTATTTTATGCATCACGTAAGTAATATTTATGCTGGTTCCTACAGACTCATATAAAGATGAGTTTCTATCAGATCCACACCACATATATATATATATATAAATCCAATTAATTTGACTAACTTCTGCAATTTTTTCCATCTACTCTTCAATTATTCATCACGTAATGAATTTAACTAACTTCTGCAAATTTTTCCTTCTTTATCTTCAATTCTTCATCTCCTCGTACGTCATCTACAACCGTCATTTTTCACCTTTTTTAAATAACCTTAACTAATGTATTTGGTTTCTCATTGTTGGACAATTGCAGAAAGGGTAGTGATATTTGGCCACACTGTGGCCGACCACACAAGCTAAAAATAGTAATATAAGTTTTGAAAATGGAAATACACCCCAATTAGGAAGCATAAACCCTAGGGGGAAAATGCGATTATTTCCATTTTTATAGTCAACTTTCCTTTTCTGACGCGTGTGGCTGGCCACCGTGTGGCCGACCATCATTAAGTTTATTCAAAAAAAGAAATTTGGATAGCCGCAATAGGAATCTTGAATTTCTGGAACGAAAAATGGGAAGCTCGTGCTTGAAGCTAATTATATGAATCAATTAAGTTTATTCAAAAAAAGGTGGAAAATGAGTAATGTAGATGACGTACCAGGTGATGAAGAATTGAAATGAAGAAGGAAACATTTGCACAAGTTATGAGAAGATATTGTTTCTATAAAATTGTTAAATTATTTAATAATATAATTGTATGCTTATTTATATATTGACTCCTCATCCCATGTGGTATTGACAAATCAACGGTAGGCACATTAATTGTGTCCACAGTGGGTAGGGGAGTGGAATCGTTTGCCATAGATCAAGAGTGTTCATTAGTCAACTAAATAAACCAAAATTAGTCAACATCAAGTGCAAAATATCCGGATTTAAAGTGTTTATCCATCTAACTGATAGCGATATTTCAACAAACTCCAAGCAATTTGAGGTCCAATCTTTGATTCACTTTAATTCATATTCTTTACCTAGTTTCTTAACTATCTTTAGAAAAATGATATCATAATGCAATTTAACACTACGCAGTCGTTAAATATGGTGTTGTCGTGTGTGTGTTAGCTAATAGTAGTGTGGTTAATGCCCGGGTCAAAGGTCATGGGTTCAAATTCACCGTCACATGGTATTTAAATTTCTTTGTAATCTTGTTAAAATATATATATATATATATATATATATATATATATATATGGTGTTGTCTAATCTGTTATGAGGGAAGAAAAAAAAGTCATCTGGTCGAACGAATTGTCCAAAAACAAGCTAGCTACTAATTAATTGCCTTTAAACTATAGTTTAATATGTTTTTTTACCTTACATTATAACTTCTAAATTTACAGACATCAACTTTTGCAATCACAACAAGTGACCAAATTTTCAATAAAACGAATTCAAATGTGTTGGGATAAAACAATATCGCTATGACTAAGTTCAGTACAGTGGAAAAAATTGCATAAGTACTTTTACATTTCTATAAAATAAACCTCATCCTTGTATATATGTATATGCATAAATTGTAAAATACATTCGTATTTCACGTCATATCAATGATATCATACAATGTACGCCTCTGGTTTTAGTGGATGCAATATACGTTATTAAGCTAAGGTAGCATATTAATTAAAGTAAAAAGAGAAAAAGGGTAGCATATAAATACAATTAAAAAAGAAAATGTAAAGGTAAATCCCAATCCAATGGTGGGCAATAAATTGTTTAAGTGAGAGTGTGACAAGTGTCGACATGGAGTTGGTGAAATTTCCTCCCAAGTTGCAGGAATGTTCCAGTGATAGATCGACAAGTGTGGCATTGAAATGGAAGGAACAAACCTAGCTAAGTAAAAGAAAACAAACCACTTTGAGGTCCCATGCATGAGTGTTAAAAGTGGCCCAAAATTAATCACATGAAAACCTAACTTTGTCGGGAACAAAATGTGATTGGCCAAAGGAAAAGATTCAACTCTACCATTCATATTGTTGAGGGGAATCATCATTTGTGGTTTTCTAGATTCCTTATCTTCAACCCCTTTGTACTAATACTAGAATTATTGTCTTCGTTGCCTTTCTGATTTTGTATTGTCCTTCGTCTAGGGTTTGATTTGGATGATCTCCCATCTTTTGTAATTTTGTTCCACCCACATGAGTAAAGGAGCCAAACTTTATTCGCGTATCTTGTCCACTTGTCGTTTGGTGTAGTATGTGTAACTCCAAATCTACATACAATTGGCAAATTTCTTGAAACAAATATCTAAAATGATCAAGATATTTTACATGAAAAAATGTTGTTCATCTATTAATATATCCGTCATCAAAGGTTATTTGCCTTTACCATTAACCAACATATACAATTAGGAGTGTCAATGAAATATTATAAAATATTCATTGATAGGTCTGAACTATCAAGAGTCGCTTAACAATGAATTAATTCTTACAAATAATTTCATAATTTCATAAGTTTCCTCCACAAAGATCCATCCATATTTGTGAGAAGAAAATTGAAAAGATAAGTTTGTTTAGTGGCTTAATATAATCTATAATAGGCGGGCTTAAAAGCGCTTTTGGTCATCAAGTGGTGGGCCGGGTCGGTGCATGCTGACGGAGACGCTCCCATTAAATATTCACAGTAAGGTGCATGCACTTTCACCTCTTCCGCTTTCAGGTTAATCCATTTTCATCTACAAACTTCTCGGATTTCCTTTCTTCATTCTTCATTCTTCATTTGCTGGGAGATATTTTTATTTTTCAGAAAAGAAACAAGAAAAATGGAGGCAGAGTGTGTGAGTAGATTCCACAGCCATCAGCCCAGCGAGCATCAATGCTCTTCTTGCGTTGAGAAGCACATCAAGGCGCCTGTTGACATTGTAATTTCTCTCACAACACATATTAATTCTTGTGTGCCTTTATTTAGGATTTCTTCTTCTTTTATTTCAGTGAATATTACTTGTGATTTTGCCTTTTTTTTTTTTTTTCTTTTAAGTTATTTCATCTGATGAGAAAGATGTGTGCTTTGATCAATTATGGTTGGATTGTTATTTCTTGGAATCTTAATTGGGGTTTTAGATTTGATATTTAATTGAGGACAAATTGATTCTTTTGTTGGGATTTTAGTTCTAGAATGGTAGATATAGGTGGATTGGATCTTCCATATTGTTAATTTTCCAGATTATCGTGAAAATTAAAGCTCTCATCTTTGGAGAGATCTGTCTTGATGTGTGTGTGTTTGAATTCGAGTTGGGATTTTGTTTTCTTGGCTTCTCCTAGTGTAATTACTTATTAGCATCACTTAAGGATTTAATTTTGATAGCTGGTTCATAGAATGAAAGAAAATGGTGAAAATCAGCTTCAATGTGTATGCAAAATCAAATTGGGGGGTTGAGGAATATATGTTCAATTAAAAGTAGATTGATATAGCTCAGCTTATAGTTTGATGTCTTCCAATTTAATTAGGTATATATCAAGACTGACTTTTATATATGTGCTCGTTAAGGTGTGGTCGTTGGTTAGGAGATTCGATCAGCCACAAAAGTACAAGCCCTTTGTTAGCCAGTGCATTGTGCAGGGTGATCTCAAGATTGGGAGTGTTAGAGAGGTCAATGTAAAGTCTGGACTTCCTGCAACAACGAGCACCGAGAGGCTGGAAATGCTCGATGATCAAGAACATATTCTCGGGGTCAAGTTTGTTGGCGGTGATCATAGACTAAGGGTAAGAATCTTATTCTGTTTTTCCACATATAGTGTTCTTTCTATTTATATATGTCCGTGGTAGTTGGAGAAAAAACTCGAAAAACAAACAATTTGGGAAAGAACATCTAAGGTTCCGATGTTTCTTCTTTAGATGCCTAAATTTATGTCTCATCTTGCAGAACTACTCGTCAATAATCACAGTCCATCCCGATGTAGTTGATGGGAGGGCTGGAACAAAAGTTATCGAATCATTTGTTGTGGATGTGCCGGAAGGGAATACGCAAGACGAAACATGCTACTTTGTGAAAGCTCTAATAAACTGCAACCTCAAGTCTTTGGCTGATGTCTCGGAAAGAATGGCAATGAGGGGGCTGGTTTCAACTAGCCAACCATGATTCCAAGAATTTGTCGGGTTTCCTTGCTTGGTTTGCCTCTCCTCTTGTTATGACTCTGTATGTTTTTCATGGAGTAAGTTATTCTTAGCAGAAGAAGAATGCAACTGTAAGGCCATGTACAAATTTTTTTGTGACATTAACTTGTTTATGTGTGTATATGATACTATATATATATATATATATAATATGATGTAGAGTAAATGTTTTGTGTTTTTCTTGATCGTTGCTTCAATAAGTATGTGCTAGCTAGTATGTTTTTTCCGACGATTTGTGAAACTTATTTGCTATGCTTCTAGTTCTAGAGTCGGATGTGGTCGTCCCAAATGTTTTTTCAACTTCAATAACTTGTTCCATTAACCATTTACTACCATTTGGGATGATTTTTTTAAGAGGGGAATTATTATGTCCATCCACTTCACTGATTAGGTCATCTCAAATGTTGGAACTTCATATCATCAACAACTTCTTCCATTTATCATTTGCTCATTTTCAGGATAATCTGTTAGTTTAGAGGTGTTCAATTTATGTCATTGATTAGGTCGCCCTAAAGCTTGGAACTTCATAATGTCAATAACTTCTTCCATTTGCCATGATAATATAATTTATTTTTGGTGGCAACACTATCACTTAGTTGTAGGTGGAGAATTAAGTGCTTAGATTATCATATATTTTGTGTCATTTTCTTTGACAAATTCATCTTGTTTCTGCACTTTTGGGTAAATCTTAGCTAAATCACTAAGTAAAAAAAAAAAAACAATTGTTTTCATGAATATTTACAATTTGGGTAATGATATTCGATCACACGGTGGCCAGCCACACGCGTAAGAAAAATGAAAGTTGATTGTAAAAATGGAAATAATCACATTTCTCCATAGTGTTTATGCTTACTCAATTAGGGTATATTTTTATTTTCAAAACCTATATTATCATTTTTAACTTGTGTGACCGGCCACCTTATAATTTTTACATCCGAATTCGGCTTGTTTACTTTCGTTGTTCAGGATGAACAAATTGTTTAAAATGAAAAATTACGCTTCGTCAAAAGATTTGGGTTTCTTTCTTAAATCACTTGATTATTTAATACATTTATACTATCATTTTTTTAAGAAGTAGATATCTGTCATTGTATTGAAAGTTTGACTAATTTTAATTTAAATCGACGGGTTATACTTGAGGGGTGAGCGCGGCTAACCGATCATTTTGGTATACAAAAGAAAAATTAGTCTAATTTTGCAAAAATCCCATGTAATATCTTCCAATTCCCTCCATTCTCATTTATGTAAATTGTCAAAATTTTCAAATCAAAATCAATTATATATACATATTCTAATAATTTTATTTCTTAATCAAATCTTACAACCCATAAAGATTAAAGATTTAGCCTCAAAAAAGGTTAGTGTCAGATTCACTTTTCATATTATAATTTAATTAATATATCCTTATTTACTATATTAAAATATTTCATCCGTTGTTTCTTTGTTCCTTTAGAAGAAATAATTTCAATATAAATATATTTCTTCATTCGAGTCATTACACATCCTAATTATTATAAATTTTCTATCTCACATTGATTTTTTAATCAGATATAAAAAGGGTACATGTATATGTTAATATAATTAATGAGTATTTCTATACGAGTTTTTGGCATAAACGAGTAGCTTGAGATAAAAACACATAATAAATAGTACTTTTAAATTAACTTTGGAATGAGTACATGTAAAAGTATTTTTACCGAGCTTTGTGGATTGTATACTTTTTTATACTTAAAATTATATAATTCACATCAAAAAAGAGAACAACATTATTTAAGATGCGTGGCGACACATGTCAACCAAAGATGTCACTGGTAATTTCTGATGTAAAAATTAGTTATTCTCTAAAATCATCACAAGTTTAAATTTATTGGAGTTGAAATTTGTATTATGATAATTAATTTCGGACTAAAACTGCCATGAAGTGAATGTATCAACCATCAAAGCTAAATATGTGCATTTTGTCCTTTTCATAAATTATTGATGTAAAGAAAAATAAAATTGATACTTCTTTTTGCACTTAAGTTAAATATTAGTTATTAGCATCACATAATATGATACATCATACATGACATCAAATAAGTTTTTCACATTATATATAATTAGTTTATCCCTTCGACGGGCAACAAACTAGTTATATTACTAAAAGAAAAATAATTATAGCTTTACAAAAATTTTATGTGGCACTTGCAAATCACTCCATTATTATTTATCTAAATTTTTCAATTTTTGAATTGAAAAACAATACTATCATATTTCTATTATAACTATCATAAATCTTCCATCCCACATCACTTTTTAAATGAAACTCCACCATTAGAAAGATTATAATACTTAGAGCCAATGTTTATTTTTTCATCTTTAGCAGCACCGATTTAATTTGACTGATTAATTAATTAGTTAAATAAATAGTTCCATATTTTATTTAAAAATTTAATTTAAATAATATTCATTGGTCAATAATTAAGTTTATCAAATAAATATGTATATAATTAGTTTTTAAAAATACCAATCCCAATATTTATATTATTGCCTAAGTTATTTAATATGTACTTCTCATCCATTACTGTTTTGAAACACCAAATTAATTTGGCCAATTATTATTGAATTGACCAAATAAATATTTTATTTTATTGAATAATATAATTTGATTAAAATATTAATTTGTCCAATTATTAAGGTTGGCAAATACTTTGTAGTCAATGTTATTTAAGATAACTCTCACTTTGTAGTTTGTAGCAGCCTAGCTGCTATGATAATTTGTTATTTATTTTGTTGGCACGGTTTATAATCCCTTATTTCCTTCAATCCTATTTATTTATTCTTCAATTTGAATATAATTATCAGCATCATTTTTTTTAATGAAACTTACACCTATTGAAAACCTGTTATAAATACTTAAAATTAATGTGTATTTTCTCATCATTTCCACCAACAATTTAATTTGACTAATTACTTAGTTGGCCAAATAAATAATTATATTTTTAATTGAGAAATTTAATCTGTTGTTATTTACATCTCATTACATTTTTTTTAGTTGGCCATATCGAGCCTACTCCTTATTTAGGGGTACCGCGTGGCTCATCCTGCATTATTTATTTTATTTATCTTTAAAATTTTCATTTTGTACATAGTGGATCATTTTTATGATCTCCCTTTAGGTTTTTGTTTCTTTTTTCTTAAATTATTTTTTACAGAGCCTAAATAAAATGACATGTGTTTGATTTTTTATTGTGACAAATTTTATCATAATATTTGATTATTTACATAATTTATAAATTCAAACGAGTTCAAATAATTACCAAATATTATTATATATACAAATTAAGGACGAGAACGAATAGTACAACCATTTTTAATTAAATTTGAGTCTATATAAATTTTAAAAGAGTTTAATGAATTATGCAATTTCAAATTTATAGTTGAGATTTAATTTTATCTTTTATTATTATTTTCTACAAAATCAGTATTGTAGTCAACAAGCCAGTTTTGAGTCGGAACCGTGAGAGTAAGGATGATTGTGAAGTGATGGTTTAACTTTTTTTTTTCTTTTATCTTATATTGAACTCATATTGTAAGGTATTTAGAGCTTAGAAAATTATAGAAAGAAATGAAGGTAGATTAGATTAGAATTTTTAACAGACATTACTATATGGGTTTGAGACGCAAACATGTAGTAAAAATTACTTTTAATTGAATTTGAGATGTGTTCAAGTATATAATCGAGTTTAGTAGATCGCATAATCGAATGATTGAACCCTGAAATAATTAACAAATCATTTTTTTTCTTAATCGATAATATATTACTATCTAATGATTTTATTAAATATAATTTAAATCAACTGGTTATACACTAGTTATTATAATTTAAATCTATATGATTCAAATAATCTTATATTATCTCGAATAACTTCATGTGGCGATTACTTTTATGTCAAAACATTTCTTAAAATTATTTATAATGATGGATTTGGATCATTTCCTACTCCGAATCCTCTTGATGGGTCCATCCATTAGAGATGATCTATTAAAATTATGCTTGTATATGTCAAAATAAAAATAACATAGATATTCTTTGTGGAGAAGAAAAAGCTGAAATACCATAAAAATATTTATTTTATGAGGCCCAAACAATAATTTAACCAACATATCGTAGCCCATTAAGGAAATTACTGGGCCCGTTATATATTAAATAAAGCTAAATTAAGCCCATTGTGAAAACAATAGAGAGAATATATACACAGAGAAAAAGGAAATAATAGAAGAAAATAAGCGGCAACCAAGAACAGAGAGGAAATCGCGGCTATGGCGGGAGAGGAAACGGACGGAGGCGCCGCCGCCGCTGCAGTCGGTGAGGGTTCTAAAGGTGAGCTCTGATATTTTGTTGGCCTTAATTCAAATTAAGATTTTTATACACGAAGGAGACAATTTACGTATTCGTTTTTGCTTAGATTCAGTGCTTTTCCCCGAGTTAGTTCGTTTTTTATGTCTTCGATTTTTCAGAGTGTTTGATTTGGATGCACGCATAGTAGCTGGAATTTCGTATCTTATTTCTGGATGATTTTTCGCTTTGGAGTTGGAGGAGTTCATGTGATTATCGCGAATGCATTGAACATTTGTTACCTGATTAGGGTTTTCATACTGAAAATACATCAAAACTAATCTGTTGTTGTTTTTTTCCATCAAAGAGAAGAATATTAGGAGACAAACTGCCGCAGAAATATTGGTGTTTTTCGCCTCAAACTAAGTTGTATTATTCATGTGAGAATTCCAAGAAGATTTGATAATATCTTCTCTAATTGAAGTTTTCGTACTGAAGTTATCTTGTTCCCAGTGTGTAGTTTCTTCAGGAAGCCATCAAAGGGGAAGAACATTAGGAAACGGACTGCCATAGATGAGGCAGAAGGTGAAGATGAAGATTCTAAATCTGGGAGCTCAGTGGTGTATAGTAAGAAGAAACAAGCAGGGGCTGACAACAAGCTGCTCTTCTCTAGCGGGCCGTTGAAAACTTCAAAAGACTCTGAGGTTGAGAAACAGAAAGACTCGGTTTTTGAGTACGAGTCATCCAGAGTAATTCAGGTTCAAAATGATAGTAGGGCGACTGCCACTTTAGAAACGGAGACCGACTTCTCAAGGGATGCACGGGCGATCAGAGAGCGCGTTCTGAAGCAAGCTGAAGCTGCATTGAAGGGGAAGAATAAGAGTACTGGTGATGAGAAGTTATATAAAGGTTTACATGGCTATACGGATTATAAAGCTGGATTCCGGAGAGAGCAAACTGTTGCCAGTGAGAAAGCCGGTGGAGCTCACGGGCCTCTGAGGGCTTCTGCCCACATAAGAGTGTCGGCAAGGTTTGACTATCAGCCTGACATTTGTAAAGATTATAAAGAGACCGGTTATTGTGGTTATGGAGATTCGTGCAAGTTTATGCATGATAGAGGGGATTACAAGTCAGGTTGGCAGCTTGAGAACGAGTGGAATGAAAAGGAGAAAGCGAGGGCTAAAAAAATGATGAAGGGTGATGGTGATGGTGATGGTGATGGTGATGATGACAGTCCTGAGACGAGTGATGAGGAGGATGATAATGGGTTGCCGTTTGCTTGTTTCATTTGTAGGGAGCCTTTTGTGGATGCTGTCGTGACAAAGTGCAAGCACTATTTCTGCGAGCATTGCGCCTTAAAGGTACTATAGTTTGATCTTTCTTTTTTTGATGTTATAATTTGATCTTTCTTATTTGTGTATGAAAGTTTGGCACTAGTGTTGGAGATTCTCAGTACCACACAAACTTCATCAATCCTTTAATTTATTTCCATGTATGCTTTATCTTATTTCTCCGAAATAAGAGTGACAAAATGAATTCCATATGAATTTGCTTTTTTGCTTATAATGATTTTTTTTTGGTTCACAGCATCATGCAAAAAATAAGAAGTGCTTTGTATGCAACGAGCCTACGTTTGGGATATTCAATACTGCCTTTGAGATACGCAAGAGGAAGGCTGCCGAAGGAAAATAACTGTTAAAATTTGAAACCAGAGAATCTATGTATTGGCTATTCTGTTTGTTTTCATTTCTCATTGTATCTTTTTTGACGATAGTGTTGTATATTGAATATCAGTCATGGATTCTTAAAGAGGAGCCTCCAAAAAATTTTATTGCCGACTTCAATGCTTTTTTCAATTTGTGTGTGTGTGTGTGTGTCTCTCTCTCTCTCTCTCTCTCTCTCTCTCTCTCTCTCTACAATTGAATCACTTTATGTCCTAAAGTTGACTAGTAGCCTTCAATAACTACGGAAGGGTGTAATATTTGTATTTTCAGTTGGCTCTCTTGTCAACATTCCAAATACAGTGCTGTAATAAATCTTTGTATATACAGCGACATTTTCACTCTTGTTGAGCATGTGTCTGGAAAATGGAATGCCAAATTACATGCTTCATCACTAGAATTCTCTGCAGGAACACTTGCCTTCTTTAAAGTGGTGAAATCGAATGCCATCTTTGAGTATGATCTCGCGCTTTCTTGCCAAGGAAGTGTATTCCGCAAATGCATGACAGTCTGCGCATATTGTTGTATTCTTGATCACCCTGATGTTGGTTTTTGTTTTGATCAGGCCAAATGTGATTGCCCTTTTCTCTGTATGAGAAAGCAGTGCCTTCTCCTTCTCCTTGTTGTCGTCAGTGTTCAGATGCACAAATTTGGTGTCTGGTAAGTATCCCATACTTTTGATTTCAGATAGTAGATGATATAGTTCAAAGTAGACCTCTCCATCTTCTGGATGTGGTTTTCCTGATGCAGAAAAAACTTGAACTTTGTTGTTGATTTCTATCCAGCTCCAGACATTTCCCATTTTCAGCGACCGGCGTTCCATCAAATATCTGACCTTGTCGACATCATCCCATCTTTCTGAAGCTGCATACATGTTCATCAGCAACACATAGTTAGCAGGATTCTTTGGTTCCAACTTGAAAAGTTCTTTAGCAGCAATCTCTCCCAGCTGGAGGTTGCTGTGGATTCGACAAGATCCAAGAAATGCGCCCCAGATTGTTGAATCAGGCTCTACTGGCATCTGCCCGATGAAATCCCATGCTTCATCAAGATATCTTGCTCTTCCAAGAAGATCCACCATGCAGGAGTAGTGTTGAATGGTTGGAGTTATCCCATATTTTGTCTCCATGCTGTCGAAGAATTGCCACCCCTCATCAATCAAACCAGAATGCTTGCACCCAGTGAGCAGGGCTGTCATGGTTATGGCATCTGGCTGGAGTTTCTCTCTCTGCATTCTGTGGAACAGAGAGATTGCCTCCTTCCCATGGCCATATGAGGAAAATCCCGTTATCATGGAGTTCCAAGAAGCTAATGTTTTGCTCTCAGCTGTCTGAAAAACACTGTAAGCACTCTCTAAATCGCCACACTTGCTATACATGTCGATAACAGATGTGCACACAAACACATCTTCTATATAATTGTTTCTTATACTAATGCAGTGAGCCTCTTTTCCTCTCTGCAGTAGAGACAAGCCTGCACAAGCTCTACATAAGCTTGCAATAGTAGTCGAGTTTGGCTTTACGCCTTCTGCTTGCATCTGGTAGCAAAAGTCAAGTGCATTTCTGTAGTATCCGTTTTGACAACTCCCTGTTATAAGAGCAGTCCATGACATCACGCTTGGAGCTAAGCCTGAATCCTTGATTTGCTTCATCATGTTGAGGGCTTCATCAATTCGTCCTGCCATCGAGTAGCCAGAAACCACGCTATTGTATGTCACTAAATCAAGTTTGACACTTTCTGCCTTCATATGATTCATGAGACTCACAGCTTTCTCAAAATCCCCTTGGAAGGAATATCCAGAAATCATCGTGTTCCAAGCAAACACGTTTCTGTATTCCATTCCTTCGAAAACAGCTTGAGCACTATTTAAGTCATTATTCTTGACATACATGTCTAGCAATGAAGTCACTAGATGAATATCACAATCTAGCCCATTTCTTATTACATAGCAATGAATTTCCTGTCCAATATACAGGTTACAGAGCTCACTTACAGCTTGAAGAACGGTGTTAATGGATCTGTTGTTCGGCTTAAAACCTGCATTCTGCATATGTTGCAAGATCTTCATCACATCTCGGTGTAATCCATGATGAAGGTGCCCAGATAGAAGGCTGTTCCACGTCACGATATCCGGTTTAAGATTGTAAGTTTCCATTTCCTGCAATAGTTCCCATGCATCTTCAAGATAGCCATGTGCTGCATAACCAGAGATGATTGAGTTCCATGTAGACAGGTTTCGATTTTCCATCATATCGAATACACCTCTTGCTAGCTTAAGACACTCATTTTTTGAGTACATATAGATCAATGAGTTGCACATTGATACATTTGATTCCATCGCGTTTCTCAGGATGTATCCGTGTAACTGCTTCCCCTCATGAAGAGCTCCAATCTTTCCACAAGATTGAAGAACCCTAGAAATGGTGAAAGTATTGTTGTCAACCTTCATGGATGAAAACTGCATACGTCGAAAGACATCTATACCCTCAAACCATTCCTCATTCCTTAAAGCCACCAAAACAGCTTCATTCCACAGCAAAGATGTTTGATCCGATGTTTCATTAAACGCCTTTTTTGCCGAACTTGAACCCCAACAGCTTCCATAAAAGTTCATCAATGCAGCCTTTGCATGCACATTTTGATCAAAGCCTCTCTTGATTAGACAGACATGAAGTTCCAGACCTAGCCATGATTCCCTCAGTTTTGCACACATTTTGAGAAGCATGGCCAGATTTTCACTCCCAAAAACTACTCCCATATTCTGCAACTCAGCAAAAACTGCAAGAATCTCAAAGGGGTCGCCGCCATGATTCCGGAGTTCCTCCAAGAAAGAGTTCCAGTGCAAGTAGTTTTGCTTGAAACCGACGAAAAAAACCATGGCGGCTGAGTGGAAATCTCCGAGTTCCAAATATGAAGTGATCAAAGACTGCACCTTTCTGTCTGAATCTTCTCCCTGCTTGGGCGTTTTAATGATCTGGGTATGTCTTGCTTTGGCTGGATTGAACTTGCTAATCGTAGAAACATTCGACAAGTTGTCGGAAAACGAAGCTGTGTGTGCAGTCTCAACACACACTGCAGCGTTTAGCTGGCTAAATTTGGTGGTGAAATTTCTCGGTGGTAAGTAATGAAGAGAATTTATTATGGCTTTCATTTTGGCTGAAAACCTCACCTTTATTTGTAAGGAGTTAGGGTCGTGTGTAACTGAAAACATGGTTATCGCTTTAAGAAGTTTGGAAAGTTCATTGCCGGTAACGTGGATGAAGAGAGAGAGAGAGAGAGAGAGAGAGTGCGTCTTGTTCTTGTAATTAAGTTTTTCTTTGAGGATAAGGTTATCCTGAACCAGTCGAAGAGAGAGAGAGAGTGCGTCTTGTTCTTGTAATTAAGTTTTTCTTTGAGGATAAGGTTATCCTGAACCAGTCGAAATAGTGACGGGCAACAAAATATTATTATTATTATTATTATTATTATTATTATTATTATTATTATTATTATTATTATTATTATTATTATTATTATTATTATTATTATTATTATTATTATTATTATTCCCTTGCCTATGCTACCTCCTAACTCCTAAGGAAAATACTACTCGGTTAACCTCTCTATATTATTTAAACGAAGATTTGTAAGTAGAGAGTTATATTCGTCTCCCACATAAATACTTAAAGGTAAAGAAATTTGTTTGGTCTCAAATCTTCATATAATATTTATATACATTGAGTTTAAGATAAAATAAGGTCAAATTGCATAGAAATTTCCTACTTTATTTCAAATTCTGGTTTATTTTTTCACTTTTTTTTTTGCTATAAAAATATTCCCTACTTTTTTTTTTCGCAATTACATCTTTCTGGCTATTTTCCGGTGAAGTAAATGCTTCATCGATGGCCTGGAGAGGTCTGATTTGGCGACGAGGTCATTTTTCGTGGGTTGAGTTGGTCGGATTTGGTGGCGAGGAGGCGTGGGTTCACTTCATCGATGGCCGAAAAGATGTAACTGCGAAAGAAAATAGGAAATTTTTTTACATAAAAAGAAAGTGGAAAAATAAACCAGAAATTAGAAAAAAAGTGGGGAATTTTTATGCAATTTGACCATAAAATAATTAAAGGATATTTTTTGTTTAGAATTGCATTTTTGTTGATTTAAATTTAATTTTGATTTAGATAGATGCTTTTATCAGTCTTAACATTTCATCTCTCCATATTTAAGTTATTAATCAGAAAAAGGATAAATTGGCCAACACTCTTATTTCTAGCAGTGTAAGAATTCTAGATTGTATTATGTTTGATCATATATAGCTTATGATTTCAAACTAAGGTAAAAACTATTTAGAATATAGATCTTCCAAGAAAATGGAATGTAGCTTTTGATAATTCATGAAGAACAATCTTTGGTGGTGTAATATGCTTTCATCCTCTAGAAAATGCTTATGCAATATATAGTTGTCTTGCTTCACAAATCTCTAATAAAATTGTGATAAAGAGGTACAAATCATTATCTAAAACTCCGCTTGTTGATATTAAAGAAAAACTAGCCAACTCTCTCAATTGATCATGTAATAAGGAATGTTTAATTTTTATAACCAAGAAGAATAGGGAAGTCCATATTAAATCTGTAATATAGGTAAAAGATAAATTATAACAAGATATGTTACATTTTGAATGAATTAATATTCGTTACAACTTAAAATATATTATATTAAAATAATTCTTATACTATCTATAATATTATATTACATTATTGCCCTTAATTTAAATATATATAGTAAGAATATTTTAGGTAAAATAAATTTTGTAAAACAAAACTCTTTATACTATATAGATATATATTTGGCGCAGGTCTTCATTGTAGGGTAGGTTCAATAATTGGCCCCCACTCATAGCTGGATGCCGTTGCAACCCCTATCTCACAATATATTAGAAATCAATCTAGACCATTGATACGGTTGTACTCCCTCTGATCCATTGATAATGTCCCCTACTTTACGGGCACGGTTATTAAGAAGCAAGAGTAAAAAGAGAGAAAATGGTAGGCCCTATCCATTTTGAATGATTAAATATTTTTACTTATAGTAAAGGAACATTATCAATGAGACGGACAGAAAAGAAAAGAGAAACATTATCAATAGATCGGGAAGTAATAATTTTTAATAGATTTAGTTTCAGTAAAGGATTCGTTTCTCTTTAGACCCTCCAGTTAATTCAGTTTCCAAAAAAGGACTTTGTTTCCTCTTTAGCTCCTTTCCAATTGTTTTAATCGGACATTTACAAAGCCTCAATTCAGGAAAAAAACAAACAAAAATATTAAGTGTGAAAATGGGAGAGGCCCTTTTCTTTGGGATGCTATACAAAATCTGCAAAAGCTACAAAAAGAGACCAACATTCAGATTTCAGACACTCTTGCTCCTTGATCACCCATGAATCCTCTAGTCTGCCCTATTTGTCTTCTTCCCGGAGATCGACCTACAAACAACAGTCAGTTCGTGATGAAAGTGATGATCATTAGTCCCAAAAAAAGAAAAACAAAACCCCAAAGATAGAACTCAAATTGAGTATGATCTTAGGCTGCAACGAACCACGACAGATTCTGTTGTCCCTCTCCTTAAGGGTCTGGGCGTAACAAGATTACGCTACACCAGAAACCCTCGAGGGAGAGAGACAACAAAAGCTCCCGTGGTAGAAAACGAGTAAACCCCGGGAACAAAGCTTCAAAGCCATGGAATGTTATTTCTCCCCCAATGCCTCCTAGCCATGTTTCATCATTTCATTCTTAAAATACCAGAAAGTAAGCATGCAAAGGGCCAGAAGCCCTTGAGGGAGAATAGCAATCGATGCTTTGGAATGTTATACCTAATGCATGGAAGTAAGCTATGGATGAGAGATACGAACATTTTGCAAGCATGGATAACCCTATTTATAGCCAGAATGTCGAGAGAAATCACGGGACAGAAAAAAGTGGGGTGGGACCTAAGTATCTTTGGCACTAGACATGAATGGCCAAACCGGATTCGTCTGATTCATGATACTGTTCCTAATCTGAGCAGAAAAGATATGGCCCTCAACACACAGAAGTCAACCCTCCTAAACCAAGCATGAAGCATCTCAGGCATCTCAATTATTTATCACGTTTGATCCCTTTAAAAATTTCAACCCCTTTATCTTGCATGAGTGGATGAACACCATTTAAAAAATTCAGGTTGAAGCATGCATGTAAATGTGTCATTTTGCAAGTAGAAAACTCTCGTGTAGAAAGAATTTGCTTTAACCTAAATATTCT